>CM035158.1:106782267-107382267 GCA_020205615.1 Panax quinquefolius | reverse complement strand
TAAGTGGTATGACAGGTTTAGCACGTGATAGAGGTTGGCCGGATGACTATGGCTTCACGCTTGTAAATCATCAAAAGTTTGGTTCAACAGATGAGCCCTTTGTAATGCCTTTCAGTTCAACAAATATTTTATGTTGATGATCAAAGGGATAACAATTGGCGTGTGGTTATACTGAACAAAGTCGAGAGATTTATGTGAAGATCTTTGAAGTAGATTACGATAGTGACGATTTACCCAATACCAATGAAGAATTCATCACTCGATTGCGAAGTTGATATTGAAAACATAAATTGGGTTAGGAATGGCGTTGATCTTTGAATTAGTTGAAAATGGACGAAAAAAGACCCAGGAAAGTGGCGAAAACTAGGATCTCAAATTGATACATCTCGTTTCAAAAGGCGAATGATTGAACATATTGTTGATGAAAATGAAGATGAGAATGGAGCGAAGGCGAAGAGCGAAGGCGAAGATGAAGGAGAAGATGTGGGTCCCGAAGATGAAGAGGAGGGTGATAGTGAGGAAAATGAAGATGACGAAGAATGAAGAGGATAAACATCACAATTGATAGATCTGTTTTTTACACTTTGTCCATTTTCTCCAAAAAGAAAGCGATTACACTTTGATAGATCCGTTTTGATATTATATCTTGGTGCTCCTTGTACTATTAGCTTTTACTTTGTTTTCTACATCATCTTATTAGTGTTTTAAACACACTTCTTTGTCAACATTTCAATGTAAGTAGATTTGAAGATCAAATTAGACTAAGCTGGAAATTAAATGGACTACCTACTTGCCTCCTCGCCCCACCTTGGTGTCTACAAATTTCGTATTAGCTAGCCAACTTATTTTCGGATGTATTTCATTTGGATGTATTTGTTAATTTTGGGGACTTAGTTTGATTTAACTAATAAGCGTGAAAGCTCTACTTGTTCATTAGATTTAACTAATAACTTTTCTTCTGAGTGTCACATTCATATTTTTTTTTCTCGAGGTTGCTTTAATGGCTTCTAATAGAGCGTCTAGATCTCGTGCTAGCTGTTCCAATGGCGGAAATTAATGATAATGAGATCCATGTAGATGAACCACATGTAGAGGAGGAAAGTATTCATGAGAATGTTGAAGGTACCATGCATATATCTACACTTATACTTGCATTGTCATGAGAATTAACTTGGTTTTTCATTTGGCGTAACTAAGAAAACAGACTATAAATATGTATAAGATGTGGGAGAACAGAGATGGTAATATGAACAGATATATTACCATATGTATTTTTGTTTGTTTTTTCATATTTTTTCTAGGTACGTGCATCTCTGCTACTATTGCTCTCTTCTTTGAGTCTATTTCTAGTACTACTGTGCCTTAGATTGAGGATAGCTTTTTTCTCATGTTTGAAATTATTATCAGAATTTTGTTTATTAATGTAAAACAGTAAATTATCTAAATTATCTTAATAGAATTGCTCTTTCCAAGATTGTCAGGATGCAAACATTAGTCAGTAGCCATATGACCCAATTATTGTAGTGACTCTTATTGTTCTCAAGTGAGCAATTTGTATTTTATTTACTTATATGGAATTGGTGTGATGACAACCATATGTAAATAAAATCATCTATTGTTTCTTTAAGAAGGATGAGACTAGTCCATATATTGGCATAAAATTTATACTGAAGGAAAGAGTGGAGCATCATTGGTCATGCTCATACAAACCTTAATCTTTATTTATATATTAGTATCTGCTGAAATTTTTCTCTCATTTTGCCTCATCTCATGTCATAGCTTATCATGCTCAATTCATTTTACCCCGCGTTCCATGTTCCTGCATTTACAGCCAGACCATGTTATACCTATTCATTTTTTAGATAATACTTCATCCGTTCTAATTTATATGATCATTATTGACTTTTGACAATTTGAGATATTTTTCAAACTAGATTGAGATGATTCTTTAATAACTACGAAACAATAAATCTTACAATGTGTAGTACTTTTTAGATAGTTTACAATAGCTATCATTGTATATTTGTATCGACTAAAATTAATAAAATTCATGTGAATTTTGAGCTTGAAAATATGTTAAGTTGACTTCAAAAAGTCATTAAGGATCTTTTATTTTGAAACGGAGGGAGTATTATCTTAGACGTTCTAAAATGACTTTTTTCTCATGGAAAACAGAACAACTATTTCATTTGTTCTGCAAAAGCATATTATGCTTAATCCTGTTTGCTATCTTTTGCATCTTGTATTGTGTTCTTGAGAATATTTATAGTACACTTTCTAGATAAAGTCAAAGACAAGTCGGTTTTCACGAAACCTCTCATCTTTGTTGAGATCCCAATCTTTGTTTGCACTGTTGTGATTAAACTTTGAGTCAAATTGTTCGATTAGCGTGATGCCTCTTGCATGAAGAGGCATCTCTTTCCTTTCACCATCGATCTATTGGCCCGTCGTAGTGTTGATTCCTTATACATGTTGATGACCTCAACTATTGTGGTAGATCATGTCATTTATGTGAATTATTGAGCAACCAAGATTTATGTGAATTCTGATTGTAATGTAATAATTTAGATAATTCTTGTTTTACATTAATAAATTCTTGTGTATCTGAGTTTGTATCTTGATTAGGTACATATTCTATCCAGAGCTCTTTTAAGGAGACATAGAAATTAGACACGAGTTGTAATCTTTGAAGGTTCTATATGTTCAATTCATCTTTTGTTCAATACATAGTTCTTGATTCTTTTCTCTTTTAGGTTCTCGACCTAAGAGGAAGCGTGGACCAACGATGGGAGCAAAATTATGGTCAAATATCGATGCACCCAAGAAAGTAATTTATGATGCAAATGGTCGACTGTTGGGGAGAGGCCGATAAGTTAACCACTTTTCTCTAAGGGTGTCTTGCTCATGATGGAGAATTTTTTCCAATAAGTACTCCAACATGGTCCAATATATGACAGAGGCTAACATGACAAGGGCTTGGGATGAAATTCGAGGTAATTAATCATACCATTTTATAGAATTTGACATTAAGCACATTGAAACAAACTAATATATGTGTAAATTTATTTGTTGTAGAAACGATTTACCACGAGATCACCCCAATGCTAAGAGAAAGCTGGTGACTATCATGAACAATAGGTGGAGAGATTGGAAGTCTAACTTAAAGAGTAATAATTTTGTGCACGGTGGCCGTGCCAAATTGATAGCGAATACTATCAACAATGATCGAGTAAATCCTAATCAATGGGTGCGTTGGTTGATTGATTATTAGCTAAGCGATAATGCATGAGTTGTGTTTATTCTAATTTATGTATTATCAATTCTTACTTATTGTTATATATTATTATTAATTTATAAATACATACAATGCGGGATATAGCAACAAAAATTGTGAAAATCGGAACAAATTGTTGGTAGGTCATACATTGGGCACTAAATCAATTCAAAAAGAAGCGTGAATTGGTAATATTTGATGTTATTTCAATATTTTTTATCGTTAATCATGTATTAGACTTTTATAAATAGAGTATTATTATTAATTATGAACTATTTTTGTTTTATTTGTAGTACTAAATAAATAAAAAAGAGATTGATCGGCGAGATATATATATCTGGTCCCACACTCAAGTGATAACTCAATTTCTACGGGAGCATCCTCGAATGTGGTACGATTTATCAATCCTCAAACAATGGGTTTTTTTAACTCTTTATCCTGTATGTGTGTGTGAGTTTGTTTTAGAGCATTCATTTACATGAATTTAAACTGGCCTTTTCGGATACTAAATAATCGTGATCCCTACAAGAATATAGTTAAGTCACATTATGGAGGCACCAAGAAAAACTTCCTACTTTAATATGTTCTAGAAGCATAGACCTTTAATTTGTTCATTAATAAATTTGTCACTAAACTAGAGTATCAAATTCCCAAAAGATCAACAAAATAAATTAGTAAGCATAAATAGAGAGACCATTTCATTTTATAAAAACACAGAGCGAATGAATAAATTAAATTGAATGATTCTACATAAATAGTTGCCAGCTACTATATTACACACTAAATTAATGTCATTAAACATGTTGTATATGGGACAAAGCAATGCACGTCCAACCTTATAAGTAGAGTCAAAATAGCCATACATGCGATTAAACTAAACATATGATGTCATGAACTTGACATTTATCGGACTAATTCTCTCCCCCTAAGATCAGGAATGAACAACTCGGGAAGACTTTTCATAGGCAGAAAAGAATATCAGGGAAACAATATCACATAGACCTCAATAAATATAGTGTTACTTCTCTTCTAGTTTGTATTAGTGTAATTATTTTAATTTTCAAGCTATATGTTTGTTGTTTGCATATATGGGGTATGCAACCAATGAGGAAGAGCAAAAGGAAATGTGGCGATGATGAAAATCAATCTCTCACTCTTTAAAATTCAATACTCATTGTTGTAGTGTAATTATTTTAATTTTCAATACTCGGGAAGCTAAATACAAGATGGTATCTCAAGAACAATGTCTAAATAGGTAACCAATATAGAAAGAAGGAACATTTAAGTAAGTGGAATAGAATATCTTGTAAGTTGCTTTCGAACAAGATTAAAATAATAATAGAATAACATAAGCAAAATTACTACTATTATTTGCTACTCTTCTTTAAGTTATGTTGAATTGCCTTGTATATTTAAGTTGCCTTGTATATTTAAGTTGTGTATAATTTGCCTTATATATTTTCACGGGGAAAAAATTATTGAGTTAAAGAAGACTCGAGAATCGATTGGTGAAAGTAGTAGTACGGAGACGGAATGATATACTTGCACAAGTTCTTAGACCCGAGCTGACATGGTAGACTTGATTAAGGTGGAGTTGGTGCCATGCCTACAAACACTTGGGGCCTCGTGACACAAATAATGAGGTACAACGTGAGAATCAAGAATTGAAAGTCGAGTTGAAAAAGGTGCGGGAAAAAGGAGATGATCTTTGCAAGGAAAGTGGATGAACTATTATCAATTATATGAGAATTTATGAAGAATTCATCGTTCAAATGCTCAATCCAACAATCGGTGTTGTTTTCTCTCACTTCACTTATACTTAAATTTTTGGGGCTATCATTATGTTTTTATGGATTAACAAGTTCACTTGATAATTAATTTGTAGGATCGATACACGAAGGAGATAATGGTGATATTAGCGGATCAAATAATCCTATAGAGGACTGTGACATGTCGCGTCTTCTTTGAAATTTGTTATATGTAACACTTATTTTTGATGAAAATTTGTTAGATGTGATACTAAAAATATGTTAAATGTCTTTGTTGGTTATGTCTTTGTTTTGATACATAATAGAATGATATTTTGGATAGTTATGTATATTTAGATGATATTATACATTAATAGACTTTATTTGTTTTATTCTTTTAGTTGTAAATGTTATATTCAGATTGGATGGTTGAATGTGGTTATGTTTCTTAACGGTAAAAATAAATAAAATTATTGTATAGAAAAACGACATTTTCTTTAAAAATTTGGGAAGATATAGCGTACCGGCGCAATCAATCATGATAGCTCAATGACCAAATCTAAATATATAGCGACGCCACGGCATCGTCGATAGCTCATGACCAAATCTGTTTATAGCGATTTTACCACGGCCGTCGCAGATAGCTCATAGCCAAATCTCACCTATAGCGACGGTGGGAGACCGTCGCAATATCTCATAGCCAAATCTCACCTATCTCTGGACGGCCACGATCAGTCGTAATAGCTCTGACAAAAATCTTCTATAGCGGCGGTCATCGCCATGTCGGTATATCCACTTTCCCAATCGTCGGTAAAAACCTTCAAGCGCATTTTTGTGGAGTTTTCTAGCGACGGTCACCGTCATCGCTATAAGAAAAAAAGACCGTCATTATAGGTTTCAATGACGATTCGTGATCGTCGCTATATCCTATGGTGACGGTCTTTTTTATCTATAATGACGATCGTCACGTAATCATCATATATAACTTTGATTTTCTTGTAGTGCCAACAAGATAATTGTGAATAAACTACGTCGTTATTTATAAACAACTTATACTTGTCATTTTCTTCATCTAATCGCTTTTCGTTATGGAGCCCACACAAAGCTGCGTCGTCGTACGAATATTCCCCAACAGTAAGAATATTCCACAACCAAACTAATATTCACCGACAACAATGAATATTTTATAACCACTTGCTTATTTGAAATATTTGCACATTTTACCCATAACTAACCACATTAATCAAATCAACCCTTACTATTTCAAAATAATAAATAGAGGAAATTCAATTTCATTAATAATAAGTTGGGGTCTTACAACCTACCTAAATTTATTTGGTATTTAATTGGTCAGTCAGAGTATAGAGATAATATGTGATATGTTAATTAATTAACCCTTGTTTTGTGGCAGTATTTGAAAATGGCATCCGAAAATGTTGAGATAAGCAATGAAGCACATGAGACCGTTGAGTCACCAACGATCAATGCACAGGGTAATGTGCAACAGGAGGACAATAATCTTCATAAAAACAATAACACCGATGAAATGGTGAACAATGGGACGTTCAGAGACTTTATGCAATTCATGCAACATCAGGCGAGAGTGGCTCATGTCCAAAATACAGGTGGAAACACTGACAACTCTCGGACGGTCATCGCTAAACAGTTCAAGGAGCTGGGACCACCAGAGTTTTTTGGAGAGCCAAAACCACTTAAGGCAGAGATGTGGATAAAGCAGATCAACAAGATATTTGATGTCTTGGGATGCTCCGAGGAGCAAAAGGTTCCCTTTGCCACCTTCATGTTGCGTGCAGAGGTAGATTACTGGTGGAAATCTGTAAAGCGTACTCAACCTGTCGCACTGAAGATGTCTTGGGAGAAGTTCCAAGAATTATTCAACGACAAGTACTTTCCTGAAAGTATTCATCACATGAAGGAGGTGGAGTTCATCAAGCTTGAGCAAAACAATATGGCCAGTGCGATGGCACGAAGCTAAGTTTGTCGAGTTGTCTCTTGGTTTCGTCCCCACTTAGTTGATAATGAAGAGAGAATGACTCGGATGTTTCTAAGAGGTTTGAAACCCAAGATACGTCAATACCTTATCTCTCATAAACTGTGTTTGTATTCAAATGTTGTGAATAGGGGTCATTTATTGGAGCACGATAATGAGTCAACCCAACCAAGAGAGAGCAGCCGACAAGTAGATAATACCAGTGGTAGCAGTCATCAAAGCGGTGAAAACAAATGTGGAGGGAATCAACATGCCAGAAATGATAACCACTTCGGTGGTAATCATGGCCAAGACAATAGGAGTGGAAAGTTCAAGAAGAGAAGGTTCAAAGAAAGATGGAAAGGCGTCAAGATTAAAGGCACCATTATTAAGGAAGGAGAACGACCGCCGGTCGTATGTTATAAATGTGGAGGAGGACACATAAGTCCAAACTACACAATGCAGTCCAAAACATGTTACAATTGTGGAAAAGAAGGTCACCTAGTCCAATTTTATCGTGCACCAAAGTCAAGTCCAGCTGGGATGGAGGCATTCATGGGTGTCTCTGACAAGACAAAACCGGTAGTTCAAGGGAGAGCGTTTGTCGTAGTTCCTCTATTTTTGGATTCTCTTTACGACTATCGACTATGTAAGCTAGATATCCTACACAGCCTTGCCTTAACAACCTCCTGGCCTGCATCATCTTCAGACAACTCGCTTGTTTAGGCGACTTGCTACCATAAAACACAACCTTTGACGGAGTCATAAGGTTATACGCTTCTTCCGGCAAATCAATTATCGCCCATAATTGGATAACCAGTCCATACCCAAAACAACGTCGAATTCTCCAAGTCGAATAGGGATAAGATCTACATTCATGATATTACCCTTAATATCCACTCTACAGTTCTTATGCACGTACTTAACAGGGATGATTTTTTTATTCACAATTTCTATGTTCATGGGGTATTCTAACTCGTCCTTAAGCAATTCTAAGTTCTTAGCAACGTCATCGAATATAAATGAACAAGTAGCACTCGAATCAAATAATACATAAACATTAATTTTATTGATCGGAATGATACCTGACACCACATCGCAAGACTGCACTACATCCTGCACTGTCATGTTGAATGTTCTGGCGATCGGTCGGTTGGTTGCAGTTGGTCCCGTGATAGTTAAAGCACTTCCACCACTATTTCCTTTGTTCCCTCCTGATCCTGTCCCTCCAGATCCCTTCTTGGGACATTCCCTTGCCAGATGATCCTTTGAACCACAAGTGAAGCAGGCAACCTTCTTTGGGTTTTGACAGTTTGGTTCTATGTGGCCTTCCTGACCGCAATTGTGGCACACTCGCTTCCCTTTCATGCAAACTCCCAAATGAGTTTTTCCGCAGGTTGGTCACGCTTCGATCTTCTTCTTCTGCCCTCCTTGTTGACTTCCAGCTGACGAGTTATCCATCCACTTCCTCTTCTGATTATGGCTACCCCCAGTGCTACCCCCACCAATCTTGTTATTACCTTCATTCTCACTCTTTTTCTTCTTCTGATCCTGATTATATTTTGTTACTACATCGCTTCCACCCTCAGCGAGTATGGCCTTCTCTAACACTCCAGCAAAAGTGTTCAATTGAAACATTGACACCTTGCTATACAACTGAGGCTTGATCCCTGCGCAAACGCCTCTTTTCTTCCTCACTCCGGTATGTACTTGGTATGTGGCGAACCTAGCCAACTCATTGAACCTTGCTGCATAATCAGCTACTAACATACTTCCCTGTTTCAACTCTAGAAACTGAACTTCCATCTGATTTTGTGAATTGGTCGGAAAGTACATCTCAAAAAACATCTCTTTGAATCTCTCCCAGGTTATTATACCTTCACCTCCCCGTACTTTGTTTGTCTGCCACCAATAATTGGCTTCGGATTTTAGCATGAATGTTGCATATGCGGTCTTCTGGTCTTCTCTAACCCTGGAGATGTCAAACACTTTCTCTATCTCCATGACCCAGGTTTGAGCTTCGATCGGGTTCATAGAGCCCTTAAACTCTGGCGGTCCGACTGCCTTGAAATCCTTGAACGTTATGTTCGGTGGAGCTTGTGGTTGATTGTTAATTGCTCCGGCTAATAGGTTCACCAATTGCTGAACGGGGTTAGCATTGGCATCGTTGTTGTTGTTGTTATTTGTTGACCCTTCACGGGCCGGGCAATCGACGATTTGGTAAATCTTCTTGGCGGCATATTTCATTAAGAATATACACTTATTAAGTCTTTATTCAATCCCTTAAACATTTAAGGCTTAACTAAAACATTTAATCATAATCACTTAACACATCAATTCAAATAAACTCTGACATTTTCATTCAATTCAAAAGTTTTAACATCATACGATAGCATCACTGCTATTTACATCAACTATCCTTAGATAAAGAATCTACAGGATTTAAAACATTAAAATATTCCTTTATTTCTAAACACATCGGAATTTACATTTTTAACTACCAGATAGGTTTCACACAAATAAACTAATCCTATCACTGCCTATTAAGGCGCTGAATAGCCTTGCCACGTTCCTCTTTCATAATGCGGGACATCGTTCTGCGATCTAGCATATATGATGGTAGATCTTCAAACTGGATTGGATACTTCATAACTCAATCCTGGGCCGCATTCATTGCATTTTGAAGTGTAGAGTACGTCTCTTCAAGTTTAGCCTTCTTCGCACGGCAATCATCTTCTGCAAGATCAGCACGACGTGACTTTCTTACCCAGCCCTCCTCTGCTATGGCAAGCCTTTCTGAGCTCTCTTTTAGATCCTTCTTTAACTATTCTATTTCTTCGGTCTTCTCCTCAGTTTGACCTTTCTCGTGAACCAAATACCACTCCACATTTCCTAAACGTGTGTGAAGAGTCACAATTTCCTCATCCTTCTGCTCGATGACACTCTGTTGAATAACAGTCCTCTCCTTCAGCTCCTGAACAGTGTCTTGCAACTCTATGTTACGATCATAAAGTGCATCATACATCTCAACATCAATGGAGTTCGGTGGGAATTCCTCTTCCTCCTCTTCTTCATCAGAATCCACCTGGATCACTCAGTGCTCATGTCTCCCGATCAAAGAATAAGCAGTGATCAATCGGAGATGGCTCTCTCTGTACCAACTATTCCCTGACGACATGAATGTCTCGGGGCTCCTCCTCTGTAGGTACTCGGGGTTCCTCCTCCCCAGCTCGACTAGCTCCTCCAACATCCGACATCCTGACAATATAATTTTAAGTTTTAGTTACTAATCTGTACTATCGAACACATAATTTAACACATAAGCACATAAAGTCTTTTATTATCTTCAATGAATTAAGAATTTCATTTCTTATAACTCGATAAGAGTTTACCACCACTATGTTATCGATCTCCTACAAGGCTACTACCTAAGGTTGTTCCCCCACCTAAGGTTCATAACCTACAGCTTTGATACCAACCTATGACACCCCCAAATCTGGTACTTCCATTTCCACAGGATTTGGTGTTCATTGTACAAATATCATCTATCTTTCTACCCAAAAATAAATGCAAACCATGCAATAGATAGAAATAATAAATAAATCTCCCCTTATGGGGTTACATCAACTGCATAATAAAAATCCCAGGTTCCTCTAACATTAAACATTTGTGCGGAATCATAAACAAATAAGTCTTAAGTAACATCAAGTCTAATTATCATTACATAACCACATAAATAATCAGTCTTCATTACTTGCTAAGCTTTCCCTTGCCTTTACTAGTGGAAGGCTCGTCAGATCATTCATTCTTAACTGTAATGTTATTATTACGTAAGAGTGAGCACGATTTCCCACAAGTATAACAATATAACAAATGAATAATAACATGCGAGTGAATTAATAACTTCTGATATAAAAGCTCAACTTTTGAATCAAGAATGAATAACAAGAATCAAAAGAAATTCTGAGGGTCATAAGACCTTGAACTATGTCCTAGGTTGTCAAGTGTTTATACTTGAAACCTTTAATGATCATAAGACTATGGACTTCTTCTTCTCGTACTTAGGGGATCGACCCTCGATACCATCATGCACAATATCTTAACGCTTAACGCATAAGTAATCCCCTATATAGGGTTGTTCATCTCAGTTTGACATTCGAGTCCGCACCAAAGGAAGTTTGGTTTGGATAATTCATCAAGGGTTCTGAAATTTAGAACGCTCATCAACTATGGACTAGTCGAATCATTAAGGGTTCGCTAGTCTAACAAGGTTTTAAAGAATCGAATATTTAACTTGAATAAAATCTCAAAAGGTATACAATAGAATAATTATTGTATAATGACATCATGCTTGAAAGATTAATAGGCTTTAATATAACAAAAGCAGACTTGATCAATAATAATGAGAACTTGCTTTCGATGTAGAAAGGTGAATTCATCAACTATTATAATGATAACAAGTAGGGTTAGGAAACTTGCCTCGTGTGTAGGCTAAACGATTACTACTTAGATTTCACCACAAGTCTACACACATACCATATGTATTCACGACATTCATTAGTTACATTTTCACTTAATTATTTAATGTAAACTTCACTTTATTTAACAAATCATTACCCTTCTAATTTAATTACTTAATTAAATTAGAATATTTTCATTCCTTACTATTATTACACTTCGAATAAATTATTTCATAATAATTTCCATCGAATATTTATTTTATTCCATAAATATCTCAATTAAAATATTTATTTTATTTTATAAATATTTTAATAATAATTTTCATCGAATATTTATTTTACTCCATAAATATCTCAATTAAAATATTTATTTTATTTTATAAATATTTTAATAATAATTTTCATCGAATATTTATTTTACTCCATAAATATCTCAATTAAAATATTTATTTTATTTTATAAATATATTATTATTATTATTATTATTATTATTATTTTTTTTTTTTTTTTTTTTGCCGTGGAAGTGGTATTTTAGTTTGGTAACACTGGCCGGGGTGGGGTTACCAGACTTCGATTTTCTGCAGTTCACACGTAGCAAGGTTGGGCCAACAAAAATCTCCCAAGTTCACCCATATGTTCTCGTGAAGAACACAGAGAACATGGCCACAACTTCTCAATTTCCTTGTCCATATATTAATTTAAGCATACCCAAATACTATAATTCATATATGATCATTACCCAATCTTTATAGAGTGATTTTAACCAATTAAAACACATAATTACAGAATTAAGACATGCAATTTCACTGTTCTTGATGTTCTTGAAAATATTGAACATAAAACATGAAAATTAACACTACGGATTCGTTATAACACCAAATCCATCCATTCAAGTTTTGTTTACTTCGTTTTAACATGCATAATTATATACAAGTGTAAAATTTAGGGATAATATATGATCAACGCATTAAATTTGTGAGTAAGGGCCATATGGCCATATTTCTCCACTCTGTAATTTTTGAGGCCATAACATACGTTGTAGTTATAATATTATGAAACTTATGATATTGAACCATATACAATATATATAAAACATGTTATGCTACTCGTATTATTACATATATCCATATAACACCATAATTTTCCATTTACAGAGACTTTATAGAATGAATGAAAGCCATTTTTTTTTACAAAACTAAATGACGTAAAATAGGAATTGGGTTGAAGAGATTACCCAAAGCGTAGAATGTAAATTCGCAAGAGATGAATTACTTCTCAACTCTTCTTCAATCACAATTCACTTAACAATTCTCTGAATTCTCTCTGACTCTCAATTTACTCTAAAATGAAGAATACGTAGAATAATGCCAACTGAGCCTTTATGTGCAGAATTGAGGTCAGTTATTCCATACGTGGTTTAACTGCCCCCAACTCCTCTTAAGGCCTCATTTGGCTAGCCTTAAAGGCTTATATCAAATTAATTTAATAAAACCTTTATAATATAGTTTGAAAAATGTCACACCCTTTATAAAATAAATCAAATATCTAGTTTAATTTATTTTAAATAAAATAAAATAATTTCTCATTAATTCACATAGTCAAATAATTAAATTCTCATTTATTAATAATGTCAAATTATTAAATCTCTAATTAATTATTAAATTAATTAAAATAACATTATGCTTTTTAAATATTCCCTTTTAATTCAATAAGCTCACATAAATACATGCTTTGAATAATAAAAATTCTTCACATTAATTTAATAAATATAACACATATAATTAAATTAATTTACCATAATTTCATCAATTAATTATTTAATCTAATAATTAATTCATTAAAAAATATTTATTTAATTCAATAAATATTAAAAAATTAAATTACAAAATCTCAGTTGTCACATCTTTCCCCTCTTAAAAGGATTCTGTCCTCAGAATCACAACTCAAACAATTCGTCCCATTACATTCTCCCCCCTTACAAAGATTCTGTCCCCAGAATCGATTATACTAATTTAAGTAAATAAATGAGGATAATTCTTCATCATATTCTCTTCGAGTTCCCACGTTGCTTCTTCAGCATTGTAGTTCCTCCAAATTACCTTAACAGAAGGTATTACTTTATTTCTTAGAACTTGATCTTTTCGGTCGACAATCTGAACAAGAATTTCTTCGTAAGATAACTCTTTGTCGAAATGTAGGGGTTCATATTCAATCACGTGCTTGTAATCGGGTTTGTATGGTCGTAGGACTGAGACATGAAAAATATTGTGGACATTCTCTAGAACTGGAGGTAAGGCTACCTCATAAGCAACTTCTCCGACCCTCCTCAGAACTTCAAAGGGTCCAATGAATCTTGGGCTTAATTTTCCTTTCTTTCCGAACCTGATCTTTCCCTTCCAGGGAGAGACCTTTAAGAATACATAACTACCTGGCTCAAACTCAACATTTTTATGGTGTGGATCGACGCATTTCTTTACATCATCTTGAAGTCTTTGTCAATCTTATTCGGATCACTTTGATTTATTTTTCTTTGTTTGTTGTACAATTAAGGCCTAGTAATTGTCTTTCGCCAACTTCATCCCAGTATAGCGGAGTTCTGTACTTTCTATCGTATAACGCTTCATAGGGTGGCATGTCAATACTAGCGTAGTAACTGTTGTTGTAACCGAACTCTACGAGCGGTAGATGATCATCCCAATTTCCTTTAAAGTCCATTATACAAGCTTTTAACATGTCTTCTAATGTCTGAATTGTTCTTTCACTCTGTCCATCTTTCTGTGGGGGGTATGTCGTGCTCATTCGTAACTGTGTACCCATACATTCTTGTAGACGTTTCCAGAAGTTTGACGTAAAGCGCGGATCTCTATCAGAAACAATTGACACCGGAACACCGTGCCTTAAAATAATCTCTTTCACATATAACTTTGCTAACTGATCTAAGTTAAATATGATTTTGATCGGAAGGAAGTGTGCGGATTTCGTCAATCGGTCAACAATAACCCATACTACGTCGTAGCCTTTCTGAGTTGTTAGTAGGCCAACCACGAAATCCATCGTAATATGTTCCCATTTCTAATCTGGAATCTCTAAAGGTTGTATTAACCCACTCGGCCTCTGATTTTCTGCTTTAACTTTCTGACATATCATGCACTTGGCAACACATTCTGCAACCTCTCGTTTCAAATTTGGCCACTAAAAGTGTTGTCGAAGATCTTGGTACATCTTGGTACTACCAGGGTGAATCGAATATCGTGAGTTGTGAGCCTCGCTCAAATTTTTTTCCTTAATCTCTAGTACTGGCGGTACCCAAATTATATTATCAAATCTTAGTATTCCTTCCTTATCCATCTTGAATCTTAATTCAGTTCCTTCGGATATCTTCTTTTTCACCGTTTTACATTCGTCATCCTGAAGTTGAGCCTCCTTAACCTTGTCTAGTAGAGTTGTACCAGATTGCATCTGAAACAACTTCTCATCAATCTCCATAGGACACTTCACTTCCAATTCCAACTTTTCCATTGCTAAAATTAACTCCTCCTGATCGGTCAAGATCATCAGTTTCTCCCGACCCTTTTTACTTAAGGCGTCGGCAACCACATTTGCCTTACCCAGATGGTATAGAATCTCACAATCGTATTCCTTAATTAACTCCAACCACCTTTTTTGGCGCATGTTCAAGTCTTTCTGTGTAAAAATATATTTCAGACTCTTGTGGTCTGTATATATTTCACACTTCTCCCCATAGAGATAGTGCCTCCAGATTTTCAAAGTAAAAACCACTGCAGCTAACTCCAAGTCATGGGTCGGATACCCCTTCTCATAATCTTTCAGTTATTATGACGCATACGCAATGACTCTTCCGTTTTGCATAAGCACACAACCAAGTCCTTTATGCGATGCATCACTATAAACTACAAAATTTCCTGTATCATCTGGAAGAGATAACACAGGTGCCGTACTCAACTTCTTCTTTAATTCTTGAAAGCTTTCCTCACACTTCTTCGTCAAAACAAATTTCACCGATTTTCTAGTCAAATTTGTCAGCGGAGTTGCGATCTTGGAAAAATCCTGAATGAATCTTCTGTAATAACCTGCCAATCTGAGAAAACTTCTTACTTTCGACGGTGTCTTCGGCTGATCCCAGTTAATCATAGCTTCGACTTTGGAGGGGTCCACCGAAATTCTGTCCCTATCGATCACATGTCCAAGAAATTGTACCCTTTTAATCCAGAATTCACATTTCGAAAACTTGGCATACAACTTCTCCCTTCTCAATGTCTCTAATGTCACCCTCAAATGCTCTTCGTGTTGTTCCTTGGTTTTCAAAAATACCAAAATGTCATCTATAAATACCACTACGAATTTGTCCAAAAACGGCTTGAACACTCCATTCATTAAGCCCATAAATGCTGCAGGAGCATTCGTTAGACCAAATGACATTACCAAAAATTCATAGTAGCCAAGTATCGTGTTCGAATCTTTGTCTTGGTACATCCTCTGGTCTCACCTTGATTGATGATAACCACTTCTCAAGTCTATCTTTGAAAAGTATCTTGTTCCCTTTAAGCGATCGAAGCAGATCATCGATTCATGATAATGGATATCTATTCTTGATCGTGACCTTATTCAGTTCTCTATAGTCGATGCAGAGCCGCATCGTCCCATCCTTCTTCTTCACAAATAAAACCAAGGCGCTCCCCACGGTGATACGCTTGGTTGAATATACTTCTTGTCCAGTAATTCTTGTAGTTGGACCATCAGTTCTTTCATCTCTACGGTGCCATTGATGCGGTGCCTTCGATATTGGGGCCGTTCACGGAGCCAAATCGATCCACAAATTAACCGCTTCTATCTGGAGGAAGTCCTGACAAATCATCCAGAAATACGTCTGCGAAATCTCTCACTACCGGTATCTCCTCTATTTTTGGATTCTCTTTACGACTATCGACTATGTAAGCTAGATATCCTACACAGCCTTGCCTTAACAACCTCCTGGCCTTTATCATCGTCAGATAACTCGCTTATCTAGGTGACTTGCTACCATAAAACACAACATTTGACGGAGTCATAAGGTTAATACGCTTCTTCTGGCAGTCAATTACCGCCCCATAATTGGATAAACAGTCCATACCCAAAATAACGTCGAATTCTCCAAGTCGAATAGGGATAAGATCTACGTTCATGATATTACCCTTAATATCCACTCTACAGTTCTTATGCACGTACTTAACAGGGATGATTTCTCTATTCGCAATTTCTATGTTCATGGGGTATTCTAACTCGTCCTTAAGCAATTCTAAGTTCTTAGCAAGGTCATCGGATATAAATGAACAAGTAGCACCCGAATCAAATAATACATAAGCATTAATTTTATTGATCGAAATGATACCTGACACCACATCGCGAGACCTGTCATCGCATCTGTCATTGTCATGTTGAATGTTACGGCGGTCGATTGGTCATTGGTTGCGATTGGTCCCGTGATAGTTAAAGCACTTCCACCACTGTTTCATTGTTCCCTCATGATCCTGTCCCTCCAGATCCCTTCTTGGGACAGTCCCTTGCTAGATGATCCTTTAATAATAATTTTCATCGAATATTTATTTTACTCCATAAATATCTCAATTAAAATATTCATTTTATTTTATAAATATTTTAATTATTATTATTATTATTTTTTATTTTTTTTTGCCGTCGGGGCGGGGTATTTTAGTTTGGTAACACTCTCCGGAGGTGGGGTTACCTAGACTCAGTTTCTGCAGTTCACACGTAGCAAGGTTGGGCCAACAAAAATCTCCCAAGTTCACCCATATGTTCTCGTGAAGAACATAGAGAACATGGCCACAACTTCCAATTTCCTTGTCCATATATTAATTTAAGCATACCCAAATACTATAATTCATATATAATCATTACCCAATCTTTATAGAGTGATTTTAACCGATTAAAATACATAATTACAGAATTAAGACATGCAATTTCACTGTTCTTGATGTTCTTGAAAATATTGAACATAAAACATGAAAATTAACACTACGGATTCGTTATAACACCAAATCCATCCATTCAAGTTTTGTTTAATTCGTTTTAACATGCATAATTATATACAAGTGTAAAATTTAGGGATAATATATGATCAACGCATTAAATTTGTGAGTAAGGGCCATATGGCCATATTTCTCTACTCTGTAATTTTTGAGGTCATAACATACGTTGTAGTTATAATATTATGAAACTTATGATATGGAACCATATACAATATATATAAAACATGTTATGTTACTCGTATTATTACCTATATCCATATAACACCACAATTTCCCATTTACAGAGACTTTACAGAATGAATGAAAGCCATTTTTTTTTTACAAAACTAAATGACGTAAAATAGGAATTCGGTTGAAGAGATTACCCAAAGCGTAGAATGTAAATTCGCAGGAGATGAATTCCTTCTCAACTCTTCTTCAATCACAATTCACTTAACAATTCTCTAAATTATCTCTGACTCTCAATTTACTCTAAAATGAAGAATACGTAAAATAATGCCAACTTAGCCTTTATGCGCAGAGTTGAGGTCAGTTATTCCATACGTGGTTTAACTACCCCCAACTCCTCTTATGGCCTCATTTGACTAGCCTTAAAGGCTTATATCAAATTAATTTAATAAAACTTTTATAATATAGTTTGAAAAATGTCACACCCTTTATAAAATAAATCAAATATCTAGTTTAATTTATTTTAAATAAAATAAAATAATTTTTCATTAATTCACATAGTCAAATAATTAAATTCTCATTTATTAATAATGTCAAATTATTAAATCTCTAATTAATTAAAATAATATTAGGCTTATTAAATATTCTCTTTTAATTCAATAAAGCTCACATAAATACATGCTTCGAATAATAAAAATTCTTCACATTAATTTAATAAATATAACACATATAATTAAATTAATTTACTATAATTTCATCAATTAATTATTTAATCTAATAATTAATTCATCAAAAAATATTTATTTAATTCAATAAATATTAAAAAATTAAATTACAAAATCTCGGTTGTCATAGTTGAAACTCCGTTGGGAGAAACCTTCATTACATTCACGGTTTATAAGTCTTGTTTGATTCAAAGCGGTAACCGCACGTTACCTATCGATCTTATTTCTTTGAAAATACTTGTATTTGATGTGATTCTAGGGATTGATTGGTTAACTACTCATCATGCAAAAATTGATTGTTTTTGTAAGGTTGTTAGCTTTCATATTCCTAACCAACCTATTATGCGAATTCAAGTAACCAAACCATTAAAATCCATCACTGTCATCTCAAGCTATAAAGCTATTCGTTTATTGAAAAATGGATGTCAAGCTTTCTTAGCTCATGTCAGGGATCTAAACAAAAATACGTCAGTTTTGAATGATATTTCTATTGTTAATGAATTTCTTGACGTATTCCCGGAAGAACTTCCTGGCCTACCCCCAGAGCGTGAAATTGTATTTTGTATCGACCTTGAACCCGGTAAAAAATGCATTTCCAAAGCCCCATATCAAATGGCTCCTATTGAACTTCAGGAGTTAAAGACCCAACTGCAAGAATTGTTAGACATCGGTTTCATTCGTCCTAGTACGTCTCCTTGGGGTGCTCCTGTTCTATTCGTGAAGAAGAAAGATGGGAGTATATAACTTTGTATTGATTATCGGGAGTTGAACCATGTCACTATCAAAAATAGATATCCATTGCCTTGCATTGATGACCTGTTTGACCAATTGCAAGGCCCCAATTTTTTTTCAAAGATTGATCTTCATTCTGGATATCACCAGTTGAAGATTAGAACCGATGACATTCCAAAGACGGCTTTCAGAACTCGGTACGGGCATTATGAATTCATAGTCATGTCTTTTGGATTGACTAATGCTCTCACGCCGCCTTCATGGATATGATGAACCCAAAGTATTCGAGGAATATTTGGATCACTTTGTGGTCGTCTTTATTGATGACATTCTCATATATTCCAAAAGTCGTGAAGATCATGAGCAACACTTGAGGCTGATACTCCAAAAGCGTCGTGAAAACAAGCTTTATGCTAAGTTAAAGAAATGCGAGTTCTGGCTTGAGGAAGTAGCATTCCTTGGGCACGTAGTATCAAGTCATGGAATATCTGTTGACCCAGCAAAGATTAAAGCAATTCAAAGCTGGGAGCAACCTAAATCAGTGATCGAAGTACGTAGCTATCTCGATTTATCTAGTTATTATCGGAGATTCGTGGAAGGATTTTCTCGAATCGCTACTCCATTAACTCAGCTGACTCGAAAAGATACAATGTTTGGTTGGAGCGAAGAATGTGAGAAGAGTTTTCAAGAACTCAAGAGAAGACTCATTTCAAGATTTTGTTCGACAATACCATCGGCTCGGAGGATTTGTCATCTACAAGTGATGCTTGGGCAAAAAGGGTTAGGATGTGTTCTCATACAACATGGGAAAGTCATAGCCTTTATGCCTCTCAAGAACTCAAAGAATATGAGAGGAATTATCCTACTCATGATCTAGAGTTAGCGGTTGTTATCTTCGCACTTAAAATTTGGAGGCATTACTTGTATGGGGAGAAAGTGGAGATCTTTACGGATCATAAAATCCTCAAATACTTCTTCACTCAAAAGGAACTCAACATGCGACAACGATGTTGGCTTGGCATTGAAAGATTATGATCATACCATCTAATACCACCACGGAAAAGCGAACGTAGGTAATGCGCATTGAGTAGAAGATCATATGCACTGAGTGCAATATTGTCAACATAAAGGCCCATTTTTTGTATGACTTACTAAGGATGGGGATAGAGTTAAAGACTCAGGGACCCATGTGATGATGGCGAATATACTGAGTAGAACCGAGCTTTAATCGATAAAGTTAAAGTTGCTCAAGCTACGGACACTGAGGTGATCGTATGAGGAAGAAAGTGCAAGAAGGTGCTATCTGGGAAGTAAGAATCGATGAAGAAGGAATACTTGAGTCAACTCCGGACTTTTGTGTTCTAACGACCACGATTTAAAGTATAAAATCATTATGAGGCGCACAACACACCGCTTGCAATCCATCTCAGGAGTACCAAAATGTATCGTGATCTTCGTCATACATTTTGGTGGAGCAATATGAAGAGAGAGATAGCGTTGTTTATCTCAAGGTGTCTAACTTGTCAACGAGTCGGCAAGTGAGCATCAAGTGCCAAAAGGTCCATTGCAACCACTTGAAATTCCAGAATGGAAGTGGGAGCACATTACCATGGATTTTGTTACTGGTCTTCCCAAGGTTTCTCAAGGCATAGATGCAATTTGGGTCATTGTTGATAGATTGATCAAGTCTACTCACTTCTTACCAATGCGAGAAACTTATACACTTGAACGTCTTGCTCGTATGTACATAAGAGATATTGTAAGACTGCATGGTATGCTAGTATCCATAGTTTCTGATCGAGACCCAAGATTCAATTCAAGATTTTGGGTTAGTTTGCAAAAAGCTATGGGCACGAATTTACGATTTAGTTTGGTATATCATCCTTAGACGGATGGACAATCAGAGAGGACTATTCAAACTCTTAAATATTTATTAAGACTCTGTGTCCTTGACTTCAAGGAAAGTTGGGACAAGTTCTTACCATTGGTGGAGTTTTCCTACAACAACAGCTATCAAGCAAGTATTGGCATGGCTCCATTCGAAGCGTTGTATGGAAGAAAGTGTTGTTCTCCAGTATGCTGGGGTGAGGTGGGTGAAGCAACGTTGTTGGGACCGGAGTTAGTACGTATGACTACGAAAAAAATTCAAACGATCCGACAACGTATGAAAACCTCGCAAGATCGACAAAAGAGTTATGCCGATCTTCATCGAAAGGACATGGAATTCGATATTGGAGATCATGTGTTGTTACGTGTTGCTCCATGGAAAGGAGTTACGAGATTTGGAAAGAGAGGAAAGCTCAATCCTCGATTCATTGGCCCATTTTTAATCCTCGATCAAGTAGGAACTTTGGCCTATAGACTCGCTTTACCGCCAAGTATGTCTCGTGTTCTTAACGTTTTTCATATATCCATGTTACGTAAATATGTGAAAGACCCGAACCATATTATTGAGTTAGAACCGGACGAAATAGCGGAAGATTTAACGTATGAAGAGATTCCTGTTCAAATCTTGGATAAGAAGGAACATATTCTACACTCCAAGGTTATACCTAGAGTCAAGGTTTTGTGGAGAAACCACGATGTTGAGGAAATGACCTGGGAGTTATAATCTGAAATAAAATCAAGGTATCCTTACCTCTTCGACATACCATGTATGTACCCTAATTTCGAGGGTGAAATTTCATAAGAATGGGAGGTTGTAAGACCCCAACTTTTATGAATAAAGATGAATTTTCAATAAATATCATTTTTGAATATTATGGAGTAAATTTGATATAATGTTATAGTTGTGGGCAATATCTAGAAATTTTGAAAAGTATGCAAATTGTTATATAATATTCGATTGGTCGGGGAGTATTCGTTTTAACAGGGAATATTCGTACGACGACACAATCATTGGTGGACCCCACAACGGAATTATTTTCAGATTGAGAAAACGACAAAAATATTTTTATGAAAATAACGGCGGAAGTTTTACCATTAAATGTTGAAACACCCGGTGTTAAAGAAATAAAGAATCTGGCGTGATTGCATATAGTAGCACGCAGTATTGATTATTGATGTTTACGTGAGAAGTCACCTCGGTTTTGTTCGATTATTACTCTGATGAATTGTTGCATAGTATCTCACGTTATTTGATTCAATTATTATCGATATTTTATATTAAATCAATAATTGAGATAACAAAGTTATGAATATTATTATTTGCAATATTAACGATGTCTAGAAGTTACGCGAGAGAGAGGTTTAGTCACCTAATTTGCGGCGATGATAGGAAATCCTTTATTGAAAGGCCCTTTTCAGGAGCGACTTTGATTGATTAATATTGTGAATTATAATAAAGGTGATAAGTTTTGTTTTATTATTATTAAAAATATAATAAAACAGAATACTTTTATAAAATTATTTATTTTATTAGACTATAAATAGAATATATTATATTCTATTATGCATAGTGTTTGCATAGTGCCTGCATAATGTTTGCATAGTGCCTGCATAGTATTTGCATAGTAAAATCTTTTTATATAAAACAGAATACTTTTATAAAGTTATTTGTTTTATTAGATTTTAAATATATATATATATATATATATATTATAAATAGAATATATTATATTTTATTGCATAGTATCCTTTCTATTTTCCTATAAATAGGATGCTTAGTTAGAATTGAAAACACACGGAAGTTCAGAGAATTCTTCTTCTATAATCTTGGCGTATTTCTTTAGAGTTTAAGAAAGCTTTGGCGTAGTGCAAGTTTCCTTCAAGTATATCCCCGCCCTACCCGTCGGAGTACTCTTCTTTATAAGGTAAGGGGTGTTATTTCTTTTGTCTTCACGAAGAGAACTATTTTCTTTCAATACTCGTAAGGGGTATTATTTCTTTTGTCTTCATGTAGAAGAGAGAACACATTATTCCATTCTTTATTATTATATTGGAATAACTCTGTCATCTAAGTACCGCATACATGGTAAAATTCTTCATTATTCTATTCTTTATTATTATGTTAGAATAACTTGCTCATGCAATCTGCATATATATGGTGAAATTCTCATTATTCCATTCTTTATTATTATGTTAGAATAACTGTCATGTGAAGTACCGCATACATGGTGAAATTCTTCATTATTCCATTCTTTATTATTATGTTGGAATAACTTTATCTATCGCAAGTACCGCATACATGGTGAAATTCTTACGTTATTCCATTCTTTATGATTACATTGGAATAACACGTCATGCAATGATCTATCGCATGCTCGGTGAAGTCTTTTGTTATTCCATTCTTTATTATTACATTGGAATATCACGCCTACATGCGTTCGCATGACACGGGTTCCATTATTTATTATTCATTGGAATATCTTGTGTAATGCGTTCACGCGTGACCGGTTCCATTATTTATTATTACATTGGAATAACTTTATCATGCATTTACCATCGCATGTATGGTGAATTCTTCTATTATTCTATTCTTTATTATTCTGATGGAATAACTTGTCTATGTGGATTACTACATGCATGGTGAATGACCCTTCGTATTCATTTCTTATTAAATTGTGGAAATGATCTGTCTACGTGGATTATCGTATGGCGGGTGAAAATCCATTGCAGTTTCATATATTCTATGATACTCATTTGGTTAAAATTTTGGCTTCCATACTCCATGAAATTAGTGGAATATGTGACGCCCCCAAAATAGGTATACATCACCCATTCTGAGTCGTCAATAACATGGTACAGAAACAACTACAACTTTATTAATACAACCCATAAACTGTAAGTTTAAATACAAATATTGTCATCTAGACAATATACATACCCAACTAAGTCCTCATTACAATTATTGATATAATACTTTACAAAAATGGTGAGGACTACTAAAACAACTTCCTAGAACCTTCATTTTGTACCCCGACTAGTACTTGCTACATTCTCGCCTCCTGAGAAGAAAAATGGAACAAAAATGAAAAGGGTGAGCTCAACTAGCCCAGTAAAGAATATTATGACTAAGATAATATAGAACAAATTATCGTTAGTCTTCAACAGGGAAAAATCTGATAGAATACAATAGACAACAAGTTTCAGATCAACAGCGAAAATAATAATTCATAGATGAGTTATGTAGAGAATGAAATCTACTATAATCTATGAATTTAAAAGTCCATCATCATTATTTTATCCCTGTAACATCAATCAATGCACATCTTGAATCATATATTCATCTTTGCACTACAGGCCAAAGATATTCATCAATCGGTCATGTTCATCTCAACACCTGTTCATCTTTGCACTAAGGGCCAAAGATATTTATCATAAAATCATTAATCTTTGCACTACATGCCAAAGATATTCAATAATATCATCATTTAGGACTGAGGATGATGAAAAATATTTTAAAGGAAACGAATCCAGTGAAACAAAAGAATAAATATCAAGGATTCGTATTTCAACAATTTCATGTCCAAAAATACCTCATAAATAATCATAGTGAAGTAAAATTCAAGAATGATAAAAATATGGATACAATCAAAGCTAGTATCCATAATAGATATTTTGGACGAAAAGGAAAAATTTCATTTTTTGATGAATAGTGTCAGAGATATCGTGAATATTATGTAGTATCACGTGAATAGTAACCCCGACACAAAAAGTTCTAAATTTGATTAAAATGTTCAAACCAATATTTCGGCATAATGATATTGAAGAAATAATATCATATATGAAGAAAATAACACCCCTTACCTCGAAAGACAGTACTTCTAGTTGAAACACCGGATATAGGCTATGACTTGAACTTGTACCGTATAGCAACACTCAAAGTATACTCACAAGAATACGCTCAATATATCGAGAGAGAAAGAGAGAGAAGATTTCAGTTTCTGGTGTGATTTTCAATTCTAACCTAAGCACCCTATTTATAGGAAAATGCTTAGAACACCAAAATAGAAAATCTAATATAATATTAATATAATTACAAAATATTCAGACCCACCTCTAGATAATTGAATTCAGCCATTAACATGTGCAAGTGAGGGCCACCAAAGTACAAAAAACATTTTTATAACAAAAAATCATTTAAACTCCAAAAATCAATTCACACCCGATATACCGAAACTTCAATAATTCACAATAAATAGCCCTTTTGTCAGAAAAATTCAAACCATATGTCCTTTCCATAGCAAATTTCATTCTCTACAACTTTACAAAAGAAAGTTTTTTCAAATTCCAAACAAAAATTGACCGAAATCCACAAACGGGCGATTTTACAGGCTATAATAAAATTTCGGTCAAGAATTGGGGTCTACCGACACACAAAACATGTATTAATCATTTAATGCCACAAAAATACTCTTCCTCCTCATATACTTATATATCCCACATTCATTGTAAAAATATCACCATCAATATATTATTAAAATAATATATTTAAATGAATTATTTTATCAGACAAAGATAAAATATTAATTTTTAACAATTGTCACATTAAAAATTTTCTCCATCTATATCCACATAAAAATCAATATTTTTCTCATCATATAAATCAATAACTAATTATTCACAAATAATATTACGAGAATCACAATATCGACAACCGAGCGCGGTTCCGGGAAGAGGGGCTTTCAATAAGGATTTCTCCTTACTAAGCGTATGATTAGATGACCAAACCTCTCTTTAGATGGAACTTTCTAGACATTGCCAATAATGTTATCTAATAATATTATTCAAATAATATGAATTATTGATATGATAATGAAAATATTGTGCAGTGACAATTATTAAAATAACAATAATATCAACGTAGCAATTATTGAATCAATAAAATATAATATTAAATAGTAATTACTGTAACAATTATTGAGTAGTGCCTTCTTATGTAAGAATCAATAATTGGTGTAATACCGTAAAGCATCTTTGTGTTTTAACCACCGGGTATTCCAACGAAGATTAAGTAAATAACAACTACAGTTATTTATAACCAACTTATTCTTATCGTTTTTCTTCATCTAATCGCTTCTCATGTTATGAGGCCCACAAGGCTTCGTCGTTGCACGAATATTCCAGATAGTAAAAATATTCCATGACCAAACGAATATTTCCCGTCAACAATGAATATTTTAAAACCACTTGCTTATTTGAAATAATAGCACATTTTACCCATAACTTATCACATTAATCAAATCAACCCTTACTATTTCAAGATAATAAATAGAGGAAATTTAATTTCATTAAATAATAAGTTGGGGTCTTACAACCTCCCCTCCTTATGAAATTTCGTCCTCGAAATTGACGTACGTACCTGGTGTTTCGAAAAGGTGAGGATACCTCACTTTCATTTCCGTTTCCAACTTCCAGGTCATTTCCTCTATAGCATGGTTTCTCCATAAAACTTTAACTTGTGATATGACCTTCATGCGTAGGACATGCTCCTTCCTATCCAAGATCTTGACAGGTACCTCCTCGTACGTTAAGTCTTCAGCTATCTCGTCCGGTTCTAACTCAATAACGTGGTTCGGGTCTTTCACATATTTACGAAGTACAAATATGTGAAACACATTATGAACACGAGACATACTCGGAGGTAACGCGAGTCTATAGGCTACATTACCTACTCGGTCAAGAATTTGAAATGGAATAATAAATCGTGGATTGAGCTTTCCTCTCTTCCCGAATCTTGTAACTCCCTTCCATGGGGAAGCACGCAACAATACATGATTCCCAATACTAAATTCCACGTCCTTTCGATGAAGATCTGCATAACTCTTTTGTCGATCTTGTGCCATTTGTATACGTTGTCGAATCATTTGGATCTTTTCCGTAGTCATACGTACCAACTCGGGTCCCAACAATGTTGCTTCACCCACCTCGTCCCAACATACTGGAGAGCGATACTTTCGTCCATACAATGCTTCAAATGGGGCCACACCAATGCTTGTTTGATAACTGTTTTTATAGGAGAATTCCACCAATGGTAAATACTTATCCCAACTCCCTTTGAAGTCTAGGACACAGAGTCTTAATAAATCTTCAAGAGTTTGAATAGTCCTCTCTGATTGTCCGTCCGTTTGAGGATGGTATGCCGAACTAAATCATAAATCCGTGCCCATAGCTTTTTGCAAGCTAACCCAAAATCTTGAAGTAAATCTTGGGTCACAATCTGAAACTATGGATACTGGCATGCCATGCAATCTCACAATCTCATTTACATACATATGAGCAAGACGTTCAAGGGAATAAGTCTCCCGTATCGGTAAGAAATGAGCAGACTTGGTTAATCTATCAACAATAACCCAAATAGCATCGATGCCTTGAGAAACCGTAGGAAGACCCGTAACAAAATCCATGGTAATGTGTTCCCACTTCCATTTCAGAATCTCAAGTGGTTGTAATGGACCCTTAGGTACTTGATGCTCCGCCTTTACACGTTGACAAGTTAAACACGTCGAGATAAACTTTGCAATCTCTCTCTTCATATTGTTCCACCAAAATGTATGTCGAAGATCACAATACATTTTGGTACTTCCAGGATGGATCGCAAATGGTGTATTGTGTGCCTCCATCATAATCTTGTACTTAAAATCAGAGTCGTTAGGAACACAAAGTGCAGAGTGGACTCAAGTATTCCTTCTTCATCGATTCTCGCCCTTAGGAATAACACCTTCTTGTACTTTCTTCTTCATACGCATCAGCAAGGCCGGTGGCTTGATCAACCTTAACTTTTTCTATTAAAGTTGGCTCTATGCATATACTTGACATCATCGCACTCGTTCCTGCATATGATCTTCTACTCAACGCGTCAGCTACCACGTTCGCTTTTTCGGATGGTATTGAATAGTGTGGTCGTAATCTTTCAACAACTCGAGCCAACGTCGTTGCCGCATGTTGAGTTCCTTTTGAGTGAAGAAATATTTGAGGCTTTTATGGTCTGAATATATCTCCACTTTCTCCCCATATAGATAGTGCCTCCAGATCTTTAGTGCGAAGACGACTGCTGCCAACTCTAGATCATGAATAGGATAATTCCTCTCATATTCTTTAAGTTGTTGCGAGGCATAGGCTATGACTTTCCCACGTTGCATGAGAACACATCCTAACCCTTTGCCCGAAGCATCGTTGTAGATAACAAATCTATCCGAACCAGATGGTATTGTTAGAACAGGTGCCAAAATGAGTCTCCTCTTAAGCTCTTGGAAACTCTTCTCGCATTCCTTGCTCCAAACGAATTTTGTATCCTTCCGAGTTAGCTGAGTTAATGGAGTAGCGATTCGAGAAAACCCTTCCACGAATCTCGATAATAACCAACTAGCCGAGTAAAGCTACGTACTTGGTCACCGACTTGGTTGCTCCCAACTTTGTATTGCTTCAATCTTCGCCGGGTCAACAGATACTCCATGTTTTGACACCACGTGCCCAAGGAATGCTACTTCCTCAAGCCAGAACTCGCATTTCTTCAACTCAGCATATAGCTTGTTTTCACGAAGCCTTTGGAGTACCAACTTCAAATGGTGCTCATGATCTTCACGGCTTTTGGAATATATGAGGATGTCATCAATAAAGACAACAACGAACTGATCGAAATAATCCTTGAATACTCGGTTCATCATATCCATGAAAGCCGCATGAGCATTAGTCAATCCAAAAGACATGACTAAGAATTCGTAATGCCGTCACCCAAGAGTTTTAAAGCGTCTTTGGAATATCCTCAGTTCTAATCTTCAACTGATGATATCCAGAATGAAGATCGATCTTTGAAAAGAATTGTGCTCCTTGCAACTGGTCAAACAGGTCATCAATACGAGGTAGCGGATACCTATTCTTGATGGTAACATGGTTCAATTCCCGATAGTCAATACAAATTCGCATACTCCCGTCTTTTCTTCTTTAACGAAAAAAGCAGAGACCCCAAGAAGATGTACTAAGGCAATGAAAGCGGAGATATCCAACAACTCCCGTAGTTGGACCTTTAACTCTGAAGTTCAAAAGGAGCCATTCGATATGGGGTTTTAGAAATGGGCTTTTATGCGGGCTCAAGATCAATAAAGAACTCAACTTCACGTTACGGGGGGTAAACCGGGAAGTTCTTGAGAAACACGTCGGAAATTTACTAACAACGGGAATATTATTCAAATCGGCGTGTCTTTATTCAAATCCATAACATGGGCTAAGAAAGCTTGACATCCGTTTTTCAATAAACGAATAGCTTTATGATTAGAAATGACAGTGATTGATTTTAATGGTTTAGTTGCTTGAATTCGTACAAAAGGTTGATTAGGAATATGAAAACTAACAACCTTACGAAAGCAATCAATTTTGGCATGATGAGGAGTTAACCAATCAATCCCTAAAATCACATCAAAAGCAAGTATCTTTAAAGAGATAAGGTCAACAGGTAATGTGATGGTGCCAACTTGGATCAAACAAGATTTATAAACAGTGGATGTGATGAAAGTTTCTCCTAATGGAGTCTCCACAGATAAATCAAAGTCTAATTTCTCCAGAGTCAAGTTTAAACGTTGAGCACAAGTAGGAGAGATAAATGAATGGGTAGCACCGGTATCAAGTAAGGTATAAACTTCGCAAGAATTAATGATTAGCTTACCCGTGATCACCTAGTTTGGGTTCCTCGCATTTTGACCAGTCACAACAAATGATCTTCCAAGAACCGTTGACTTTGACTTTTCTGGGACAGCCTTTTGAGTCACCGTCCCTGATGAGTGAGTTTTATACACATGAATTGGATACATTCGGGCTTAATTTATTGTTGTTCTCAAGTCTTTTAGATTAGTTTTTAAGTGTTTATGTCTATTCAAGCATGTTTTATATTGTTTTGTAGGAATTGGGACAAAAGTTACTTGGATCGACGTTCGGGGGTGGCTAGATTCGCGTTTTTTGACTTGCCATTTACTATGATCACTTGAGCCAATTTGACTATAGCTCCGGACATTATTTCGAAAAACTCAAAGAATAAAAGTTGTAGATCTACTTCTCCTCTTTCCGGAACATCTTGAATCATTGAAATTAGAGTTCAGACGAAGAAGTTATGGCCATTTTCTGAAAGGACATTGGATTAGAAAATGTCAGAAAAAGTGGTAGCGTCGGGGCGCTAATTTTAGGCTTAATTCCAAAGACAAAGGCGCTATAAGGCAAGATGTCTGAGCATCATCGTTGTTGAAGTGACTGAAGTATTTGGGGAAGAGGTTGGGTGCAGCATGGACTCGTTTTGGGCGAATTTTGACACCTTTTTGACTCCAAATTGGATTGGGTTTGTTCCAAAACTAAAAATTGGACTTGTAACCTATAAATACATGATGTAAGGCATAAAATAAGGGGAGATTACTTAGATTAGACTAGATTAAACACACCTTTAGATTAGAACATAACCCTAGTTCTTATTAGTTTTGGAGATTGAAGCAACTTGGAGACCATTGAAGATTCAAAGCAGAAGCAAGAGGGGAGCATCAAATTTGCTGACAACAGATTATATTCTCTTCTCTTCTCTTACTTTTATCTTTTAATGTCTATTCAATTGTGGATTCTTGGTTTTAATTCATTAATTATGAACTAATTCTTTTTATTAAGATTCCAATGGAACCTTTTATGATTATGAATTGATTATTTAATTTATTCCAATTATTTATGTTGAAGTGAATTGTTCATCATGCCTTGTATTTATTGATTAATTATCCGCCAATAATTACGTGTTACTCAGGAGGAATCGATAGAGGAATTCTAGTGTTAGGCTGGCGGGGTGACATGTGACTTAGTTATTTGCATAGTGAATAAGTAGGTTTGTGAATAGAATGAGAATATCTATTTCAGCGTATATGTAACACATAAGGAATTGGGATTATGTGAGTTTAATTCAATTGTTTTGCATAGAGATATAGCAAAATTAATGGGTTAAATAGAAGGCAATTAATCACTCGAGAGAGGCTTTTGGCATTTGAGAATTCTGTTAACAATTGATGAGACATAATAATTGAGATAATTGGATAATTGGTTTATAGTTCATAATTGGGGATATTGGAGTCTTAGCCTTTATTTATTTGAATTCATTTATAAAGTAACCTAGTTTTAATTGATTAATTTAGTTTTATTAATTAGAAAAATCACGATATGAGATTGTTTAAAAAAAATTAGTTTGGTTAAGAATTAGTACTTGGTGATTTTTATTAAATAATTTCTCATGGGAACGATACTCTACTTTCACTTTATTACTTGTTGACTGTGTATACTTGCACGTATTCATTGATTGCGAAATCGATCAACAAGTTTTTGGCCCTGGACTTGATTTCGCTACCGTACAATCTCGAGCGATATGTCCTTCCTTTCCACAATTATAACATACCTTGAAGCTGTTGTGGGCGGTTTGGTGATATGTCCTCTCTTTCCGATTTGTAGTATATCCGGGTGGTCGTTCTCCTCCCTTAGAACCGATTCTTTCTTGGGTGGCGTCTTCAAATGGTCGTTGTTGAATCTCCTCTTTTAAAATCTCCTCGAGGCTTCGCTTCTTCTATTCTCGTATGGCCATGACTACCACCAGAGTGATTACCATTTTTCCGTCTTTTTCTTTCTCACTGGTTATCATTATTACATTGACTACTATCTCCGATTATGATCACGGTTGTGATCCCTCGGTTGACCGTGTACTCGTTATCTCGCTCTAACAATTGAGCCATGTTGACAACATATCTGAATAGAGAGAAAATTTATGAGAAATGAGATCTTGACGTACGCTCGGGTTTCAAACCTCTCGAAACATCCGCATCATACGTTCCTCATTCTCCACCAAATGAGGTGCAAACTGGACAACTCTTGCAAACTTTGCCTCGTCTTTGGGACACCATTGTGGCGCCCCCAAAATAGGTATACATCACCTATTACGAGTTGTCAATACATGAATGCGAAACAACTACAACTTTATTATTACAACAAGAAAGCTGTGAGTTTGAATACAAATATTATCTTCTAGACAATATCTATACTCAAATAAATCCTCATCACATTTATTGATACATTATTTTACAAAAATGGTGAGGACTACTAAACAATCCTTTCTAAAACCTTCATTCCATACCCCAGGCTACGTACTCGCTATATTCTATTCTCGCCTCACGAGAAGAAAAATGGAACAAAAAGGAAAAGGGTGAGCTCAACTAGCCCGATAAAGAATATTATGACTAAGATAATATACAACAAATTACCGTTAGTCTTGACGAGGAAAAATCTAATAGAATACAATAGACAACAAATTTTAAATCAATATTAAGAATTGAAATAATAATTCATTAGAAGAGTTAAGTAGAGAATGCAAACTACTATCTTCATGTATGAATTTAAAAGTTCATCGATCTATCTTTTATTCCCGTAACATCAATCAATATACATACGGAATCAAATATTCATCTTTTGCACTACTGGGCCAAAGATATTCATCGATTAGTCATGTTCATCTAAACACTGTTCATCTTTGCACTACTGACCAAAGATATTCTTGAAATCATTCATCTTTTGCACTACGGGCCAAAGATATTCAATAATATCATCATTTAAGACCGAGGATGATGAAAAATATTTTTTAAAGAAAGCGAATCCGATTGAAACAAAATGACAAGGATTAAGGATTAAGGATTTCGTACTTTGTTTTATCCATGTTCAAAAATACCTCAAAAATAATCATAGTGGTGTAAAATTCGAGAATGATCAAAACATGGATACAATCAAAGCTAGTATCCGAATAGATATTTTGGACAAAAGAAGAAATTTTATTTTTCGTTGAATAGTGTCAGATATCGTGAATAGTGCCGATATCGTGAATAGTAACTCAGACACCAAAAGATAGAAATTCCACAAAAACATCTTCACGCACATGAATAGTACTCGTGAATAGTAACTTATGAGTAGTAACTCATGAATAGTAACTCGTGAATAGTAACTCATGAATAGTAACCCCGACATGAAAAAGTTTCAAATTTGATAAAAAGTTCCAACCAATATTTCAGCATAATGATATTGAAGAAATAATATCATTTGAGAAGAAAATAACATCCCTTACCTCGAAAGATTAGTATTTCTAATTGGGAATCTAGGGTATAGTCTTTGAAGGAACTTGCACCGTCTAACAATACTCAAAGTATACTCAAAATACTCACAAGAATACACTCGATAATATAGAGAGAAAACTTGGTTTACGGTGTGATTTTCAATTCTAACCTAAGCACCTATTTATAGGAAATTGCTTAGAACACCAAAGCGAGAAAATTTAATAAATTAATATTATAATTTTTCTACAACTTCCTACGCATCCAAGAATCTGAACTCAGCCACCCTAACACATGTTAAATGAGTTTCAAAATGGAAAAACATTTTATAATTAAAATATTTTAAACTTCCAAAAATCAATTATTTGAACTCAAAACTTCAATAATTCATAATAAATAGCCCTTTCATCAGAAAATTCGAATCTCACGTTTTTTTTATAGGAAATTCAATTCTCTACAACTTTGCAGAAGAAAGTTTTCCAAATTCCAAATAGAAATTGACCGAAATCCACAAAGCAGGCGATTTTATTAAATTTTATAATCAAATTTGATCGATAAATGGGGTCCACCAACATGTTTAACATGTTTTAAACATTTATTGCAACAAAAAATACTCTTCCTCCTCATATACTCATATATCCCACATTCGTTGTAAAAATATCACCATTATTATATTATTAACATATAATAATATATTTAAATGAATTATTTTATCGAGAAAAAGATAAAATATCAATTTTCAACAATTGTCACAATAAAATTTTCTCCATCTATATCCACATAAAATCAATATTTTTCTCATCATATGAATCAATAATTAATTATTCACAAATAATATTACTGGTAATCACAATATCGACAACTGAGCGGTTCCCAAGAAAGAGGGGCTTTCAATAAGAATTTCTCCTTCTTGGCGTGCAATTAGGTGACCAAACCTCTCCTTTAGACAGAACTTTCTAGACATTGCCAATAATGTTATCTAATAATATTATTCAGATAATATGAATTATTGCTTCGATAATGAAAAATACTGTGTAATGACAATTATTGAAACAACAGCAATATAAAATATCAACGCAGCAATTATTAACTCAATAAAAAACTGAACAGTAATTACTGTAACCATTATTGAGTAGTGCCTTCTTACGTAAGAATCAATAATTGGTGCAATACTGGTGTATCTTCTTGTGTTTTAACCAATAGAGTATTTTAACGAAGATAATGTGAGTAACAACTACTGTTATTTTTAACCAACTTATATTTGTCGTTTTCTTCATCCAATCGCTTTTCAGTTATGGGCCCACATACGGTCATGCTACTAGCGCCATTCACGAATATTCCCGACCAAACGAATATTCCCGACAACAATGAATATTTTATAACCACTTGCTTATTTTGAAATATTTGCGTATTTTACCCCTATCTATCCACATTAATCACATCAACCCTTACTATTTCAAAATAATAAATAGAGAAAATTAAATTTTATTAATAATAAGTTGGGGTCTTACAACCTCCCTCCTTATGAAATTTCGTCCTCGAAATTGGCGTGACGATACAGTGTTTTGAAAAGGTGAGGATACCTCGCTTTCATTTCCGTTTCAATTCCCGGTCATTTCCTCTATAGCATGATTCCTCCACAAAACTTTAACTTGTGGTATGACCTTTCTTGGCGTAGGACATGCTCCTTCCTATCCAAGATCTTGACAGTACCTCCTCATACGTTAAGTCTTGGCTATTTAAATCCGGTTCTAATTCTATAACGTGGTTGGGTCTTTCACATATTTCTGAAATACGGATATGTGAAACACATTATGAACACGAGACATACTTGGAGGTAACGTAAGTCTATAGGCTACATTTCCTACTCGGGCCAAGAATTTGAAATGGACCAATAAATCGTGGATTGAGATTTCCTCTCTTCCCAAATCTTGTAACTCCCTTCCATGGAGCAACTCATGACAATACATGATCCCCTACACTAAATTCCATGTCCTTTCGATGAAGATCCGCATAACTCTTTGGTCGATCTTGTGCCATTTGTATCGTTGTCGAATCATTTGAATCTTTTCGGTAGTCATACGTACTTAACTCTCGGGTCCCAACAATGTTGCTTCACCCACCTCATCCCAACATATTGGAGAAGCGACATTTTCGTCCATATAATGCTTGAATGGAGCCACACTATACTTGCACGATAAGCTGTTGTTGTAGGAGAATTCCACCAATGGTAAATACTTATCCCAAACCGCCTTGAAGTCTAGGACACGAGTCTTAATAGATCTTCAAGAGTTTGAATAGTCCTCTCGATTGTCCGATTCGTTTGGGGATGGTATGCGAACTAAATCGCAAATCCGTGCCCATAGCTTTTTTGCAAGCTAACCCAAAATCTTGAAGTGAATCTTGGGTCACGATCCGAAACTATGGATCTTGGCATGCCATGCAACCTCACAATCTCATTCACGTCACATACTAGCAAGGCGTTCGAGGAATAAGTCTCCGATCGGCAAGAAATGAAAGCGAGAACTTGGTTAATCTATCAACAATAACCCAAATAGCATTGATGCCTTGAGAAACCGCAGGAAGACCGTCGTGAATGAAATCCATGGTAATGTGTTCCCACTTCCATTTCGGAATCTCAAGTGGTTGCAATGGACCCTTAGGTACCGGATGCTCTACTTTACACGTTGACAAGTTAAACACATTGAGATAAACTTTGCAATCTCTCTCTTCATATTGTTCCACCAAAATGTATGTCGAAGATCACGATACATTTTAGTACTTCGAGGATGGATTGCAAATGGTGTATTGTGTGCCTCCATCATAATCTTGTACTTCAAATCGAGTCGTTAGGAACACAAAGTCTAGAGTGGACTCAAGTATTCCTTCTTCATCAATTCTCGCCCTTAGGAATAGCTCCTTCTTGTACTATCTTCTTCATACACATCATTTCACGGATTCGGTGGCTTGAGCAACCTTAACTTTTTCTATTAAAGTTGGCTCTGTCGTATACTTGACATCATCGCACTTTCGTTCCGATATGATCTTCTACTCAACGCGTCGGCTACCACGTTCGCCTTTTCAGGATGGTATTGAATAGTGTGGTCGTAGTCTTTCAATAGCTCGAGCCAACGTCATTGCCCGCATGTTGAGTTCTTTTTAGTGAAGAAATATTTAAGGCTTTTATGGTCCGAATATATCTCCACTTTCTCCCCATATAGATAGTGCCTCCATATTTTCGGTAGCGAACGATTCACGCTAACTCTAGATCATGAGTAGGATAATTCCTCTCATACTCTTTAAGTTGTCGCGAGGCATAAGGCTATGACTTTCCCACGTTGCATGAGAACACATCCTAACCCTTTGCTCGAAGCATCGCTTGAGATAACAAATCCATCCGAACCGGATGGTATTGTTAGAAACAGTCTTGAAATAAGTCTCCTCTTAAGCTCTTGGAAACTCTTCTCGCATTCTTCACTCCAAACGAATTTTGTATCCTCCGAGAGTTAATTGAGTTAATGGAGTAGCGATTCGAGAAAACCCTTCCACGAATCTCCGATAATAACCAACTAAAGCCCAAAAGCTACGTACTTGATCCACGAAACTTGGTTGCTCAACTTTGTATTGCTTCAATCTTCACGGATCAACAGATACTCCATGTTTCGACACCGCGTGCCCAAGGAATGCTACTTCCTCAAGCGAAACTCGCATTTCTTCAATTTGGCATATAGTTTGTTTTCACGAAGCCTTTGGAGTACCCGACTTCAAATGGTGCTCATGATCTTCACGACTTTTGGAATATATAAGGATGTCATCAATAAAGACAACAACGAATCGATCCAAATATTCCTTGAATACTCGGTTCATCATATCCATGAAATTCGCGAGGAGCATTAGTTAGTCCGAAAGACATGACTAAGAATTTATAATGCCCATACCGAGTTCAAGGCGGTCTTTGGAATATCCTCGATTCTAATCTTCAAATTTGATGATATCCGTAAGCGAAGATCGATTTTTGAAAAGAATTGTGCCCTACTATAATCGGGTCAAACAAGTCATTAATACGAGGTAGAGGATACCTATTCTTGATGGTGACATGGTTCAATTCCTGATAGTCAATACAAAGTCGCATACTCCCGTCTTTCTTCTTTACAAATAAAACAAGAGCACACCAAGGAGATGTACTAGGGCCGAATGAAACCGATGTCCAACAATTCACGTAGTTGGACCTTTAACTCCTGAAGTTCAATAGAGCCATTCGATATGGGGTTTTAGAAATGGGCTTTGTACTAGGTTCAAGATCAATAAAGAATTTAACTTCACGTTCGGGGTAGGCAGGGAAGTTCTTGAAATACGTCGGGAAAGTCAATAACAACAGGGAATATTATTCAAATTTGACGTGTCTTTATTCAAATCCATAACATGGGCTAAGAAAGCTTGACATCCGTTTTCAATAAAGCGAATAGCTTTATGATTAGATATAGCGGTGATTGATTTTAATGGTTTAGTTGCTTGAATTCGCATGACAACGAGTTGGTTAGTTAGAATATGAAAACTAACAACGACACGAAAACAATCAATTTTGGCGTGATGAGTAGTTAACCAATCAATCCTAAAATCACATCAAAAGCAAGTATCTTTAAAGAGATAAGGGTCAAGGTAAGGTAATGGTGCCAACTTGAATCAAATAAGATTTATAAGCGAGTGGATGTGATGAAAGTTTCTCCTAACGGAGTTTCCACAGATAAGTCAAAGTCTAATTTCTCCGAGTCAAGTTTAAGCGTTGAGCACAAGCGGGAGAGATAAATGAATGGGTAGCACCGCAAATTATCAAGTAAGGTATAAACTTTAAGAATTTATAAATAGCTTACCCGTGATCACCTCGTTTGGGTTCCTCGCATTTTGACGATCACAACAAACGCTCTTTCCGGAATCGTTGACTTTGACTTTTAGGGACGATCTTTTGAGTCACCGTCCCCATTGAACTAGGTTTCGCTTCTGCGTACAATCTCGGCGATATGTCCTTCCTTTCCACAATTATAGCATACCTTGAAGCTGTTGTGGACAGTTTGGGTGATATGTCCCTCTTTCCGCATTTATAGCATATACCGGTGGTCGTTCTCCTCCCTTAGAACTAGTTGTTCTTGCGCTGTCGTCGTCTTCATATGGTCGTTGTTAAATCTTTTCTTTTTAAAATCTCCTCGACTCGCTTCTTACATTTTCATGGCCATGATTACCACCAGAGTGGTTTTATTTTGTCCGTCTGTTTTTCTTTCTCCATTTGGTTATCATTATTACATTGTTGACTCGCTATCTCGTACGATCCTGGTTATGGTCCTCGGTTGACCAGTACTCGTTATCTCGCTCTAATAATTGAGCCCTGTTTACAACATCTGAATAGAGAGAAAGTTTATGAAATGAGATATCGGCGTATCGCCGGGTTTCAAACCTCTAAGAAACATCCGCGTCATCGTTCCTCATTCTCCACCAAATGAGGTGCAAACACGGATAACTCGCAAACTTTGCCTCGTCTTTGAGACACCGTCCGTCATGTTGTTTTGCTCTAATCGATAAACTCCACCTCCTTCATATAGCCGAACACTTTTAGGAAATTATTTGTCATTAAATAGTTTCAAACGTTTCCCAAGACATCTTTGAGTCGGATTTGGATGGGTGCGCTTCTGAGACTCCCACGATGAATGCGCCTCGCCCACGAACACAAAGGTGGCGAATGGAACCTTCGTTTCTCCGTGCATCCCAAGACATCGAATACCTTGGTAATTTGTTTGACCCATATTTACTGCCATGATCGGATCGGCTTTTCCTTAAATTCTGGTGGTCCCAACTCTTTGAATCGCTTGTTGTGACAACCCGTGAATTGCTTATCATTTCCTCCTCAGTATTTTGAACACGAGTCTCTCAAATGTCGATTTTGCATGAAGCGCAAAAAGCTTCTAAACATCCCCTTGTTCATCATCGCTCGATTGGTGTTGTTTACGGGAGGAACATTGCCGACTGTTACACGCGTTCTCCTCGTTGGTGAGTACTGAGCGTCTCCACGGTCTTATTTCCATTGTTAATATTCTCATCGACATTCTCAAATCTTGTCGCCATAAAACAAGAGTTAATTAAGGAAATCAATATATCACATAATATCCTTATATCTTGACCAACAAAAAATAATCTTAGGTAGGACACTACTTAGCGAAGGATTTACTCGCTCTCCTCTCCTAGTTCTATTCCCGATCTCCGGAGATCATATCCCTAAGCTCGATACCAACTGTGACACCCCAAAATAGGTATACATCACCTATTCGAGTTGTCAATACATGCATGTGAAACAACTACAACTTTATTATTACAACAAGGTAAAGCTGTGAGTTTGAATACAAATATTATCTTCTAGACAATATCTATACTCAAATAAATCCTCATCACATTTATTGATACATTATTTTACAAAATGGTGAGGACTACTAAACAATCCTTTCTAAAACCTTCATTCCATACCCAGACTCAGTACTCATTTATATTCTCACCTCCACGAGAAGAAAAATGGAACAAAAGGAAAATGGTGAGCTCAACTAGCCCGATAAAGAATATTATGACTAAGATAATATACAACAAATTACCGTTAGTCTTCGACGAGGAAAAATCTAATAGAATACAATAGACAACAAATTTTAAATCAATATTCGCATAGAAATAATAATTCATTAGAAGAGTTAAGTAGAGAATGCAAACTACTATCTTCTATGTATGAATTTAAAAGTTCATCGTCTATCTTTTATCCCAAATAACATCAATCAATAAACATCGGAATCAAATATTCATCTTTGCACTGAGCCAAAGATATTCATCGATTGGTCATGTTCATCTAAACACTGTTCATCTTTGCACTCATGTACCAAAGATATTCTTCAGAAATCATTCATCTTTGCACTACTGTGCCAAAGATATTCAATAATATCATCATTTAAGACCGAGGATGATGAAAATATTTTTTAAAAAACGAATCCGGTGAAACAAAATGACAAGGATTAAGGATTAAGGATTCGTACTTTGTTTTATCCATGTTCAAAAATACCTCAAAAATAATCATAGTGGTGTAAAATTCAAGAATGATCAAAACATGGATACAATCAAAGCTAGTATCGAATAGATATTTTGGACAAAAGAAGAAATTTTATTTTTAATTGAATAGTGTCAGATATCGTGAATAGTGCAGTATACGTGAATAGTAACTCAGACACCAAAAGATAGAAATTCCACAAAAACATCTTCACGCTTTTGTGAATAGTACTCGTGAATAGTAACTCTTGAATAGTAACTCATGAATAGTAACTCGTGAATATAACTCATGAATAGTAACCCTAGACATGAAAAAGTTCCAAATTTGATAAAAAGTTCCAACCAATATTTCAAAGATAATGATATTGAAGAAATAATATCATTTGAGAAGAAAATAACATCCCTTACCTCGAAAGATTAGTACTTTAAATGGAATACGGTATATAGTCTTTGAAGGAACTTACGCACCGCCTAACAATACTCAAAGTATACTCAAAATACTCACAAGAATACGCTCGATAATATAGAGAGAAAACTTGATTTCGGTGTGATTTTCAATTCTAACCTAAGCACCTATTTATAGGAAATTGCTTAGAACACCAAAGCGTAAAATTTAATAAATTAATATTATAATTTTTCTACAACTTCCTACGCATCCAAGAATCTGAACTCAGCCACCCTAACACATGTTAAATGAGTTTCAAAAATGGAAAAAACATTTTTATAATTAAAAATATTTTAAACTTCCAAAAATCAATTATTTCGGAACTCTGAAACTTCAATAATTCATAATAAATAGCCCTTTCATCAGAAAATTCGAATCTTGCGTTTTTTTTATAGGAAATTCAATTCTCTACAACTTTGCAGAAGAAAGTTTTTCCAAATTCCAAATAGAAATTGACCGAAATCCACAAGCCAAGCGATTTTACAAATTTATAATCAAATTTCGATTCAATAAATGGGGTCCACCAACATGTTTAACATGTTTTAAACATTTATTGCAACAAAAATACTCTTCCTCCTCAGTATACTCATATATCCCACATTCGTTGTAAAAATATCACCATTATTATATTATTAACATATAATAATATATTTAAATGAATTATTTTACGTAGAAAAAGATAATATATCAATTTTCAACAATTGTCACAATAAAAATTTTCTCCATCTATATCCACATAAAATCAATATTTTTCTCATCATATGAATCAATAATTAATTATTCACAAATAATATTACAGAATCACAATATTGACAACGGATTACGTTCCCTAAAGAAAAGGGGCTTTCAATAAGAATTTCTCCTTCTTTGCCGCGCGCAATTAGGTGACCAAACCTCTCCTTAGGCGAGAACTTTCTAGACATTGCCAATAATGTTATCTAATAATATTATTAGAGATAATATGAATTATTGCTTCGATAATAAAAAATATTGTGTAATGACAATTATTGAAACAACAATGAATATAAAATATCAACGCATGACAATTAGTAACTCAATAAAAAATCTTTGAGCAGTAATTTCGTAACCATTATTGAGTAGTGCCTTCTTACGTAAGAAACAATAATTGGTGCAATACTGGTGTGCTTCTTGTGTTTTACCCAAGAGTATTTTAACGAAGATTAATTGTGAATAATTCACGCTGAATTATTTTTAACCAACTTATATTTGTCGTTTTCTTCATCCAATCGCTTTCGTTATGGGCCCACATGCGTTTAACGGCTACCGTAAATACGAATATTCCCCGACGATCACGAATATTCCACGACCAAACGAATATTCCCACAACAATGATGAATATTTTATAACCACTTGCTTATTTTGAAATATTTGCGTATTTTACCCCTAACTATCCACATTAATCACATCAACCCTTACTATTTCAAAATAATAAATAGAGAAAATTAAATTTTATTAATAATAAGTTGGGGTCTTACAACCGTCATGTTATTTTGTTCCAGTCTAATAAACTCCACTTCTTTCATATGACGAATACTTTCGAGAAAGTACTTGTCATTGAACAGTTTCTGAAATGTCTCCCAAGACATGTTGAGTGCGGCTGGATGGTTACGCTTCACAGATTCCCACCAGTAATCTGCCTCATTACGGAACATAAAACTGGCGAATGGAACCTTCTGTTCTTCCGTGCATCCCAAGACATCGAATATCTTGGTAATTTGTTTGACCCAAGTCTCCCCCTTAATCGGATCCGGCTTTCCCCAGAATTCTGGTGGTCCCAACTCTTTGAACTTCTTGGCCGTGACAAATCGTACGTTGTTATCATTTCACATCGTATTTTGTGCACGAAGTCTCCTAAATGCGATTTTGCATGAAGCGCAAAAAGCTTCTAAACATCCCGTCGTTCATCATCATCGCCGATTGGGCGTTGTTCACAAGAGGAACATTGCCCGACTAGCACGCGTTCTCCTCATTGGTGAGTCTGAGCGTCTCCACGGTCTCATTTACTCCATTGTTAACATTCTCAATCGACATTCTCGAGATACTACCATAAAAAGGGTTAATTAAAGAAATCAACATATCACATAATATCCCTATATCTTGACCAACTAACAAATAAGCTTAGGTAGGACACACTAGCGAAGGATTTACTCATCTCTCCCTCCTAGTTCTATTCCCCGATCTCCGCCAGAGATCATATCCTAAGCTCGATACCAATGACGCCCCAAAATAGGTATACATCACCCATTCCGAGTAAATCAATAACACGGTATGAAACAACTACAACTTTATTAATACAACCCATAAACTGTGAGCTTAAATACAAATATTGTCATCTAGACAATATACATACCCAACTAAGTCCTCATTACAATTATTGATACAATACTTTACAAAAATGGTGAGGACTACTAAAACAACTTCCTAGAACCTCCATTCCGTACCCCGACTAGTACTCGCTACATTCTCGCCTCCTGAGAAGAAAATTGGAAAAAAAGGAAAAGGGTGAGCTCAACTAGCCTAGTAAAAAATATTATGACTAAGATAATATAGAACAAATTATCGTTAGTCTTCAACGGAGGAAAAATCGATAGAATACAATAGATGACAAGTTTTGGATCAAGAATGGAAATAATAATTCATAGATGAGTTACGTAGAGAATGAAATCTACTATAATCTATGAATTTAAAAGTCCATCATCATTATTTTATCCCTGTAACATCAATCAATGCACATCTTGAATTATATATTCATCTTTGGACTACAGGCCAAATATATTAATCAGTCGGTCATGTTCATCTCAACACCTGTTCATCTTTGCACTACGGGCCAAATATATTTATCATAAAATCATTAATCTTTGCACTACATGCCAAAGATATTCAATAATATCATCATTTAGGACTGAGGATGATGAAAAATATTTTAAAGGAAACGAATCTAGTGAAACAAAAGAATAAATATCAAGGATTCGTATTTCAACTATTTTATCTCCAAAAATACCTCATAAATAATCATAGTGAAGTAAAATTCAAGAATGATCAAAAAATGGATACAATCAAAGCAAGTATCCATAATAGATATTTTGGACGAAAAGAAAAATTATCATTTTTCGATGAATAAAGTCGTGAATAAGATATCGTGAATAAGAAACCCTACACAAAAATTTCCAAATTTGATTAAAATGTTCAAACCAATATTTCGGCATAATGATATTGAAGAAATAATATCATATATGAAGAAAATAACACCCCTTACCTCGAAAGACAGTACTTCTAGTTGAAACACCGGATATAGGCTATGACTTGAACTTGTACCGTATAGCAACACTCAAACTATACTCACAAGAATACGCTCAATATATCGAGAGAGAAAGAGAGAGAAGATTTCAGTTTCTGGTGTGATTTTCAATTCTAACCTAAGGACCCTATTTATAGGAAAATGCTTAGAACACCAAAGTAGAAAATTTAATATAATATTAATATAATTACAAAATATTCAAGCCCACCTCTAGATAATTGAATTCGGCCATTAACATGTGCAAGTGAGGGCCACCAAAGTACAAAAAACATTTTTCTAACAAAAAATCATTTAAACTCCAAAAATCAATTCACACCCGATATACCGAAACTTCAATAATTCACAATAAATAGCCCTTTTGTTAGAAAAATTCAAACCACATATCCTTTCAATAGGAAATTTCATTCTCTACAACTTTGCAGAAGAAAATATTTTCAAATTCCAAACAAAAATTGACCGAAATCCACAAACGGGCGATTTTACAAGCTATAATAAAATTTCGGTCAAGAATTGGGGTCTACTGACACACAAAACATGTGTTAATCATTTAATTCCACAAAAATACTCTTCCTCCTCATATACTTATATATCCCACATTCATTGTAAAAATATCACCATCAATATATTATTAAAATAATATATTTAAATGAATTATTTTATCAGAAAAAGATAAAATATTAATTTTTAACAATTGTCACATTAAAAATTTTCTCCATCTATATCCACATAAAAATTAATATTTTCCTCATCATATAAATCAATAATTAATTATTCACAAATAATATTTACAGAATCACAACACCGACAACCAAGCGGTTCCCGAGGAAAGAGGGGCTTTCGATAAAGATTTCTCCTTACTCGCACGCAATTGATTAGATATTCAAACCTCTTCTTAGTATGTAACTTTCTAGACATTGCCAATAATGTTATCTAATAATATTATTCAAATAATATGAATTATTGATCCGATAATGAAAATATTGTGCGATGTGACAATTATTAAAATAACAATAATATCAGCGTAGCAATTATTGAATCAATAAAATATAATATTGAGCAATTAATTCTTTGTAACAATTATTGAGTAGTGCCTTCTTATGTAAGAATCAATAATTGGTGTAATCTGGTGTCTTCTTGTGTTTTAACCACCGGGTATTCCAACAAGATAATCTTGATAATAACTTCACGCCAGATTATTTATAACCAACGATATTCTTGTCGTTTTCTTCATCCAATCGCTTTTCAGTTATGGGGGGCCACACAAATTTACCGTCGTCATCGAATATTCCCCGACAGTAAAAATATTCCACGACCAAACGAATATTCCACGTCAACAATGAATATTTTAAAACCACTTGCTTGTTTGAAATAATTGCGCATTTTACCCATAACTTATCACATTAATCAAATCAACCCTTACTATTTGAAGATAATAAATAGAGGAAATTTAATTTCATTAAATAATAAGTTGGGGTCTTACAACCTCCCCTCCTTATGAAATTTCGTCCTCGACATTGACGTACGTACCTGGTGTTTTGAAAAGGTGAGGATACCTCGCTTTCATTTCCGTTTCCAACTTCCAGGTCATTTCCTCTATAGCATGGTTTCTCCACAAAACTTTAACTTGTGGTATGACCTTCGTGCGTAGGACATGCTCCTTCCTATCCAAGATCTTGACATGTACCTCTTCGTGACGTTAAGTCTTGACTATCTCAAATCGGTTCTAACTCAATAACGTGGTTCGGGTCTTTCACATATTTACGAAGTACATATATGTGAAACACATTATGAACACGAGACATACTCGGAGGTAACGCGAGTCTATAGGCTACATTACCTACTCGGTCAAGAATTTGAAATGGAATAATAAATCGAGGATTGAGTTTTCCTCTCTTCCCGAATCTTGTAACTCCCTTCCATGGGGCAACACGCAACAATACATGATCCCCAATACTAAATTCCACATCCTTTCGATGAAGATCTGCATAACTCTTTTGTCGATCTTGTGCCGTTTGTATACGTTGTTGAATCATTTGGATCTTTTCCGTAGTCATAGGTACCAACTCGGGTCCCAACAATATTGCTTCACCCACCTCGTCCCAACATACTGGAGAGCGACACTTTCGTCCATACAATGCTTCAAATGGGGCCACACCAATGCTTTTCTGATAACTGTTGTTATAGGAGAATTCCATCAATGGTAAATACTTATCCCAACTCCCTTTGAAGTCTAGGACACAGAGTCTTAATAAATCTTTAAGAGTTTGAATAGTCCTCTCTGATTGTCCGTCCGTTTGACGATGGTATGCTGAACTAAATCATAAATCCGTGCCCATAGCTTTTTGCAAGCTAACCCAAAATCTTGAAGTAAATCTTGGGTCACAATCCGAAACTATGGATACTGGCATGTCATGCAATCTCACAATCTCATTTACATACATATGAGCAAGACGTTCAAGGGAATAAATCTCCCGTATCAGTAAGAAATGAGCAGACTTGGTTAATCTATCAACAATAACCCAAATAGCATTGATGCCTTGAGAAACCGTAGGAAGACCCGTAACAAAATCCATGGTAATGTGTTCCCACTTCCATTTTGAAATCTCAAGTGGTTGCAATGGACCCTTAGGTACTTGATGCTCCGCCTTTACACGTTGACAAGTTAAACACGTTAAGATAAACTTTTCAATCTCTCTCTTCATATTGTTCCACCAAAATGTATGTCGAAGATCACGATACATTTTGGTACTTACAAGATGGATCGCAAATGGTGTATTGTGTGCCTCCATCATAATCTTGTACTTAAAATCGAAGTCGCTAGAAACAAAGTCGGGTGGACTCAAGTATTCCTTCTTCATCGATTCTCGCTTAGGAATAGCACCTTCTTGTACTTTCTTCTTCATCATACGCATCATCGGCTCAAGTGGGTGGCTTGAGCAACCTTAACTTTTTTCTATTAAAGTTGGTTCTATGCATATACTTGACATCATCGCACTTTTCGTTCTGATATGATCTTCTACTCAACGCGTCAACTACCACGTTCGCTTTTTCTGGATGGTATTGAATAGTGTGGTCGTAATCTTCAAAAACTTGAGCCAGGTCGTCGTTCTTGCATGTTGAGTTCCTTTTGAGTGAAGAAATATTTGAGGCTTTTATGGTCCGAATATATCTCCACTTTCTCCCCATATAGATAGTGCCTCCAGATCTTTAGAGCGAAGATGATTGCTGCCAACTCTAGATCATGAGTAGGATAATTCCTCTCATATTCTTTAAGTTGTCGCGAGGCATATGGTATGACTTTCCCACGTTGCATGAGAACACATCCTAACCCTTTGTCCGAAGCATCGCTGTAGATAACAAATCCATCCGAACAAGATGGTATTGTTAGAACAGGTGCCAAAATGAGTCTCCTCTTAAGCTCTTGGAAACTCGTCTCGCATTCCTTGCTCCAAACGAATTTTGTATCCTTCCGAGTTAGCTGAGTTAATGGAGTAGCGATTCGAGAAAACCCTTCCACGAATCTCCGATAATAACCAACTAGGCCCAGAAAGCTACGTACTTCGGTCACCGACTTCGGTTGCTCCCAACTTTGTATTGCTTCAATCTTCGTCGGGTCAATAAGATACTCCATGTTTTGACACCACGTGACCAAGGAATGCTACTTCCTCAAGCCAGAACTCGCATTTCTTCAACTCGGCATATAGCTTGTTTTCACGAAGCCTTTGGAGTACCAACTTCAAATGGTGCTCATGATCTTCACGGCTTTTGGAATATATGAGGATGTCATCAATAAAGACAACAACGAACCGATCCAAATAATCCTTGAATACTCGGTTCATCGTATCCATGAAAGCCGCAGGAGCATTAGTCATTCCAAAAGACATGACTAAGAATTCGTAATGCCCGTACCGAGTTCTAAAGGCATTCTTTGGAATATCCTCAGTTCTAATCTTCAACTGATGATATCCAGAAAGAAGATCGATCTTTGAAAAGAATTGTGCTCCTTGCAACTGGTCAAACAGGTCATCAATACGAGGTAGCGGATACCTATTCTTGATGGTAACATGGTTCAATTCCCGATAGTCAATACAAAGTCGCATACTCCCGTCTTTTCTTCTTTACGAATAAAATAGGAGCACCCCAAGAAGATGTACTAGGACGAATGAAACCGATATCCAACAACTCCTATAGTTGGACCTTTAACTCCTGAAGTTCAATAGGAGCCATTCGATATGGGGTTTTAGAAATGGGCTTTGTACCAGGCTCAAGATCAATAAAGAATTCAAATTCACGTTAAGGGGGTAGGCAGGAAGTTCTTCAAAACACGTCAGAAATTTACTAACAACAGGAATATTATTCAAATCTGACGTGTCTTTATTCAAATCCATAACATGGGCTAAGAAAGCTTGACATCCGTTTTTCAATAAACGAATAGCTTTATGACTAGATATGACAGTGATTGATTTTAATGGTTTAGTTGCTTGAATTCGTACAAAAGGTTGGTTAGGAATATGAAAACTAACAACCTTACAAAAGCAATCAATTTTGGCATGATGAGTAGTTAACCAATCAATCCCTAAAATCACATCAAATGCAAGTATCTTTAAAGAGATAAGGTCAACAGGTAATGTGATGGTGCCAACTTGGATCAAACAAGATTTATAAATAGTGGATGTGATGAAAGTTTCTCCTAATGGAGTCTCCAGAGATAAATCAAAGTCTAATTTCTCCGGAGTCAAGTTTAAACGTTGAGCATAAGTAGGAGAGATAAATGAATGGGTAGCACCGGTATCAAGTTAGGTATAAACTTCGCAAGAATTAATGATTAGCTTACCCGTGATCACCTCGTTTGGGTTCCTCGCATTTTGACCAGTCACAACAAACGCTCTTCTAGGAACTGTTGACTTTGACTTTTCTGGGACAGCCTTTTGAGTCACCGTCCCCCTGGACTTGATTTCGCTATCGTACAATCTCAAGCGATATGTCATTCCTTTCCACAATTATAACATACCTTGAACTGTTGTGGACAGTTTGGACTGATATGTCCCTCTTTCCCGCATTTGTAGCATACAACTGGTGGTTGTTCTCCTCCCTTAGAACCAGTTGTTGCTGGCGCTGAAGTCTTCTTATGTTCGTTGTTGAATCTCCTCTTTTTAAAATCTCCTCCCGACTCGCTTCTTCTATTTTCATTGCCATGACTACCACTAGAGTGGTTACCATTTTTGTCCGTCTTTTTCTTTCTCCGCTGGTTATCGTTATTTTGTTGACTACTATCTCCAGTATGATCCTGGTTGTGATCCCTCGGTTGACCGTACTCGTTATCTCGCTCTAACAATTGAGCCCTGTTGACAACATCTGAATTGAGAGAAAATTTATGAGAAATGAGATACTGACGTATGCCGGGTTTCAAACCTCTCAGAAACATCCGTGTCATACGTTCCTCATTCTCCACCAAATGAGGTACAAACCTAGACAACTCTGCAAACTTTGCCTCGTACTGGGACACCGTCATGTTATTTTATTCCAGTCTAATAAACTCCACTTCCTTCATATGACGAATACTTTCAGGAAAGTACTTGTCATTGAAACGATTCAAACGTCTCCCAAGACATCTTTGAAGTGCGGTACGGATGGGTACGCTTCACAGATTCCCACCAGTAACCTGCCTCATTACGGAACATAAAAGTAGCGAATGGAACCTTTTGTTCTTCCGTGCATCCCAAGACATCGAATATCTTAGTAATTTGTTTGACCTAAGTCTCCGCCTTAATCGGATCCGGTTTTCCCCAGAATTCTGGTGGTCCCAACTCTTTGAACTGCTTGGCCGTGACAAATCGTACGTTGTTATCATTTCCAGTTGTATTTTGTGCACGAGTCTCCCTCGTCTAATTTTTCATGAATTGCAAAAAGCTTCTAAACATCCCGTCGTTCATCATCTGCTTAGTGGCGTTGTTCACAAGAGGAACATTGCCAGCCTGCTGCACGTTCTCCTCATTGGTGAGTACAGGCGTCTCCACGATCTCATTTACTCCACTGTTAACATTCTCAGTCGACATTCTCAAATACTTCCATAAAAAAGGGTTAATTAAAGAAATCAACATATCACATAATATCCCTATATACTGACCAACTAACAAATAAGCTTAGGTAGAGATCTCCGCCAGAGATCATATCCCTAAGCTCGACATCTTGACTCAACTATATCTTGACCGGTGAAGGATTTACTCGTCTCTCCCTCCTAGTTCTATTCTAGATCTCCGCCGGAGATCATATCCCTAAGCTCGATATTAACTGTGGCGCCCCAAAATAGGTATACATCACCCCCATTCGAGTCGTCGATAACACATGCATGTAAACAACTACAACTTTATTAATACAACCTATAAAGCGTGAGTTTAAATACAAATATTGTCATCTAGACAATATACATACCCAACTAAGTCCTCATTACAATTATTGATACAATACTTACAAAAATGGTGAGGACTACTAAAACAACCTCCTAGAACCTTCATTCCGTACCCCGACTAGTACTCGCTACATTCTCGCCTCCTGAGAAAGAAAATGGAACATAAACGAAAAGGGTGAGCTCAACTAGCCCAGTAAAGAATATTATGACTAAGATAATATAGAACAAATTATCGTTAGTCTTCAACAGGGGAAAAAATCGATAGAATACAATGAGCAACAAGTTTTAGGATCGTGAATGAAATAATAATTCATAGATGAGTTACGTAGAGAATGAAATCTACTATAATCTATGAATATAAAAGTCCATCATTATTATTTTATCCCTGTAACATCAATCAATGCACATCTTGAATCATATATTCAACTTTGCACTACAGGCCAAAGATATTCATTAGTCGGTCATGTTCATCTTAACACCTGTTCATCTTTGCACTACGGGCCAAAGATATTTATCATAAAATCATTAATCTTTGCACTACAGGCCAAAGATATTCAATAATATCATCATTTAGGACTGAGGATGATGAAAAATATTTTAAAGGAAACGAATCTAGTGAAACAAAAGAATAAATATCAAGGATTCGTATTTCAACAATTTCATGTCCAAAAATACCTCATAAATAATCATAGTGAAGTAAAATTCAAGAATGATCAAAACATGGATACAATCAAAGCTAGTATCTATAATAGATATTTTGGACGAAAACGAAAATTTTCATTTTTCGATGAATAATGTTGTATTCGTGAATAGTGTCGTATACGTGAATAGTAACTCCGACACAAAAAGTTCTAAATTTGATTAAAATGTTCAAACCGATATTTCAGCATAATGATATTGAGGAAATAATATCACATATGAAGAAAATAACACCCCTTACCTCGAAAGACAGTACTTCTAGTTGAAACACCAGATATAGGCTATGATTTGAACTTGCACCGTATAGAAACACTCAAAGTATACTCACAAGAATATGCTCAATATATCGTGAGAGAAAGAGAGAGAAGATTTCAGTTTTTGGTGTGATTTTCAATTCTAACCTAAGCACCCTATTTATAGGAAAATTCTTAGAACACCAAAGCAGAAAATTTAATATAATATTAATATAATTACAAAATATTCAAGCCCACCTCTAGATAATTGAATTCAGCCATTAACATGTGCAAGTGAGGGCCACCAAAGTACAAAAAACATTTTTCTAACAAAAAATCATTTAAACTCCAAAAATCAATTCACACCCGATATACCGAAACTTCAATAATTCACAATAAATAGTCCTTTTGTCAGAAAAATTTGAACCACATATCCTTTCCATAGGAAATTTCATTCTCTACAACTTTACAGAAGAAAGGTTTTTCAAATTCCAAACAAAAATTGACCGAAATCCACAAACGGACGATTTTACATGCTATAATCAAATTTCGGTCAAGAATTGGGGTCTACCGACACACAAAACATGTGTTAATCATTTAATGCCACAAAAATACTCTTCCTCCTCATATACTTATATATCCCACATTCATTGTAAAAATATCACCATCAATATATTATTAAAATAATATATTTAAATAAATTATTTTATCAGAAAAAGATAAAATATTAATTTTTAATAATTGTCACATTAAAAATTTTCTCCATCTATATCCACATAAAAATCAATATTTTTCTCATCATATAAATCAATAATTAATTATTCACAAATAATATTACGAGAATCACAATATCGACAACGGTGCGGTTCCTCAGAAAGAGGGGCTTTCAATAAGGATTTCTCCCTTCTTTGTGCGCAATTAGATGACCAAACCTCTCCTTGAAGCGAACTTTATAGACATTGCCAATAATGTTATCTAATAATATTATTCAAATAATATGAATTATTGATCGATAATGAAAATATTGTGCGTTGACAATTATTAAAACAACAATAATATCAACGTAGCAATTATTGAATCAATAAAATATAATATTGAGCAAGTAATTTACCGTAACAATTATTGAGTAAAGTGTCTTTCTACGTAAGAATCAATAATTGGTGTAATCGTGTCTTCGTGTGTTTTAACCACGGGTATTCCAACAAAGATTAACTGTGAATAACTATGCCAATTATTTATAACCAACTTATTCTTGTCGTTTTTTCATCCAATTGCTTTCCGTTATGGGGCCCACACAAGGCTACGCCGTCGTACGAATATTCCCCGACAGTAAAAATATTCCACGACCAAACGAATATTCCCCGTCAACAATGAATATTTTAAAACCACTTGCTTGTTTGAAATAATTGCGCATTTTACCCATAACTTACCACATTAATCAAATCAACCCTTACTATTTGAAGATAATAAATAGAGGAAATTTAATTTTATTAAATAATAAGTTGGGGTCTTACAGAATATCCTTGATATTTGCGTTTCATCCAGTATCTTTTCATGAAAATATTCTTCTGAGCATTCTTGAATTTTACTCCACAAAGCAGTATCATGTTGAAAATTTGGACATTATTGAGTTCAGGATAAATTAACTTATAAATCTTTAAAATTTATTCTTGAACTTGTTTTATTGATTTATTATGTCATTGTCATCATCCGCATGCTTATATTACGATGAAAGTCATCTTTGGCTTACGTGCATAGATGGACTTGATATGATTATGACCAGGGATTATTCGGTATAATCATGACCTGTAATGTTATAAATGATGTGGTAAAAGTCCTCAGTGGCCTGTAGTGTATTGATGGAAAGTTTTTGGTACGATTATGACCAGGGATTATTCGGTATAGTCATGACCATTGATAATTTAATGAATATCCTTGGCCCGTAGAGCAGGGATGACTCGATGATGTGGTTTATTTATTGTCGAGTCTCGATTGATAAAATTGATGAAAACATTTTAAATCATAGAAGATAGTAGATATCATACTCTACTCGACTCTTCTAATGGATTGCTTATTCCGCTGCAGTTAAACTTGATGTCTATTGTATTTTATCAGTTTAACATTGTTGAAGACTAATGATAATTTATTCTACATTATCTTAGTCATAATATTTCTTACTGGTCTAGTTGAGCTCACCCTTTCTTTCACTGTTCTCTTGAAATCGAGCGTAGCGAGGGACTAGTCGGGGAGCGGGTGCCGGTCCGGATGATAGTATTAGTAGTCCTCACTATTACATTAAATAGTGTGACAATAAATGTAATGAGGACTCCTTTGAGTGTGGATATTGTCTAGATGACAATATTCTTATTAAAACTTTCAATTTATGTTTTGTCGTATTTTACACGACTGTTGTATAATTAGTTTGTATTTGTATTCAGTACCTTGTATCTGGCGACCCAAGATGGGTGATGTATACCTATTTTGGGGGCATCACAGTTGTCACTTTCAATAAACTAGTTATTAGACACAAACTTATGAACTTCAATTCCAACCAACGATGTTTTAGTGAAAGCCTCAGGACCATCAATCACCAACGCTCCCTTGTTAGTATTTTTATCAGACTTGACTTGTTCTATGAACTTTGTCAATAGTAGAGTGATGAAGAACGTAGAGTCTAATCTCTACATCCTTCTCTACGACTTGAAATCTTTGAATTTATTCTACGAACATTTGCTCTACGATCTGTTCTATGAATGACTTTCTACGAGGAGCACTCTACGATTCTTGAGCAGATCTCTGTGAATACTTCAGTAGCTCTACGATTCCGAAGACAACTCTTTGAACTAACCGAAGACTTCGTTAACTCTTTGCAGATTTATGATTATTTAATTAATGTTTTACGAACAATCTGGTTACTTTGCGAACTGATCTTCAGTGATAAGGGTGTAAACGAGTCGAACCGGAGTAAACACAGAGCTACTCGAATTCGACTCGAAATGATAAATTCGTACTCGAATTCTAATTGTATTTAAAAAATTCTACTCAAATTCGACTCGACTCGAATATTTATTACTCGAATTCAATCCGACTCGACTCGAGTATTTATTCAAACTATTCGCGAGCTTCAAATTCGAGTCTCCACATAATAAATAGTTTTATAATAAATATAATTATAAATTAAATTTATTATTTTACTAAGATATGAGAAAATATATTTACTATTACACTTTATAAATATAAAATCACAATTAAAAATAAAATAATAATTAATTATCCTAATTTGATTTAAGTTTTTATATATTATAATAGAATGTATCGAACATCTAATCGAATATGTATCAACCGAGTGTGTATCGAATCACAATCAAGAATTTGAGTAGTTTGAATCTTAAACGAGTCGAGTATAACCTTGCTCAGATTCTACTCATATTTTTATTCAAATTATTTTTAATGCTTAAATTTGGATCATATTATTAACGAATCCGAGTCTCGCTCGTATTTTTTTGAGTCGAGCCCGAACTGTTTGGCTCGTTTACAGCCTTATTCACTGAAAAATCCTTGAATCACTTTACGACTTGGACTTTAATAACCGTCTTCATAGTATACTCCACGTTCAGTCTTTTACTATTCGATCTTTTAACTTCACTTTACGACCAATGTGAGAGCTCTACGATCAAACATTTGATGCACTAAAAAGGATAATTTATCTCTGTTATCCATGATGACACTATGAAGAGGCATAACAACTTTACGAAAAATTTATACCTATTAACTATACATCAGATAAACTCAATAAGATCAACCCAACAAATTTGATCTTTCCACTCTAATTCCTTGAACATCATATCTGTCAGGAATAAACATGTGAATGATATTCCTATTTATATATGATTTGATTATGATATATATATATGAATGAATATACAAGTATGCTTGCATTAAGAAAAGCTATAAAGTCATTTTATAGAAAATAGAAACATATGTACAAGGACTCAGAATGAATTGATCAAATGTGTTAGGTTGATCCTACATAAGCAAAACAGCTTTGTAAAGTCCTTAAAAAAAAGAAATAATGTACAAGGACTATAAATATAGAAAGATCAAGCATGTTAGGTTGATCTTATGATGTAATAGATAGACTTGTATGATCGTAGAGCACTGCACCGGAAATCGTAGTCTGTCAGGAGAGTCAAGGAAAACTCGAGAGCTATCGAGGCAGAATCATAGTCTGCAAGATAGTAGATCTCGGAGTTCGTAAACTTCCAGGGGAGACGAGGAAGGATCATAGTGTGTCAAGGAGAACTTCCTCAGGGCCGTAGTCTGCTGAGGAAGTCATGTTCAGAATCATAGAGACAGCTTGCCTACGAGCCGATCGAGTATCTGCCAAAGCTAAGTCAAGAATCGTAGACTACACTCAGAGTCGTAGAGTCTATTAATCATACCTGAGGCAGAGATCGTAGTCGAGCAAGATCAGATGAAGATAACAAGCACAACGATAGAAATCGTAAAGAGTAAAGATCTGATCTCAGAGTCGTAGTGTCTGCACAACCAAAGCTGAATCATAGAGTGCAGAACTAAGACCTCAACAGATGTGCTCACAATGCCAAGGCAGAATCGTAGAGTAAATACGATTCTCAACGAATGAGCACTCCCAGAATATCCAAAGGAATGAAGCCTACGGTTGTGCTTGCATAGATACGTCCCACCTGAAGGAAACCAGAGAGCACTCAACAAATGGCATGCAAGCTAACAGAAGATCTAAGCACCAACCCAATCAGCATCAAGATTGAGTTATGAAGACATTCGAGATGAAGTCTTCCACAAGGAGTTCAGAAGAAGACTTCTGTAACTGACTAAGAAAAGTCAGCAAGTGCAGTAGCTGTCAAGAAGACAGAAGACAACGATCTTGGAAGTTACCAGGATCGTAGTGTTTTCCAAACAAAGAAATAATTGATGGAGTACATACAGAGATACTGGACAGCTTCTGAAGAACAAGGCTAAAGTGATTAAGCATTGGGTCAGTCCATTGATGATAAGTGAACGAGAGATCACAAGGAGAAAGCGAGCTAGACACGCCATAAATCTGAAGTGTCTTGTTATTCAGAAGAGGCCAAAGCAAGGAATAGAGCCATCAAGATCTCGAGGGAATTCTTTGAAATAAACGAAGTGTTGAAGCACTGCACAAGAGAATGAAGAGGTGTTCTACATTGAAGATTAAATCAACACTCTTCAAGATCGTAGTGTTATCTCTACCAGTCAACAAGACACTACGATCAAGTCCATGAAGACATGGATCAAAATCATAGAGTTCGAATAGCTGAAGACTGAAGCATTGGCAACGGTTCAATTTGAAGGGTAATATTTGGACAAGAGCTCATTGAGAGCATCGATGTACGAGAAAACCTCGATCGAGAAATCGGAAGAAGGAAATAAAGTCTTGACTTGCCCAAGACATTAAAGTAACATATCGGCGGGGTTGGTGAAAGCAGTAGATCGCAAAGTGTCAGAAAGTCAGAAAAAGATGTCATGTTACATCTGATGATCGCACCAAATAACTCGAGATCTGCGAAGAAATTTGAATAACTTTCAACGGCCACTTTCCAACGGGAAGATTGGGAAGCAGTATAAATCAACAGAGCTTCAAAGATCAAAAGAAGCTGATGATTGTGTAGTTGTAGAATCGTTGAGTTGGTGAATGCTATTGTTGACTCTACGAGTTCCACCAAAGATCAATAGAATAAGTCTCAGTGACAGTGAGACTACCAAGGTGGAAGTGAAGCAGCTTTGAAGAAGGAGTCAAACAGATCAAAGCTTCACTCAACAAAGATGAGAATGCCACTAAAGATGGCAGCCAAGCTGAGAGCCAAGAAGGCCAAGAAGATAGCATTCAGAAAAGTGGTTGAGTACAAAGAAGATCAAGAGAGCCACTCTACGAATCACCATGAACCAAAAGCTGAGAATGAACAAGTTCAGAACCACATCTGCAAAGTATTCAAGAAGGGTTCAGGGATTGCAAATTGTCAGACAAAGACTACTATAATCACAGAGACTTAGCAAACCCAGATGGTGATGGTGCTGGTGACATCGGATGAAGATGAAATTTGAAAAGAGAAGAGATCAGCTGCACCAAGGATGATGTGGTCCAGACTCTAAGTTGAACGAAAAGAGGACCACACCAAGCTGCTAAGTACAAAATATGTTCAGAGGCTAATGACATCTTAGCAATTTCAAAGACCAACAACAACAACAACACAACAACAAGAAGCCGGGGCTGAGGGTCCTTGTCCGGAGGACTAAATGAAGTTCCAAGCCTCTTTGGGCTTGAAGAGTTCTTGGGAACTAGAGAAGTTCAAGGTCAGCGGCCTGAAGGAATCTTAGTGATTCGAGGTCTTTGCCTTCCTTCCTAGGGAAATCCTGCTAGTTGAAAGCGGAAGAGTGGATTAGGAGCTTGAGTCTCGAACCACTTAAAACCCTTGTGTCTTTTACTTTATGTCATTTACATTATATACATTAACCTGCTATATAAGCTCTATGAATGTTTTAAGCGCTACTCATCTTGAAGTAAATCTACGAACAATGTATGTGTGATTATGAATATATCAATGAAGGGATCTTTCACTTATTCATTTGTGCTTGAAAAGATTCTTAAGTTTTGTCATGAGCTACTTAATGAGCAATACAACTTAATAGAGTAAAAGTATTTTGAAATTCTAAGGATCTATTCAACCCCCCTTCTAAATCTACATTGTGCTCTAATGAGGAACTAACAATATCATCATTAAAGTTTTTACAAAACCTACTTTGGTACAAATATACATTAATCACATTCATCATCAGACTCTAACAATTAAATTAATTCAATAAGATCAATTTGACAGATTTGATATTTCTATTCTAAGTCCTTGTACAACATAACATCATTAAGGACTTTACAAAACTTACTAGTATATACACTCATCATCAAATCAAATATGCATACTTTAACAGTTGCATCTCTACTCCTTAAAGATAATAAAGAAACAATATGAGTTACAAAAACCATAATGGACTCTTTAATTTTAATGAAATTAATTATTAAATATCTACTAAAAGAATTTAACTTTCCAAGCGAAAAAAACTTTGGTTACATCTGATGGAATATCTGAAGGAACATGAGGTTTGGATTCTTGATTTTTTGTTTGTGCAGAAGATGAGGGATGTACTGGAGATTTTTGCGATGGAACCTTATAAAAACTTTGGTTACATCAATCGTCTCTACGATTGGAGAAATTATTTTGGCTTCATCATTCGTAGAGTGTGGAGACTCTACGAATAGAGAGTTTGTGGTTGTTTCAACATGAGAGGGTCGAAGTGAGCTCTGAAGGAATAATAAATGAACACAAGTGCCTTTACTATTCCTGTATGTTTTGAAGTGAGGAGAGTTGCAGAGAAGCCTTGAAGGGTAAAGATAGAACCCTTGCGAAATTCTGGGCGATAAGATTAAGATTGGGAAATTTTGAATAGCACCAGCTGATGAAGCTCTGGGGTCTCCTAAAGTGATAGATTTTAGTAATGCATTGATGGTAAGACGTAAAGTAACTGCACTATCAGTATTATAAAGAGTGGTACTTCTGTCGATTTCCAAATCCTGGAAGCTGTTGAATAATTCATCTATTATGCTCATTGAGACCAGTCTCATTTTCCCTTCTCTAGACCCTATCCATCTATTAGAAAGAGAAATATTTAATAATTTTATTGCTTCAAGCACTATGAGCCTCTTTATTCCTTGAGATGTATATGACATTAAGGGAGGAAGAACTTGATAGCCAATGGGTTTCTCCCCCTCAGAATCTGGATCCTCTGGCTTCACAATTGATGGGTCAAATACGAGTTTTGGAGCATCAGAGGGATCTGAAGACTGTTAAGACTCCTAATTCTTCTTGATCCTCAACTCTCATCTCTTCTTCTTTTTAACTTTCTTATTTCTTTTTTCCTTAGGCTCGGGACTTGAAGCCTTCACAACCTTTTCTTCTTCACTTTCTTGAGGCTCTGGTCCATCATTTGTCACCAAATTATTTTCACTATTTGAGGCTCCCGCTCATTAGCCGTCACAACCAATTCATCTTCATTCTCTTTAGGCTTAGGCATTGAAGCCTTCTCAGCCGTTTCTTCTTTAATATTCAGCTCAGTTGTGGAAACCTTCTCAACAAATTCTTCTTCAATGCTTGTTTTAGGCGAAGTAACCTTATTTTTCCCTTTTTTCTTCCTGTTTAGTTCAGGAGACTCTTCATTCTCCTCTCCATCATTAATCTATACGATTAGAGGAATCATTGATTCTCCGGCTTTCTATTTATGAAGTCTCACGCTCTATCTTATTGGAATGATCTTGGAGGTATGAGTGTTGGTGTCTGCTTCTTCTTTTTTTCCTTTTCATTTTTATTCTTCTTCTTCAAGGGTTGGTCAGCAGTAGAGTCAAAAGCTCTACGACCATGAGTTGCAGCATATTCTTGAGACACTTCATCTGCAATCGACTCAACATTTCTCTTTCCCTTGGATTTTGTTGGTTTTTGAACTTCACTAATGGAGCGTTTACTACCTCCTTCTGATTGTCGAGATCTCTTATTCTCCATTGGGTTACTTTTCTGGTTTCCGAACAACTTAGGGGTTATTATCTTATTAACATTCATAGGCTCCCCCTCTTCATCTCTGTTCTTGCTTTTAAATCTTTCTTTCAGAATAATACTCACAAATCTCCCATAAAGCATTTTGGGAATCGACTTATTTGCAACGTTCTTCTTCTCGGCCTCTTCAACCCATTTGGCTAGCAAATCGACGAGTATGGCGTGAAATTTGATCTTCTTCTTCATGATGATAGCAATCATGAACTTCATTTCTAACTCATTGACATAATAATGAGCAAAGTCCTTTCACATAGTAGATTTGCCAACAATCTCGGCAAGAAACTCATATTTCTGCGGAAAATCTTTCTTCTTGATTCCTTTGAACTGTGGGTTCTTCTGATAACCCATCATCTGCACCCCCTCTTCCATGTCGGTGCCTTCAAAAGAAGTAAGATCTTAACTAGGAAAGCCTAATCAGTTGTTGATTTCTGACGCTCCCAATCGCAGAGAGGTGTTTTTCACTTTGGTGATCAGAACACCATTATCATAAGATGCTTCTAGATAGAACTCCTTCACGAGTTCAGTGAAGAATTTGGTGTTGGACCCCAAATGTTTAGAGAAACCGACCTTTTGAACAAGTTTCAGAACATTGCTGAAATTTTTCTCAGAGGTAACAAACTTATCAAAGCATAGTTGGATTCCAGTAACAATTTGATAGTTCTCCATCTCACTGTTGGTTGAATTCAAGCGGTCACACTATAGGAAGATCATATCGATGTAACAACTTTTGGCATATGAATATAAATGTTCTTATTTCAATAATGTGTTATAAAAATTTTCTTTTGCATTAAAATAATACTCAAAGAATATAATGGGATAATAATATGAAGTTGTCATTTCAGAAAATGCCACCCAAACGTAGACTAGAAAGATAGGAAGAATCAATTAACAATGAGAGGGATCAAGTAGACCCTATCCAATGGCGCTATCTGACTTACTAGGAGAAGCCCTTCAGGGAAGAAACAATGAACCCGTGCGTAACAACCCCCAAGCAGTTCTGGTAAACAATCGAAGCACAGACTTGGATCAAGGAGATGGAGAAAGCTTTCACCATTTCTCGTGTGGGTGAAGATCAGAACACTGCATACTCTACGTACATGAACGGGAGAATGAGTGATAACATGGGAAAGATTCAAGATGATTGTGACGCCCCTAAAACAAGTCCACACGACCCATTCCGAGTCTCCAGATATCACACTACAGAAATCAAATACAAACTTCATTTATACAACTGTTGAATTGAGACAGTAAATACGAATCGATGATCACACTGTGGGTTTTAATACAATATTGTCTCATAGACAGTATCCAAACTCAAATTATTATAATGCCATATAAAATACAGTAGCAAATATTGCAAGACCCCAAAGAAGAACGAGAAGATTACTATCTTGTTCATTCTAATGAGGTGCACACCGACGCTTTCAAAAGTCGGGTTCTCATCACCCTATTCATTGTTCACCAAAATCAATTATTAAGTGGACGTATAAAATACATAATACACACACATCTGGAGTCCTCAATACAATTATATATTGCATGTCATGCCGTTTTATAATGTATTGAGAAACTTCGATAGTCTCGAACCATCACATTATTCCCCTGTTATCCCCGCTCGACCCAGCTACACTCTTATTACCTGAAAGGAATGGTGAAGCAAAAGGGTGAGCTCAACTAGCCCAGTAAAGAATATCATGGCTAAGATAATTAATTTATCAATAGCCTTCATCAGAATAAATCAGAGATTTAGAACATATGGTAGATAATAAAGGTTTTCAACCACAATTGCAGCGGAATAAACAATCCATTAGAAGAGTCAAGTAGAACATAATGTCTACTATCTCCTTCAAATTAAAAGTCCATCGTTAATATTTCATTCCTATAATACTCATCAACAGTTCTTTGTTGTACCCAAGACAAATAAAACTTTCATCACATGTCTTCACCTTAGTAGAAGGTTGGATACTACAATAGTGAAGTAGCAGAATACTCTTTTTCTTTCTCCTTATAGTTTCTCTCTCTATAATATCTCTTGTGAATCTCAGTGAATTGGTGAGAATGAAAGAAGAATTAAGCTTCTATTTATAAGAGAATGGACTAAATAGTAACTAATTAACGAACAGTCCAGATTGATTTACTTTTAAAACCACCACCGGCAGTCAGGATTGATTTACTTTTAAAACCACCACCGACGGTCCAGATTAATTTACTGTTAAAACCACCACCGACGGTCCAGATTGATTTACTATTAAAACCACTATCAACGGTCCAGATCGATTTAACTTATTACACTTTAGTACGCCTAAAGTTTTTCAAGTTTGCATTATTTCCCTCTAACTTTTGTAATTCACTTATCTTCAATAAACACATTCTTAATACTTCAACAATTATTCATCATTAATATTATAACTTAGAATATCGACAACCAGATCATTCCCATGTAAGAGGGGACTTTTCGATAAAGATTTCTCCTTATTGGCGTGCAATTAAGTGACCAAACCTCTTTCCTCGACAGAACTTTCTAGACATTGTCAATAATGTAAATAATAATATGAATAAATGTATTGTCTCAATTATTGATTTAATAATAAAAAATATTATGCAGATGATACTGTGACAATAATTGAATCAAATAACGTGAGAAACTATGCAACAATTACTGTAGCAATAATTGAATAAACTGAGTGGATTCTTACCTAAGCATCAATAATCAATACCGTGTGCTAGTATGCAACCACGCGTATTACTGTATTTTTACCACCGGGTATCTCAATAGTTTAACGGTAAAAATTTTACCGTTATTTTTATAAAAAGATATTTCTGTCGTTTTCTAACTCCGAATGTTATTCCGTTGTGGGGTCCACCAATGATGGTGTCGTCAAACGAATATTCCCCGATGAAAGAATATTCCTCGACCAAACGAATATTCCCCGACACAACGAATATTTTATATCAACTTGCTTACTTTGAAAAATTTTCACATATCACCCTTAACTTTAACTTTTTATCAATTTAACCATTTACAAAATAAAATAATAATTATAAGAAAATTGAATACTTTCATTTCATAAAATTCAGGGTCTTATAATCTCCCCTCCTTATGAAATTTTGCCCTCGAAATTTACGAACCTGGTAGTTCGAAGAGATGAGAATACCTTGCTTTTTTTTCAGATTGTACATTCCTGGTTATTTCCTCTGTATCTTATTTTCCCATTGCTCATCTCCTGTATTTCAGATATCATCTAGAATACATCTTCAAAACAAAGGTTAATTGCTATATCGCAATTTGTCAACTTAGGTAAGAAAATTAAGCTTAGGTAGGACACACACTAGTGAAAGATATTATTCGTCTCTCCCCTCCTAGTTTTAATCCCGGATCTCCGCCAGAGACCATATGCCTAAGCTCTGATACCAACTGTGACGCCCCCAAAACAGGTCCACATGACCCATTCTGAGTCGCCAGATATCACACTACAAAAATTAAATACAAACTTCATTTATACAACTGTTAAACTATTTTACAGAATACGACCACAGTTACACTGTGAGTTTTAATACAATATTGTCTCATAGACAGTATCCAAACTCAAATTATTACAATGCCATATAAAATACAGCAGTAAATATTTCAAGACCCCAAAGAAGAACTAGAAGATTACTATCATGTTCATTCTAATGAGGTGCACTTTTGACGCTTTCAAAGTCGGGTTCTCATCACCATATTACTGTTCACCAAAATCAATTATTAAGTGACATATAAAATATGACACACACATCTTAGGTACTCAATACAATTATATATTGCATGTCATGCCATTTTATAATGTATTGAGAAACTTCGACAGTCTCGGACCATCACATTATTCCCCTGTTATCCCCGCTCGACCCAGCTACACTCTTATTACCTGAAAGGAATGGTGAAGCAAAAGGGTGAGCTCGACTAGCCCAGTAAAGAATATCATGGCTAAGATAATTAATTTATCAACAGCCTTCATCAGAATAAATCAGAAATTTAGAACATATGGTAAATAATAAAAGTTTTCAACTATAATTGCAGTGGAATCAACAATCCATTAGAAGAGTCAAGTAGAACATAATGTCTACTATCTCCTCCAAATTAAAAGTCCATTGTTAATATTTCATTCCTGTAATACTCATCAACAGTTCTTTGTTGTACCCAAGACAAAGAGAACTTTCATCACCTGACTTCACCTTAGTAGAAGGTTGGATACTACAATAGTGAAGTAGCAAAATACTCTTCTTCTTTCTCTCTATAGTTTCTCTCTCTATAGTTTCTCTTGTGAATCTCAGTGAATTGGTGAGAATGAAAGAAGAATTAAGCTTCTATTTATAGGAGAATGGACTAAATAGTAACTAATTCACAAACGGTCCAGATTGATTCACTATTAGAACGGACGATTCATATTAATTACAATTAAAACCACAACCGACGGTCCAGATTGATTTACTTTTAAAACCACCACCGACGGTCTAGATTGATTACTTTTAAAACCACCACCGACGGTCAGGATTGATTTACTTTTAAAACCACCACTGACGGTCCAGATTGATTTACTATTAAAACCACTATCAATTGTCCAGATTGATTTACTATTAAAACTACCACCAATGGTCCAGATTGATTTAACTTATCACATTTTAGTACCCCTAAAGTTTTCCAAGTTTGCATTATTCCCCTCTAACTTTTGTAATTCACTTATCTTCAATAAACACATTCTTAATACTTCAACAATTATTCATCATTAATATTATAACTTAGAATATCGACAACCAGATCATTCCCAGGTAAGAGGGGGCTTTCCAATAAAGATTTCTCCTTATTGGCGCGCAATTAGGTGACCAAACCTCTTTCCTCGACAGAACTTTCTAGACATTGTCAATAATGTAAATAATAATATGAATAAATATATTATCTCAATTATTGATTTAATAATAAAAAATATTATGCAGATGATACTGTGACAATAATTGAATCAAATAATGTGAGATACTATGCAACAATTATTGTAGCAATAATTGAGTAAACTGAGTGGATTCTTACGTAAGCATCAATAATCAATATCGTGTGCTAGTATGCAATCACGAATATTATTGTATTTTTACCACCGGGTATTTTAACAGTTTAACGGTAAAACTTTTGCCCTTATTTTTATAAAAAGATATTTCTATCATTTTCTAACTCCGACTGTTATTTCGTTGTGGGGTCCACCAATGATGGTGTCGTCGAATGAACATTCCCCGATGAAAGAATATTCCTCGACCAAACGAATATTCCCCGACACAACGAATATTTTATATCAACTTGTTTACTTTGAAAAAATTTCACATATCACCCTTAACTTTAGCTTTTTATCAATTTAACCATTTACTAAATAAAATAATAATTATAATAAAATTGAATACTTGCATTTCATAAAATTCGGGGTCTTACAATGATGTTCTTCGAAAATTACTTTCCGAAGAGCATGAAGAACAGAATGGAGGTTAAGTTTTTAAAACTAAAACAAGGAGAGATGACCGTGGCGCAATACGCAACAAAATTCAATGATCTCGCTCGATTTGCAACGCACTAAGTAGACACGTAAGAAAGAAAAGCTAGACGCTTCGAACTAGGACTGAAGCCGTGGTTGTTCAATAAGGTGTCAGTACTTCAGATCGATTCGTTTGTGACACTGTTGGAGAAGGCCATCATTGCGGAAGGAGCTAGTGAGGCTCTGAGCCAATACAACTGTGACGCCCCCAAAATAGGTATACACAACACATTCTGAGTCTCCAAATATATGGTATAGAATTTAAGTACAAACTTAATTTATACAATACGACAAATGTAAGCTGAAAGTTTTAACATGAATATTGTCTCGTAGACAATATCCAAACTCAAATGAAGTCCTCATTACAATTATTATCACACTATTTCATAGAATAGTGAAGACTACTATAGCAACCATCTGAACCGTCACTCCATTTCCTGATTAGTCCCAGCTATATTCTCATTTCCTGAAGAGAACAATGAAAGAAAAGGGTGAACTCAACTAGCCCAGTAAAGAATATTATGACTAAGATAATGTAGAATAAATTATCCTTAGTCTTCAATAGTATAAAAACTGATAGAATACAATAGATAACAAGTTTAACTGCAGCGGAATAAGCAATCCATTAGAAGAGTCAAGTAGAGCATGATATCTACTATCTTTTATGATTTAAAAGTTCATCATCAATATTTTATCTCTGTAACACATCTCAATAAATAATCCACATCACTGAATTATCGATGCACTACGGGCCAAGGATACTCATTACTATCACATCCACAAATCATCCATGCACTACGGGCCAAGGATATTCATTATTATCACCAGTGGTCATGATCATGCCAAAAAACTGTCCATTAATGCACTACTGGCCAATGAGGACTTTTACCACATCATTTGTAACATTACAGGTCATGATTATACCGATGCATAATTCTTGATCATAATCATACCAATCAATAGTCCATCTATGCACTACGGGCCAAAGATGACTTTCATCACAATATAAGTATGAGGATGATAACAATGATATAAGAATTCAATTAAGTGAGATCAAGGATAAATTTTAAAGATTTATAATTCAATTAATCCAGAGTTTAAGAATGTCCAAATTGTCAACATGATAACTGCTTTGTGGAGTAAAATTCAAGAATAATATTCATGTATCAAAAATAATTTGGATAGAAAAGAAATTAATTTTTTTTCGCGAATAGTACCCCGGGTGAATAGTAACCGAGTGAATAGTATCCCGTGAATATTACTTCATGAATAGTACCCCCGTGAATAGTACCCTGACATGAAATGATTAAAATTTAACAAGAATGTTCAGAAAAATATTTTTGTGAAACAATACTAGATGAAGCACAAATTTCAAGGATATTCTACTAATTTCAAGGAGTATCGAAGAAATACTTATAGAAATAAGTGTAGAATTAGGAATATGAAATGAAATAATATTACTTACATACTATAGAGTATGGAAGAAAATATTATTTTTTACAAATATTGAACAAAAATAATATCCCTTACCTTAAAAGGAGAGTACTTCTGACTAGTATAGCGGGGATATTCTTGAAGAAAAATTGCACTATTTGCAACACTCAAAGCTTCCTTAAACTCAAAAAAAAATATGCTCGATATTATAGAAGAAGAATTATCTAATTCTAGTATGATTTTCATTTCTAAACTAAGCATCCTATTTATAGGAGAATGACAGGATACTATTTAAAAATTTTCTCACGGGCGAACGAATTCACGGACGAATTTTTTGATTTTACTATGCAAATACTATGCAGTACTATGCAAACACTATACAGTACTATGCAAACATTATGCAATATAATAAAATATAGTATATTTTATTTATAAAAAGTATTTTGTTTTATATATAAAGTTTTCCATTTTATTACTATAAAACAAAAACTGAGATAACTTTCTACCAATGATTTTAAAAAACGAGAAAGTGGGGGTCCATTTAATAAGCCAAACTTACAATAAATACTTCATAAAAACCCCATCTATTTGTCACAAATCACTTAACTTTACTAAACACATTTTTAATAACATTTATTCATCATTAATATTATAACTCGCAATATTAACAACCAGATCATTCCCAGGAAAGAGGGGGCTTTCTGATAAGGACTTCTCCTTATTGGCGCACAATTAGATGACCAAACCCCTTTTCTCGATAGAACTTTCTAGACATTATCAATAATGCAAATAATAATATGAATAACTATGTCGTCTCATTTATTGATTTAATAATATAAAATATTGTGCAGATCATATTGTGAAAATAATTGAATCAATAATATGAGATACTATTCAACAACTACTTTTACAATAATTGAATATAACTGAATTACTGCTTACATAAGCATCAATAATCAAAGATACTATATAATACCGTGTGCTACTGTGTTACCACGCGTATTACTGTACTTTTATCACCGGGTATTTCAACAGTTAACGGTAAAAGTCTTGCCGTTATTTTTATAAAAAGGTTATTTTTGTCTCTTTCTAAATCCGACAGTAATTCTGTTGTGGGTTCCACCAATGATTGTGTCATCATACGAATATTCCATGATAAAACGAATATTCTCCGACCAAACAAATATTTTATGACAACTTGCTTACTTTACAAAATTTGTAAATATTACCCTCAACTATAACATTATATCAAATCCACATTTTATTACTCAAAATGATATTTAGAGAAAATTAAATCTTTATTCATAAAAGTTGGGGTCTTACAACAACAAAGAGAAGAAGAATAAGAATAGTGGAGGAAAGAGTCGTGTAGGAAGTAGTAGTGGAGGAAGCAACATGGGAAAGAGGAAGTGGGATAATAGCAACAACAATAGAAACAACAATTAAATTGGAAGTCATTAGGGAGGGTTTAAGAAAACAATCGAAACATGTTCAAAGTGCCGGAAGAGTCACCAAGGAGAATGTTAGAAGGGACGCAGTGTCTGCTATAACTGCAGCCAGGAGGGGCACATTATACTGAACTGCCCAAAACCGAAGAAGAGTAGAGGATGTTTTACTTGTGGATCAACAGAGCGTCAGATTAAGGACTACCCAAAGGGAAGCAAGCGGGGGAAGAGAAAACCAAGGAGTCAGTAAATTAATGATTGGCAGCCCTGCTCAACCCAACTGATCAACTGCCAGAACTTTCAATATGACGATCCGGGACGCAGTAGCGGCGAAAGACGTGGTGTCAGATATTGTCCTAATCAATAAAATAAATGCTTATATATTATTTGATTCGGGTGCTACCTATTCCTTTCTGTCTAAAGACTTTGTTAAACAATTGAACTTACCCCAAGAATGATTAGACAATCCTTTGAACATATAAGTTGAGAATAAGGAAATAATCCCCATAGAGTTCGTTTACCGAATTTTTTTTGTAAACATTAGAGGTCATGAACTAAGCGCAGATTTGATCCCAATAAGATTGGGAGAGTTTGATGTAATATTAGGAATGGATTGGTTATATAACCACGCTACGATAATAACCTGTCTAAAGAAAAGTGTGAACCTTTAGACTCCTAAATGGTCTAAGGTAGTGTTTTATGGTAGCTCATCGCTTAGGCAATCATGTTGTCTTACGAAGATGCAGGTCAAGAAGTTGTTAAGGAAATGATGTGTAGGTTATTTAGCCTATATTGTAGATACTCGGAGAAAGGGAGTAGAAATGAAAAATATATTGGTAGTGAGAGATTTTCAAGACGTGTTACTAGACAATCTGCCTAGCCTTTTGCCAGATAGAGAAATAGATTTAATATCGGGAACTGCACCGATTTCAAAAAGCCCCAAATCATATGGCGCCGGTAGAAATGAAGGAATTGATGATACAACTACAAGAATTACAAGATAAGGATTATATTCAGTCGAGTATGTCTCCCAAGGGAGCACCAGTGTTGTTTGTAAAGAAGAAAGATTGATCGATGAGGCTCTGTATCGACTATCGAGATTTGAATAGAGTGACGATTAAGAATATATATTCATTACCAAGGATAGACGACCTTTTCGATCAACTGAAGGGAGTTAAGTGTTTTTCTAAGATAGATTTACGAAGGGGTTATCATTAGTTGAAAGTGCGAAAGGAGGACATACCAAAGACAACGTTTTGAAACCGCTACAGATATTACGAATTTCTAGTGATGTCATTCGGGTTGACTAATGCTCTAAAAGTATTCATGGACTTGATGAAACGAGTTTTCAAGCTATACTTGGATAAGTTTGTGGTAGTATTTATCGATGACATTTTTATTTATTCAAAGACCAAAGAAGAGCACGCTGAACATCTGAAAATAGTATTGGAAGCGCTAAGAAGGGAGAAAATGTACGCGAAATTTTCTAAGTGCGAATTTTGGATGGAAAAGGTCCAATTTTTAGAGCATGTGATAGACAAGAATGGGATTTCAGGAGACCCTGCAAAAGTAGAGGCGGTGAGTAATTGGGAACAATCGAAGATGCTAACAGAGGTGAGAAGTTTCTTAGGGTTAATCGGGTACTATCGAAGATTTGTCCAAGATTTTTCTAAGATAACAATCCCGTTGACCAATCTAACGAGGAAGACAATGAAGTGCATATGGACGAAAAAGTGCAAAGGAAGTTTCCAAGAGTTGAAGAAGAGGTTGAGCGAGGTGCCTATGTTATCTTTACTGGATGATACGGGAGGTTTTGTGGAATATAGTGATACGTTGCACAGAGGTCTTGGTTGTGTGCTAATGTAACATGGCAAGGTTATTGCGTACGCGTCACGACAGTTGAAAGATTATGAAAAGTGATACCCTACCCATGACCTGGATTTAGTGGCAGTAGTTTTTATGTTGAATATTTGGAGACACTATCTATATAGAGAAAAATGTGAGATATATACAGATCAGAAGAGTATGAAGTATATCTTCACACAAAAAGAGTTGAACATGCGACAGAGGAGATGATTGGAATTAATCAAAGACTACGACTACAAAATTCTTTATCACCCGAGAAAGGCAAACGTAGTAGCCGACACGCTTAGTAGAAAAGGAAGGGAGAAATTCTTCAAGTTGACGACTCAGGAGGAGTTAGTAAGAGAAATAGAGAGACTGAAGATAGAGGTGAAGGAACTAAAAGAAACAAAGGGAAAGTTATTCATAATGGAAGCTCATCTGATGTTATTGGATAGAATAAAGGAAGCACACGAGAAAGATGAAGAGTGTGAGAAGATAAGGAATAGGATAGAAGAAAATGAAGAAGAAAAGTTCAAAATGAATAAAGAAGGTATACTGAGATTCAAAGTTTGCGTGTGGGTGTCAGTCGTAACCAAATTAAGAGAGGAAATTTTGTACAAGGCACATAATACAACATATTCTATTCACCAAGGAGGCACGAAAATGTACCGGGATCTTTGACAACATTTTTAATGGCCCAATTTGAAACGAGACGTTGCAGAGTGCGTCAGTAGATGTCATATTTGTCAATGAGTAAAAGCAGAGCATCAGAGGCCGATTGGTCTACCTCAAATGTTGGAAATACCAGAGTGGAAATGAGGGCACATTATGATGGACTTCGTGGTGGGACTTCCGAGCACGCAAAAGGGTTTTAATGCCATTTGGGTTATCGCAGATCAACTAACGAAGATAACTCATTTTCTACTAATAAAGATTTGATTCGATTTAAATTAGTTAGCAAAGTTGTACGTGAAGGAAATCATTTTGCGACATAAAGTGTCGGTGTCAATTATTTCTGATCAAGTTATGCGTTTCACGTCAAATTTTTAGAAAAGCTTACAGGAAAAAATGGGAATATAGTTGAGATTAAGTACTATTTATCACCGACCGGTAGAGTGAGCGAACCAAACAAAAGCTGGAGGACATATGAGAGTTTACATGATGGATTTCAAAGGGAACTAGGATGATCAGTTACCTTTAGTGGAATTCACTTACAATAATAGTTATCATACGAGTATCGGTATGCCACCATATGAAGCCCTCTATGGAAGAAAATGAAAAACACCATTATGTTGGGATGAAGTCGGAGAATGACAAATTTTTGGAACTGAATTTGTTCAGAAAATGGCAGAAGTGGTGACAACGATAAGGGCCAGATTAGTAGCAGCTCGATATCGGTAGAAGAAATATGCAAACTTGTATCGTCAAAACTGAGAATTCGAAGTCAGAAGTTTTGTGTTTCTGAAGGTATCTCCCTAGAAAGGGAAGATAAGATTCGGGTAGAAAGGAAAATTGAGTCTGAGGTTCATAAGACCATTTGAAGTACTAAAGCGAGTAGGCGAAGTTACGTACAAGATAGTTTTACCGCCCAAACTAGAATACATCCACACAGTGTTTTATATTTCTGTGTTACGACCATATAAGACCGAATATAAGCATGGGATATCCTATAAGCCCATTCAGGTAAAGAAGAATCTGACGTATGAAGAAATTCATGTCCAAATCCTAGATAGGAAAGAACAAACATTAAGAAATAAAGTTATATCTTTTGTAAAAGTATTTTGGCGTAACCACGATGCCAAGGAGGCTACGTGGGAATTAGAAGATAAGATGAAAATGGACTACCCCCATCTACTTGTGTAACCTTGTACCAATTTCGAGGTTAAAATTTTTATAAAGGGGGAGGATGTAATACCCATGAATTTTCTAAATAATAATAATATTAATATTTAGAATGTTTGAATATTTATGTTGAATTACATTTATAGTTATGTGTGTCATGGAAAGTGAGAATTCAATTTAAATTTAGTTAAACACGTGATGAGTAAATAAAGTGATAGAAATGACGAAAAGCTTAATTTAAGCTTATGTGATATGCCTAGTGTGGCATAGTTATGGACTAAGTAATTTTTTAATTAAATTAATAAAGAAATGATTAAGTGGACTAATTATCATTTTATTACTATTATTATTTAAATTAACATTATTGATTAATTAATTGTTATGTGCAACCATTTATGATATGTGAGTGGTAGTATAATAAAGTTGCTTCATGTAGAAATATAATATGGGATATCAAAAATAATAAAATGATGAGAATAAGTAATGTATAAGACTATATGGTAAAAGTAAGTTGAATTATATAACTTACTAAGTTGTATAAAGGAGTTATTGTGACATTATGATATATAGTAAGTTAATTAAATGTGATATTAAGAATAATATTATGATGCAAATATTATTCCATGAGACTATACTATAATAATCTCAACTTATGTAATTCTACTTTGAATTTGAATAAAAGAGCCTTGTGTGAAATAATAATTTATGGAAAACCAATAAAGTGGACATTTTAAAAGTGTGAGAGAAAATTAATTTAAGGAAATAAATATTTGATATTAATTATCATTATAATAGATATTTGAGTGTAATTGGAGATAATAAGTTTAACAAAAAAATTAATGGGTTGTTAATATTTTACTAAATTATATTCTAGCCCAACTCAAATATTATTTGGGTTAACCCAATATATATAGATTATATGATTATATGTATATGTACCCATAACTTATCACAAGGTAATACAATTAACTCATTAAAATTGCACTTGTGAGCCCAAAAAAGAATTAATCTTAGTGTAGGAGATCCATTTTGCTCCTAAATAAGGAAGTAATATAGCTTGTCCCAAAACTCTAGTCCCATTCTAAGTCTCAGCCGTGTATAGCCTAGGGGCTTATTCCCTCTTTGCTGAAGAAACCCAAAAAAACTAGAGGATGGTGATGATGGCTAGAAGAATGGAGGGAGTTGGAGTTGGTGATTGTTTTCCACCAAATCCTCTTTGTCCATCATCTTCTTCTTCATACCATTGGTTTAATTCATTGAGCAAAAACCAAAAAATGGTCCATAGTTTTTCTATAAATGGAGGCATTCCCATTCTCAGTCATGTTGCTAAGTTTTTTTGATAAAGTCCATATAGAGAATGAGTTGCTGAAATTAGAGAGCAATCAGAAGTTAGAAACAAGAATTAATACTCCAACTTCAAAGAGGTAATGTCCTAAAACATGTTCTTGATTTCAAGTTTTACAAGTTTTTGTAAGTTGCACGTGTGACGCCCCCAAAATAGGTATACATCACCTATTCTGAGTCGCCAAATACTTGGTACAGAATACAAATACAATCTTAAATATACAACATGAGCTGTGAGTTTTAATACAAATATTGTCTTCTAGACATTATTCAAACTCAAAATAAGTCCTCAATACATTTATTATCACACTATTTCATAGAATAGTGAGGACTACTAATGCTTATCATCCGGACCAGTCACTCTGGTTCCCGACTAGTCCTCGCTACGTTCTCATTTCTGAAGAGAACAATGAAAGCAAAAGGGTGAGCTCAACTAGCCCAGTAAGAAATATTATGGCTAAGATAATGCAGAATAAATTATCGTTAGCCTTCAACAGTGTTAAACTAATACAATATAACAAGCATCAAGTTTAACTACAACGGAATAAGCAATCCATTAGAAGAGTCAAGTAGAGAATAAAATCTACTATCTTCTATAATTTAAAAGGTTTTTCATCACTTTTATCGCTGGGGCTTAGCTTATTAAATAAACCACGTCATCCCTGCACTACGGCCAAGGATATTCATTAGTATCATAACCACAAATTATCCATACACTACGGGCCAAGGATATTCGTGTTTTCATCAATGGTCATGATCATGCCAACAACTGTCCATCAATGAACTACAAGCCAATGAGGACTTTTACCGCATCATTTGTCACATTATGGTCATGATTATACCAAATAATCCCTGATCATAATCATACCAAGTCCATCTATGCACGTAAGCCAAAGATGACTTTAATCACAATATAAGCATGAGGATGATGACAATGACATAATAATTCAATAAAACAAGTTCAAGGATAAATTTTAAAGATTTATAATTTAATTTATCTAGAAATCAATAATGCCCAAATTGTCAACATAATACTGCTTTGTAGAGTAAAATTTAATAATAATATTCATGTACCAAAAATAATTTGGACAAAAAAGAAATATATTTTTTGGGTGAATAGTACTTTAGGAATAGTACCCCGTGAATAGTACCCCGACACGAAAAGTATCCCGAATACCCGAGTGAATGATACTAGAGTGAATAGTAATTGGGTGAATAGTAACCTGTGAATAGTAACTTATGAATAGTACTCCAGCATAAAAAGTGCCCCAAATACCCGAGTGAATAATACTAGTAATCGGGTGAATAGTAACCCGTGAATAGTAACTCATAAAAAAATACCAAAGAAAATGATATTTCATGATGAGTACAAAAGAAATGATATCCCAGATGAGTATAATAGAATATACGAAATTGCAAGTGAATTTTCACCCGCCATGCGGTAATCCACATAGACAGATCATTTTTACAATTTAATAAAGAATGAATACAAAGGATCATTCACCATGCATGCGGTAATCCACGTGAGCGGAGTTATTCAATGCGAATAATAAAGAATGGAATAATGGAAGAATTCACCATGCATGCGATAAATTCGCATGCATGAGTTATTCCCAACGAGAATAATAAAGAATGGAACGAAGTCATGCGTAATCGCATACAGATAGGATATTCAATAGAATAATAAAGAATGGAATAACAATGTAATTCACTAGGCATGTGATAAACCGCATGCATGAGAGTTATTCCAATAGAATAATAAAGAATGGAACCAGGTCATGCGTAATCCGCACAGACATGATATTCCAACAGAATAATAAAGACTGGAATAATAGAAGAATTTCACCATGTATATAGTACTTCACATAGACAGGTTATTCCAACATAATAATAAGGAATGGAATAACAATAGCTCTCTTCATGAATACGAAAGAAATAATACCCCTTACCTTAGAATAAAGTTGGATACTGGAATAGAGAGGTAGCAGACTTCTCTTCTTCTTTCTCTCTATAATTTCTCTCTATAATAATCGCTCTATAGCTTAGTGAATTGGTGAAAAATGAAGGAAGAATGAGCTTCTATTTTTAGAAAAATATAGTTTCGATAATTGTGCATTTTGGGCCTCAAAAAATTACAGTACAATACCTACAACTTTTCTTTTATTTTTAATTTAGTCCTGCAAGTATTATCAAACTTGCACCAAGTATTATCAATCTTGTGATTCAATAGTTCAATCATGTGATTCAATAGTTATAATCATGTGAAAATACGAATAACAGTATAGTACCTCCATATTTAACTTAGTCATGCAAGTATTATCAATCTTGCACCAACTCCCCTAATAGTACATGAATGTGATTCAATAGTACACACATGTGAACAAATAGTTATATAAGCATGTGAATTAGTAGCAATTAATTGCTCATTTATCCGAATAATTACCCGATTTATCAATATAACCCCCAGACATCAATTATCATCGGAATAGATGTCGATTTTCACTAACACTAATAATTCTCACACAATGGAATTATCAATTTCATCTTTAATCAACATGAACTTATTCATCATTAATATTATAATTCACAATATTTAACAACCAGGTCATTCCCAGGAAAGAGGGAGCTTTACGATAAGGATTTCTCCTTATTGGCGCGCAATTAGATAACCAAACCTCTCCTTGACAGAACTTCTAGACATTGTAAATATTGCAATTTAATAATATGAATAACTTTGTCGTCTCAATTATTGATTTAATAATATAACATATTATACAGATGATACAGTGACAATAATTGAATCAATAATATGAGAGATATGATGCGAATTATCTTTGTAGCAATAATTGAGTATAACTGAGTGACTTCTCACGTAAGCATCAATAATCAATACCGTGTGCTACTATACAACCACGCGTATTACTGTACTTTTACTACCGAGTAGTTCAACAATTTTAACGGTAACACTTTCGCCGTTATTTTTATAAAATGATAATTTTGTCGTTTTCTAACTACGATAATACTTCCGTTGTGGCGTCCACCAATGATTGTGCCGTCGTACAGATATTCCCGAAAAAAAGACTATTCTCCGACCAATCGAATATTATATAACAACTTGCATACTTTGCAAAATTTGTAAATATTACCCACAACTATAACATTATATCAAATCCACACAATAATATTCAAAAAAAATATTTCGAGAAATTTAAATCTTTATTCATAAAATCTGGGGTCTCACAATCTCCCCTCCTTATGAAATTTCGCCCTCAAAATTTAAGTACGTACATGGTATGCCGAAGAGGTGAGGATATCTTAACTTCATTTCAGAATCTAACTCTTGAGGTATAAACTTTGAGTGTCGAATAGGATCCTTCTTGTCCAAGATTTTAACACGTATCTCATCATACGTTAAATCTTCTGCTATCTCGTCTAGTTCTAATTCAATAATGTGGTTCGGGTCATCCACATATTTACATAACATCGATACATGAAAAACGTTATGAACACGCTACATACTTGGCGGTAAAGCGAGTCTATAGGCCACAGTTCCTACTCGATCGAGGATTTCAAATGGGCCAATAAAATCGAGGGTTGATATTTCCTCTCTTCAGCGATTCTTGCTTCTAGAATAACGCCCTCTTGAACCTTCTTCTTCACATTCATATGCTCCAGGAGTGTAGTTTGAGCGACTTTAACTTTATCGATTAAAGTCGATTCTAATCGTATATTCGCTATCTTTACGTGGGTCCCTAGAGCCTTTAACTCTATCTTTATCATTTGTAAGTTATACGAAATGGGTTTTTATGTTAACAACATCACACTTGTAAACGCATACGATCTTCTACTCAACGCGTTAGTTACCACGTTCTCTCTTCCACAATGATATTGAATGGTATGATCGTAATCTTCAACAGCTCGAGCCAACGTCTTTGGCGCATTATACGTTCGTTTCGGTTGAAGAAATATTTAAGGGTTGAAGAAATGGGCTTGTATTGGGGTCAATACAAAATTCAATTTCACGTTCTAGGGGTAGGCTGAGAAGTTCTTCGAAAATACGTCAGGAAATTTATTAACAATAGACATATTATTCAAAACTGTGACCCTCATCCAAGACTTGGATAACACGTCACATTGAAACCTATCAGCTTGCCATCGTTATTCACGGCTTCCCCTACAGAAAGTCTGGCTTCGGTGCATTCCACACAAGGAAGTCACCAGCGAAAGGCTCAGGGCTCTTTACTTGTGGCTTGGAATAACAGTGATTAACTTTAGTGGTTTGGTTGCTTGAATTCGTATAACAGGTTGGTTAGGAATATGAAAGCTAACAACCTTACGAAAAGCATGATGAGTAGTTAACCAATCGACTCCTAAAATTACATCAAAGGCAAGTATTTTCAAAGAGATAAGATCGACAGGTAACGTGAAAGTGTCGATTTGAATCAGCAAGATTTATAAAAACAGTGGAGGTAATGATGGTTTTTGCTAACGAAGTTTCAATCGATAAGTCAAAGTCTAACTTCTCTAGAGTTAAATTTAAACGTTGAGCGCAAATAAGAGAGATAAAAGAATGGGTAGAACCAGTATCTAATAAGGTATAGACTTCGTAAGAATTTATAATTAACTAACCCGTGCTAACTTCGTTCGGGTCACTCACTTTTTGAGAAGTCACGAAAAATGTTCTTCTTGAAACCACCGACTTTGTTTTGTCCGTATCCGCCTTTGGTGCCACCGTCCCAGCTGGACTTGACTTTGGTGCCGCGACAAAATCGGGCTAGATGACCTTCTTTTCCACAATTATAACATGCTTGAAGCGCATCATGCGACTTGGATCGATATATCCTTCCCTCCACATTTGAAGCATCTGATTGGTGGTCGTTCTCCTTCCTTGAAAACGGGTGTTGGTGCTGCTGTCTTTCCATCGTTGTTAAACCTTCTCTTCTTGAAATTTCCACTACTATTATCTTGGCCATGATTACCACCGAAGTGGTTACCATTCTTGGCATGATAATTTCCCCCACGATGGTTATCATTATTCCGATGGTCGTTGCCAATTAGAATACGATTATTATATCGTGTTTTTATCATTATCCTTTGGTCAATTTGGCTAATTATCGCGCTTTAATAATTGAGCCCTATTCACTACATCTGAATACAAAGACAATTTGTGAGAAATGAGGTATTGACGTATTTCAAGTTTCAAACCACTTAGAAACATTCGCGTCATTCGCTCCTCATTATCGACCAAATGGGATGCAAATCGGGATAACTCCACAAATTTAGCCTCGTATTACGACACGGTCATATTATTTTGCTCCAACTTGATAAACTCCACCTCCTTCATGTGACGAATACTTTCGGGAAAGTACTTGTCATTGAACAGCTCTTAGAACTTCTCCCATGACATCTTGTGTGACGCCCCCAAAATAGGTATACATCACCCATTCTGAGTTGTCAATACATGGTACAGAAACAACTACAACTTTATTATTACAACAGTAAAACTGTGAGTTTAAATACAAATATTATCTTCTAGACAATATCTACACTCAAATAAATCCTCATCACACTTATTGATACATTATTTTACAAAAATGGTGAGGACTACTAAACAACTCTCTCTAGAACCTTCATTCCATTACCGAGCTCGTGCATCGCTTATATTCTCGCCTCCCGAGAAAAATGGAACAAAAGGAAAAGGGTGAGCTCAACTAGCTCAATAAAGAATATTATGACTAAGATAATATACAACAAATTACCGTTAGTCTTCAACAGGAAAAATCTAATAGAATCTGATAGACAACAAATTTTAAATCAATATTCGCAGCGGAAATAATAATTCATTAGAAGAGTTAAGTAGAGAATGCAAACTACTATCTTCCATGTATGAATTTAAAAGTTCATCATCTATCTTTTATCCCTGTAACAACAATCAATATATATCTGGAATCACATATTCATCTTTGTACTACAGGCCAAAGATATTCATCGATTAGTCATGTTCATCTAAACACTGTTCATCTTTGCACTACAAAAGCCAAAGATATTCTTCTTGAAATCATTCATCTTTGCACTACAGGCCAAAGATATTCCATAATATCATCATTTAAGACTGAAGATGATGAAAAATATTTTTAAAAAAATGAATCCAGTGAAATAAAATGACAAGGATTAAGGATTAAGGATTCGTACTTTGTTTTTATCCACGTCCAAAAATACCTCAAAAATAATCACAGTGGTGTAAAATTCAAGAATGATCAAAACATGGATACAATCAAAGCTAGTATCCAGAATAGAATTTTGGACGAAAAGAAAATTTTTCATTTTTCGATGAATAGTGTCGTATTCGTGAATAAGTGTAAGATACGTGAATAGTCTTGCCGTATATCGTGAATAGTAACTCGACACCAAAAGTTCCAAATTTGATAAAAACTTCAGATCAATATTTCAACATAATGATATTGAAGAAATAATATCATTACGAAAAAAATAATATCCCTTACCTCGAAAGATCAGTACTTCTACTTAAACACCGGATATAAGGCTATGACTTGAACTTGCACCGAATAGCAATACTCAAATTATACTCAAAATACTCACAAGAATACGCTCGATAATATAGAGAGAGAAAACTTCAGTTTCTGGTGTGATTTTCAATTCTAACCTAAGCACCCTATTTATAGGAAATTGCTTAGAACTCCAAAGTAGAAAATTTAATATAATATTAATATATTATATATAAATTCCTATGCACACAATCTATGATCTGAATTCAGCCATGCTTGACAACAAATAAGTCTACCAAACAAATCAAAAACGTTTTATTATTTAAAATAATTTAAAACTTCCAAAAATCAATTATTCAGAATTTGAACATCAATAATTTATAATAAATAGCCCTTTTATCAGAAAATTGAATGTCGCGAAGTTTTATAGGAAATTCAATTTCTACAACTTTGCAGAAGAAATTTTTCCAAATTCCAAAATGTAAATTGATAGAAATCTATAAGCCAGGCGATTTTACATGCTATAATCAAATTTCAAATTCGATAAATGGGGTCCACCGACATGTTTAACATGTTTTAAACATTTATTGCAACAAAAAATACTCTTCCCCTCAGTATACTCATATATATCCCACATTCGTTGTAAAAATATCACCATTATTATATTATTAAAATATAATAATACATTATCTTATCGAAAAAGATAAAATTTCAATTTTCAACAATTGTCACATTAAAATTTTTCTCCATCTATATCCACATAAAATCAATATTTTTCTCATCATATGAATCAATAATTAATTACTCACAAATAATATTATTAGAATCACAATATTGATGACGAGGCGGTTCAGGAAGAGGGGCTTTCGATAGAATTTCTCCTTCTTGGTAGCTTGATTAGGTGACCAAACCTCTCCTTAGACGAACTTTCTAGACATTGCCAATAATGTTATCTAATAATATTATGCGAGATAATATGAATTATTGCTTCGATAATGAAAAATATTGTGTAATGACAATTATTGAAACAACAAAGAATATAAAATATCAACGCAAGCAATTATTGAATCAATAAAATATTTGAGCGATAATTATCGTAACCATTATTGAGTAGTGCCTTCTTACGTAAGAATCAATAATGGTGCATGCGTCACAGTGTCTTCTTGTGTTTTAACCACCAGAGTATTTTAATATTAATGGTAACAACTACTGCGTTATTTTTAACTGACTTATATTTGTCGTTTTCTTCATCCGATCGCTTTCAGTTATGGGGCCCACACATGGTCTGCTACCGTAAATACGAATATTCTCGACAAGCGATCTGAATATTCCACGACCAAACGAATATTCCCGGACAATGATGAATATTTTATAACCACTTGCTTATTTTGAAATATTTACGTATTTTACCCCTAACTATCCACATTAATCACATCAACCCTTACTATTTCAAAATAATAAATAGAGAAAATTAAATTTCATTAATAATAAGTTGGGGTCTTACATCTTGAGTGCGTCAGGCTGGGTTCCTTTTACAGATTCCCACCAATAATCTGCCTCTTCTCGCAACATAAAGGTGGCGAAGGGAACCTTTTGCTCCTCGGAGCATCCTAAGACATCAAATATCTTGATGATCTGCTTTAACCACGTCTCCGCCTTAAGTTGTTTTGGCTTTCCCAAAAACTCCGGCGGTCCTTGCTCCTTGAACTGCTTAGCGGTGACCATCTGAGAGTTGCCAGTGTTTCCACCTACATTTTGAACAGGAGTCTCTCTCGCCTGATGTTGCATAAATTGCACAAAGCCTCTGAACATCTCATCATTCATCATCTGATCGGTGTTGTTATTTACCTGAGGATTATTGTCTTCCTGATGCACATTATCCTGGGTATTGATCGTTGGTGACTCAACGGTCTCATATGCTTCATTGTTTATCTCAACATTTTCAGATGCCATTCTCAAACTGTTAAACCCCAAATTTTATGAATAAAGATTTAAATTTCTTGAAATATTTTTTTAATATTATAGTGTGGATTTGATATAATGTTATAGTTGTGGGTAATATTTACAAATTTTGCAAAGTAAGCAAGTGGTTATGTAATATTCGATTGGTCGGGAAATATTCTTTTTGTTGGGGAATATTCGTACGACGACACAATCATTGGTGGATCCCACAACGGAAGTATTGTTGTAGTTAGAAAACGACAAAATTATCTTTTTATAAAAATAACGGCGAAAGTATTACCGTTAAAACTGTTGAACTACCGAAGTAGTAAAAGTATAATGTCTGGCGTAGTTGCGTAGTAGCAATACGGTATTGATTATTGATGCTTACGTAAGAAGTCACTCTGTTATACTCAATTATTGCTACTGTAATTGCTACGTCATATCTCTCATATTATTGATTCAATTATTCTCACAGTATCATCTGCATAATATGTTATATTATTAAATCAATAATTGAGACGACAAAGTTATTCATATTATTATTTGCAATATTGATAATGTGCAGAAGTTACATCGAGGAGAGGTTTGGTCACCTAATTGCGCGTCAATAAGGAGAAATCCTTATCGAAAAGCCCCCTCTTTCCTGGGAACGACCTGGTTGTTAAATATTGTGAATTATAATATTAATGATGAATAAGATTGTGTTGATTAAAGATGAAATTAATAGTTCTATTGTGTTAGAATTATTAGTGTTTGTGAAAATTGACATTTATTTCGATGATAATTGATGTCTGGGGTTATATTGATAAATCGGGTAATTAATCGGATAAATGAGCAATTAATTTCTACTAATTCACATGCTTATATAACTATTTGTTCACATGTGTGTACTATTGAATAACATTTTTGTACTATTAGGGGAGTTGGTGCAAGATTGATAATACTTGCATGACTAAATTAAAAATGGAGGTATTGATGGAGGTACTATATTGTAATTCGTATTTTCACATGATTATAACTATTGATTCACATGATTGAACTATTGATTCACATTATTTACTATTAGGGGAGGTGGTGTAAGTTTGATAATACTTGTAGGACTAAATTAAAAATAAAAGAAAAGTTGGAGGTATTGTACTGCAATATTTCGAGCCCCAAAACGTACAATTATCGAAACTATATTTTCCTATAAATAGAAGCTCATTCTTTCTTCATTTCTCACCAATTCACTAAAGCTATAGAGTAATTATTATAGAGAGAAATAGAGAGAAAGAAGAAGAGAAGTCTGTTACCTCTCTACTCCAGTATCCAGTTTCTTTCTAAGGTAATGGGTATTATTTCTTTCATATTCATGAAGAGAGCTATTGTTATTCCATTCCTTATTATTATGTTGGAATAACATATCTATGCGAAGTACCGCATACAGGGTAAAATTCTTATGTTATCCCATTCTTTATTATTCTGTTGGAATAACCTTTCTGTGCGGTCTATTGCATGCATGGTGAATTCTTTATTATTCCATTCTTTATTATTCTGTTGGAATATCCTGTCTGTGTGGTTTACGCATGACCTGGTTCCATTCTTTATTATTTTGTTGGAATATCTTATGCATGCGGTTTCGCATTGACCTAGTTCCATTCTTTATTATTACATTGAGAATAACCCGTTATGCATCTTGATCTATCGCATGCATAGTGAATTCTTCTATTATTTCATTCTTTATTATTCTGTTGGAATAACCTGTCTATGTGGATTACCGCATGCATGGTGAATGATCCTTTGTAATCATATGAACAGTATTTTCATTCAAAAGGGTTTCTTTCAGGGGCAGTTTCATAACTTTTCTGGCCTTCAAAAATTCTGGAAAATTTGAAATGATAATTTGATGAGTTTTCTAGATTGTGTCCAAAAATGGCGATTTTTGGATGTATAGATTAAGAGTTATGGATTTTATGGGAAAAGACTATTTTAAAAGCAAACCCTTATAACTCTTTGTGGTTAACTCCAAAAGCGGTGAAATTTTTATTGGGAGTACATGTATATATGAGGAGTATACCACTGTAAATTTGAAATTTTGGATAAAAATACAATTTATGATAAATGTCTAAATATTTAATGATTTTGGCCATATGAAAAATAGTAAATGAATTTTAAAATTCGAGAAAAATATATGTTCAATATGGGACTATATTACGCTAAATCCCGGAAAAGAAATATTTTTGGGACCTGATTTGGTATTTTTCATGAAAATGAACTAGTTATGAGTAAATGAATTAAAAATGTTATGTGAAGTAAGAAAATTGGAAAATAGAATTTTATGGCTTGTGAATCCTATATAGGGTATATGTAGATTTTTTATGAGGAATTTGATCATTGGTGATGAAATCTTATGAGTATGGCATTTTTGAATGATTTAATCCATTATTTGATAAAGTGTAAACAATTGAAATAAATTGTTTATAAGTTTAAGAAGTGATTAAAATATTGTTATAATATTAATAATATTAGATTATGAGTTTATTAAGTGATTGATAATATTTGGATAAATTTAAAGTCTTTAATATTTATCCTTGTTTTCGTTTGATTAATGCTTATATCATTGTCATCATCCTCATGCTTATATTGTGATGAAAGTCATCTTTGGCTTACGTGCATAGATGGACTTGGTATGATTATGACCAGGAATCATTCGGTATAATCATGACCTGTAATGTTGTAAATGATGTGGTAAAAGTCCTCAGTGGCCTGTAATGCATTAATGGACAATTTTTGGTATGATTATGACCAGGGATTATTCGGTATAGTCATGACCATTGATGATTTAATGAATATCTTTGGCCCGTAGTGCAGGGATGATTTGATGATGTGGTTTATTTATTAAGCTGAGTCTCAGCGATAAAAATTGATGAAAACATTTTAAATCATAGAAGATAGTAGATAGCATGCTCTACTTAACTCTTCTAATGGATTGCTTATTCCGCTGCAGTTAAACTTGATGTCTATTGTATTTTATCATTTTAACATTGTTGAAGACTAATAATAATCTATTCTGCATTATATTAGTCATGATATTTCTTACTGGGCTAGTTGAGCTCACCCTTTCTTTCACTGTTCTCTTCAGGAAATGAGAATATAAATTTGGGACAGAGTCGGGGAGCGGAGTAGCGGTCGGATGATAGCATTAGTAGTCCTCACTATTCTATTAAATAGTGTGATAATAAATGTAATGAGGACTCCATTGAGTGTGGATATTGTCTAGATGACAATATTTGTATTAAAACTCATAGCATATGTTTTGTCATATATTACACACGCCTTGTATAATTAAGTTTGTATTTGTATTTTGTACCATGTATTTGGCGACTCAAGATGGGTGATGTATACTGTTTTGGGGGCGTCACGGTTAATATCAAAGCTTAGGGATATGATCCTTGGTACGAGATGTGAGACAAGAACTAGGAGGAGAGCGGAAAATTCCTTCGCTAGTATGACCTACCTAAGTTTATTTGGTATTTAATTGGTCGGTCGAGTATAGGGATAATATGTGATATGTCAATTAACCCTTGTTTTGTGGCGGTGTTTGAAAATGGCATCTGAAAATGTTGAGATCGTGAATGAAGCACATGAGACCGTTGAGTCACCAACGATCGATAACCGGGATAATGTGCAGCGGAAGACAATAATCCTCGGGTAAATAACAACTTGATCGGATGATGAGCGATGGGATGTTCAGAGGCTTTATGCAATTCATACGACATCAAAGTGAGAGAGACTCATGTTCAAAATGCGGTGGAAATAATGGCAACCCACGATTCGATCACCGCTAAGCGGTTTAAGGCTGGGACCATAGGAGTTTTGGGAAAGCGAGAACCACTTAAGGCGAAGGCGTGGTTAAAAGCGATCACCGAGATATTTGATGTCTTGGGATGCTCGAGGAGCAAAAGGTTCCCTTGCCACCTTTATGTTACGTGAAGAAGCGATTCTTTGGTGGGAATCGTAAAACTTACCCAACTGGCCTTTTTCTCAAGATTGAAAGTAGTATGCACACAAGCCAATCATGTTTGATGATAAAGCATATACTTTGTAACAATCTTATTCATTTATTAATAAAAGTATTAATTTATTAAAGGCTTTTAATTATCTGCGTGATCTTTGTTTTATAATATGTGATAAACCCATAGTTTTAAGCAATGCTTTTAGAATAATGATGATGATCATTCTAATGAGATCTAAATTCTTAGAAAGCTTAAAACTAAAATAGTTCCCAATCATTGGATTACTAAATTGGGGATTAGTGAATCCGGATAGATTGGTACATCGTTGCTTGCTCATTGGATGAGGATGATTGATCTCATGATCATTTTGTGTGGAGACACTAAAAGCAAGTATGTAGGTGCTTATTAGAGAATAAGTTCTTTGAGCGTGGCTCGCTAAGGAATACCTAATAGAGTTTTATTTGCTGTCGATAGGAATTCTGTAGTGATAGTAGTACAAGTAATCCTTGGACTTGAGATCATCATAGCATCTTGTGTATGATGAGTTATACTTTGACTTATTCCTTAAGACCCTTAGGGTATATCAAAGGTATGCTTGGGTATAATAAAGTTATGCACATGGAGATAATGTATGATCGATAAAGAATCTACCACTTCAATAAAAAAGAGAAATGTCTATGTGATTCGATAAATGACAACCCAAGTAGTCCTTGGCAAAGGCGAATGAAATTAGAAAGGAGTTTCTAATTTGCATTATTTGGAGTTGTGCATTTAAGAGTCGAAATACATATAATTAAATAAAATAAGACTTGTGGTAATTCCATGTCTTATATTTAATTGGGACATTGTATGGAGGAAGGATTGAATTATGCGGTAACTATTTACTCAAAGGTTCTTTTATGATTAATGTTGAAATCTATATTATCCGGAAAGTCGTTGATCGCTAGGGAGGCTTATCCTATTGTAGAATAAATATTATTTATTTAAATAAATTAATTATTTAATTTATTTATTTAAATAAGATTAGAATTATTCTAATTGATTTATTCACAATAGGTTTAATATGGAGAACCTAAAGGGTCACACCATAAAAGGAAGAATAATTATTTAAGAAGTTAATGGCATAATCGTAATAATATGTTAAGTATATTTAATTTAATCTATGGTGATAGAATAAATTAAATAGCTTAATATTTATTATTTAATATTTTAGAAATATTAAATATAAATTAATAAGAGGTGTCTTATTAATATTATTACAATTATTATTATTTTAATTTCTAAAAGAGTTTAGGAATTAATTTAATATAAGTACTCTCATTTATTCCTAATTGGATTAGGAAGGAAAATTAGTTAAAGGAGTTTAATTAATTATCCCTAATTAGATTAGGGAGCTTAATTAATTAAAAGAATTTAATTAATTAAATAAATCCCAATTCCTTAATTGTTAAGGTGGGTTGCCCACATCTATAAATAAGAGGAGTCTTATTATGGGTGGGGTTGTTGACTTTTACAACGTAATAATTCCAATTTGTTGGAGAGTACACCTTTTCTATAGAGATAGAAAAACTAGGGTTTAGCCAACCACCCTTCTTCTTGAATTTTCTTCTTCCTTGGTGGATCACCTCTAGAGGCCAAACATATGGGTGGCTAACGTTGATCAAAGGAAGGAACCAAACCCGGTGGATTCAAGTTGAACGCGAAAGGATTTGGAGGTGAACTTGTACCTGAGGAAGCTCGATCTTCAAGGGTATGATTTTATTCTTTATCTTTTTGTTTAATTAATAATTATGCATAAAGGGTGATCCGGGTTTATGGTTTGTAATTTTTTTTTTAAAACTCTGATTTTACACGCTTCCGCATAATTTTTGCAATTTGATTGCGCACATGAATATTACAAACCTAACAAAGATGTCTTGGGAGAAGTTCCAAGAGTTGTTCAACGACAAGTACTTTCCTGAAAGTATTCGTCACATGAAGGAGGTGGAGTTTATCAAGTTAGAGCAAAATAATATGACCGTGTCGCAATACGAGGCTAAATTTACGGAGTTATCTCGGTTTGCATCCCATTTGGTCGATAATGAGGAGCGAATGACGCGAATGTTTCTAAGAGGTTTGAAACCCGATGTACGTCAATACCTCATTTCTCAAAAACTTTGTTTATATTCAGATATTGTGAATAGGGCTCAGTTATTGTAGCGCGATAATGAGTCAGCACAACCAAAAGGCTACGACCAACAACACGATAATAATCATACCGGTGGCAACGGTCTTCGGAACAATAATAACCATCGTGGGGGAAATTATCATGCTAAGAATGGTAACCACTTCGGTGGTAATCATGGCCAAGATAATTGGAGTGAAAATTTCAAGAAGAGAAGGTTAAATAATGATGGAAAGGCAAGACCAAAGACTTGTTTCAAAGGAAAGGAGAACATTTATCGATTCGTATGTTTTAAATCTTGGAGGGAGGGACATATCAGTCCAAATTGCGTGATGTAGTCCAAAGCATGTTACAATTATGGAAAAGAAGGTCCCTAGCCCGATTTTATCATGCACCAAAGTTAAGTCCAGCTGGGACAGTGGCATCAAAGGTGGATATGGACAAAACAAAGTCGGTGGTTTCAGAAAGAGCGTTTTTTGTAGTTTCTCAAAAAGCGAGTAACCCGAACGAGGTTAGCACGGGTTAGTTAATTATAAATTCTTGTGAAGTCTATACCTTATTAGATACTGGTTCTACCCATTCTTTTATCTCTCTTGCTTGCGTTCAACGTTTAAATTTGACCCCAGAGAAGTTAGATGTTGACTTATTGGTTGAAACTTCGTTAGTAAAAACCTTCATTACCTCCACTGTTTATAATTCTTATTAATTCAAATCGACACTTTCACATTACCTGTCGATCTTATCTCTTTGAAAATACTTGTCTTTGATGTGATTTTAAGAATCGATTGGTTAACTACTCATCATGCTTTTCGTAAGGTTGTTAGCTTTCATATTCCTAACCAACCTGTTATGCGAATTCAAGCAACCAAACCACTAAAGTCAATCATTGTCATATGAAGCCATAAGTAAAGAGCCCCGATCCTTTCGTTGTTGACTTCCTTGTGTGGAATGCACCAAAGCTAGACTTTATGTAGGTGATGTCGTGAATGACGATGGCAAATTGATAGGTATCAATGTGATGTACTATCCAAGTCTTGGATGAGAGTCACAGTTTTGAATGATATTTCTATTGTTAATAAATTTCCTGGCGTATTCTTGAAGACTTCTTAGCCTACCCCTAGAGCGTGAAATCGAATTTTGTATTGACCCCAGTACAAAACCCATTTCTTCAACCCTTAAATATTTCTTCAACCAAAACGAATGAATAACGTGCCAAGATGTTGGCTCGAGCTGTTGAAGATTACGACTATACCATTTAATATCATTGTGGAAGAGCGAATGTAGTAGCAGACGCGTTGAGTAGAAGATCGTATACGTTTACGAGTGCGACGTTGTTAACACAAAAACTCATTTCGTATAACTTACAAATGATGAAGATAGAGTTAAAGACTCTAGAGACCCACGTGAAGATAGTGAATATACGATTAGAATTGACTTTAATCGATAAAGTTAAAGCCATGCAAGCTACATTATGAGACCCCAAATTTTATGAATAAAGATTTAAATTTCTAGAAATATTTTTTTGAATATTACGGTGTGGATTTGATATAATGTTATAATTGTGGGTAATATTTACAAATTTTGCAAAGTAATCAAGTGTTATATAATATTCGATTGCTCGGGGAATATTCTTTTTTTCGGGGAATATCCGTACGACGGCACAATCATTGGTGGACCCCACAACGGAAGTATTGTCGTAGTTAGAAAATGACAAAATTATCTTTTTATAAAAATAATGGCGAAAGTGTTCCGAATTAAAAGCTGTTGAACTACCCGGTAGTAAAAAAAAGTCGATGAATACGCTTGGTTGCATAGTAGCACATGGTATTGATTATTGATGCTTACGTAAGAAGTCACTCATTATACTCAATTATTGCCACAGTAATTGTTGCATCATATCTCTCATATTATTGATTCAATTATTATCACAGTATCATCTGCGTAATATGTTATATTATTAAATCAATAATTGAGATGACAAAGTTATTCATATTATTATTTGCAATATCGACAATGTCTAGAAGTTACATCGAGGAGAGGTTTGGTCGACTAATTCAGGCGCGCAATAAGGAGAAATCCTTATCGGAAAGCTCCCTCTTTCCTGGGAACGACTTGGTTGTTAAATATTGTGAATTATAATATTAATGATGAATAAGATTATGTTGATTAAAGATGAAATTAATAGTTCCATTGTGTTAGAATTATTAGTGTTAGTGAAAATCGATATTTATTCCGATGATAATTGATGTCTGGGGGTTATATTGATAAATCGGGTAATTAATCGGATAAATGAGCAATTAATTGCTACTAATTCACATGCTTATATAACTATTTGTTCACATGTGTGTACTATTGATTCACATTTTTGTACTATTAGGGAAGTTGGTGCAAGATTGATAATACTTGCATAACTAAGTTTAAAATGGAGGTATAAATGGAGGTACTTTACTGTAATTTGTATTTTCACATGATTATAACTATTGATTCACATGATTGAACTATTGATTCACATTATTTACTATTAGGGGAGGTGGTGCAAGTTTGATAATACTTGCAGGACTAAATTAAAAATGAAAGAAAAGTTGAAGGTATTGTACTGTAATATTTCGAGCCCCAAAACATGCAATTATCGAAACTATATTTTCCTATAAATAGAAGCTCATTTTTCCTTCATTTCTCACCAATTCACTAAAGCTATAGAGCAATTATTATAGAGAGAAAGAAGAAGAGAAGTCTGCTACCTCTCTATTCCAGTATCCAGCTTCATTCTAAGGTAAGGGGTATTATTTCTTTTGTATTCATGAGGAGAGCTATTGTTATTCCAATCCTTATTATTATGTTGGAATAACTTGTCTATGCGAAGTATTGCATACATGGTAAAATTCTTCTATTATTCCATTGTAGACACTCGAAATTTTCTGTGCTCCTATTACTAACATTGTAGGAGGGTAGATTTGTCATTTGGAGATAACCCTGGAAGACAGCTTACATCCATTCCGGATACTACCGGAAGTTCAGTTCCAACCCGGAACACAAACCGGGAACATCATATCAAACCCCGGAACACACACCAGGAATGTCATTTCCAATCTCGGAGATAACCCCGAGATATGCGAGATCAAAAAAACCGCAACAACAAACAGGAAGGCGAGTTATATCTCAAGAATAACACCATGACGCTTTCGATTCTAGTCCCGAGAGACAACACCGAGTAACAACCCCATCCTTGGTGATATCCCCAAGAGATGCCATTGCAGTTCTGGCGATAACCCCGGAAATGCTTGTTTCAAACATATGCAATCAGCTTCAACCCCAGACATCCTATCGAGGCACACACACCTCAGACCCGAAGTTAACAACGGGCAGACAGGAACATCCACAGATGACAGTGAGACATACAAACAAGCAGCAGTCCAATCTCAGATGTAACCCTGAGCAACGTCTATTTTCCGCTTAAACCGGCGATAACCCCGGTGAGGAGTCACAACGTCATCTTACCATCTCAACAAGATGATATCGCGGCATACCAACAAGTAGTCCAATCTCAGCTGTAACCCTGAGCAACGTCTACTTTCAACTCAAACCGGCGATAACCCCGGCGAGGAATCAAACATCATCTTGTTCCTTCTACAATGGCACGTCGTCTCAACACTTCATACATATATACATCCAATAATGTCCCACAAGAACCGAGGATTGACAATCCCGAGTGACTATTACGTGTGACAGTACTTTGGATAGAATTTAAAGCTTGAAGACCATGGGCATAGACCCCTCTTCCTGACTTCGTACAACCTCTAATCCATGTCGTTGCGTAACTCTCGGCTGAAGAGGTCAGAAGAAGGTCGAGATATACCTCGTTCGGATGCTCGATTGAAGTTACGCAAGTTGAGCGGACATTATGAAATGTATGAGTGTGCGTCTTCTGAGACGACGAGACCCATGAGGTTCGGATGCATCACGACCAGCGGTAGCAGTACAATCTGTGGTTGCTTGCAGTGTACTGCATCCATCCGTCTATATATACAAGCCTTGGGGTCAGCCATTTGGGAGGAGGAGTGAAGGAAAAAGGCGAGGAAGCCCTGTCCATTTTACTCTGCATACACATCTTTTGAGTGTTTCCTCATTTCTAAACACTAGTTAGCTCACATATAGCTATCTTTTATCCATGGGGCCGAGTGTTTATCCATTTAAAGTCATAGAAGTCTACTTTGGCTGCCCGCTGTAAGCCTTCTTATATTCTATAAAGCCTTCTTCTCATATTAGCACACACTGTTATACACGTTGAGAGTCGTGTGAGTCTGTTTTCCCGGACTTTGGTCCGTGGTTTTTATTTCTGTCTGTATATATATACTTATATGTATGTATATATTTCATATATGGATTAACATTATCGAGTTATGCCTCGATTGAGCCTAAACTTGATGCAGGCGTTAATTGCTTATATATATATATATATATATATATATATATATATATATATATATATAACTGTTGTGGAGACATATCGATGAGCACTGGATTTATATCCGGTCGTTTAATCGCTTTTATATATATATATATATATATATAATTGATGTCGGACATATCAGATGAGCTGGATTCACATCCGGTCGTTGCTATTGCTTTTTATATATATATATATATATATATATATATATATATATATATATATAAACATGATCATATATAAACAAAATATAAATAAAATTTGTAAAAGGCCACGAAGTGAACTCTAGGCCCATGTATAGAATTGTAAATATATATATATATATATATATATATATATATATATCTGACTTTTTATATATATATATACTGCCATCGCATTCTCTACAAATTACAGTATCATGTGATCCTAGGAATCATGTGATCATAGGTTCAGCTTACTGAATCTAGATTCGGTTCCCATGATGGACATTTTTCAAGGTTGAAGAACTTTGTACATTATTTTACTGATGTTGTCGAATTTCCTTGGATGGTCATGTCGTGCCTGTGAGGAGTTGAAGATCAACAGTATATATTTTCTCGAGAATGCTTCGCATCTCGAAAATAAAAGCAAACAAGCCAAACATTAAGTAATAAAATGGAAGTATGAAAAGGTCTCAATTCCTATTGAGCACAGGGTTTGAAAAACCTCTTTTTACAAAATGTCATTGTTATATTGTGGTTGAAATTGAATTTTTCTATAAATTCAAACTCTTTGTATATAGGTGCGAACGAGGCCTCGCACTACTTTCAAATAACTGCACATTGATCCACACACACACACACACAAACCCACACATTTATATAACAATTTCTTTGAAGAGTGGCGGTCACCGTGGTAACACGGATGTCGGGGGGTGCCTAACACCTTCCCTCCGCATAATCAAGCCCCCGGACCCAAAATGAATCTCGGTTTCACTGGAGACTGGTTTAGCAGTGTCAAATCTTTGGGTCGATGTGAAAACCGTTTCCGATTCACATTGGTGCAACCGATTAAATACACCAATGGCGACTCTTAAAGTCAAATAAATCGACATTATACATGTCGTACCTTTTTCACTTGTTTTTTCAAACAAATCTCACATTAACATGAGAACACCAAAGAACAAGTAACGAAAAGGGACAATCAAAAATCCCAACGTCGACAGGTGGCGACTCTGCTGGGGCCAGTAAGAGGGCTTAAGCCGCCATTAAAAGCTTTTCAAAATTGTTATATACTTGTGTGTGAATATTGCATTTACATTTCTGATGAATGTGTACGAATGCATCTTAAGTACCACACTGCTAAATATCTATCTGTGATATTAGTGCTTCGCACATGTCATCATTTTCCATAAACAGTGAGACACGTTGTATGTGAATGTATGTTGTGTGGTCCCTCCACCAGGAGGCTATCCCATCGGTGTTTGATTACTAGACTCGTGGGAAGAATAATTCCCCGGGGCTCGGAAAGGCACCACTATTCAGATTCGCTTCGGTTGAGCACTTTTGGATTAACTTCCGTCAAGTAGATTACGATGATCCGGGAACCTTCATGCCAAAAAGGGCCACAGCTACAAACCCAATCATGTCTTCTTCTGACTACCTAATGTTGTTTCCGAGAAGAATTTGGTGGATTGAGTAAACAAATAACGAGACTTTTGTTTCTCTCGAAAGAATTGCACCGATCCACTTAGAGTGCGAAGATACCTACACATACAGAATCCTCTACACAAGGAGGAGTTCAAGGTCTGGAAAAAACAATTCCAGAACATCAGTTGGATACGACCAACAAAGACCCTGAAAACACCCATCTCAAAGGAGATCCATACACCGGTGATATCAGGAAGAAGGTCCTCCAAATGGAGGAAACCATCCACGTTCTCAAAGGGATTGGAACACATGGCAGTGTTTCATATACAGACCTTTGCATATTCCCTGGTGTTCAATATCCAGAGAAATTCAAGACCCCTGATTTTTAGAAATATGACGGATTAGGGGATCTTTATACACATTTAATGGTGTTCATTGGAGAACTTGGGTCTTACGCAGAAAATGAAAAGCTCAGAATGCAGCTGTTTCAGAAAAGTCTAACTGGAGAAGCCCGTTCATGGTATACCAAATTAGACAACTCTAAGATCCATAGCTAGGAAGAGCTGGCTCAAACCTTCCTCACTCAATACAGTTTTCAATCTCAGATGACTCCTGACCGGTACCAAATTACCAAGATCAAGAAACAGTCTAATGAGTCATTTAGAGAGTACGCTCAAAGGTGGGGCGCCACGCTTTCAAGTTATTCCTTCCATGATGAGAATCGAAATGGTCATGACTTTCATAGATGTACAGGAAGGTCCTTTCTATGAAAGAGTTTTAGCTGGTATTGGCAAACCATTCTATAAAATGATCAAACACGGCGAGATGGCTGAAATAGGATTGAAGTCCAATAAAATTCAAGACCTAGCCGCTCTTAAAGCCATTGTTGAGCACATCCAGTCCAGATCTTATGGAAACAACCCCCGGAGGGTCCATAAAAAGAAAGAGGAGGATGTTTCCTTGGTATTACAAGGACAAAAAGGCAATCAAAGCATGCCTATACAGAGGAGAAACTACTCCCCTTTTCCAGCACAATCTTCAAACCCTCCATTGCCTAAAAGTGGAGAAGTAAAGCGACCTCGAACGTTCACACCCTTAGGGGATTCGCTCGAGAATATTCTTGCTCTTCTAACTGCTCAGAAGAAAATTACACATCTTCTTCCACAAGCCAACCCTAATGGGAGGGGTTTTAATGCTACTCGGAAGTGTGCTTATCATACCAGGGCACTTGGACATGATACTCAAGATTGTTGGGCCTTGAAACATAAGATTCAAGATCTAATAGACAACGGTGAGATCGTGGTCACTAAACCAGATCAACCTCATGTGCAAGACAACCCTCTTCCTCAACACAAAGAAGAAGAGGTCAACATGATCAGTTGGAGCACTGTACAAGGTTCCAATTCTAATGACGAATCATCCTAACCCATCATAGATGGTGTTGACAAATGGGATTATGCAAAGTTCCAGTTTACCATGGAAGGAAAAATGAAAGCTCTTTGCAAACAAATTGAGCAATTGGCAGAACTGGTGACCCATCAGCATCAAGTCACACGCCAATTAATCAGGCAGGAGCATGCCTATCTCATTCCATTTGTTGTGAATGATTCATCAACACCTTGAAAAAGCGAAGCTATGGAGGATAAGGTTGCAAAGCGAGCAAATGCTAAAGCCCATCGGGATTTTGCCAATCAGAGGGAATTCACCTATTTGGGCCAATCTATGGAGGAGATACTTCAAATGTTGATCAACGAAGGAAGAATTACATTCCTTCTCCCTCCCATCAATCCCCGCTCAGGGCGTTTCAATCCTAATGAAATATGTCAATATCATTCACATTCTCGCGGTCACAGCACTGAAGAATGCTGGGCATTCCGCCATCTCATTCAGAATCTTATTGATAGCGATGTCCTGCAAATAGTAGATGATTACACTGTGCAACTCAAGGGTGGGAATGCATATCCTACTAAATGGAAGGGATCAGCAGCAGTTATATCTGAAGTGGATGATGAGACTGTTAAAGTATTTCCCATACAACTAATTCAACTCAAAGGAGCTGACAATCCTTTGAAAGTGGCCGCACCAGAGCCAATTTCTTTACCTTTCAAACCACAACATCTTGTTGTCAGCTTACACAAAATTCCATGGAATTATAGAGAAGATGAAGGATCCACGTCTCATACTACTGCTACAGTGTCGAAGGAAAATCCACTGTATCTTCCTCAATGGGTTATCAAACCTACTTGTAAAGCAAAGGGGAAGTTGCCCGTGGAGAAGATTGAAAAATTCCTCCGTACTATGGGCCACAATGAAGCCAAAGTGGTTTTAAGCTTGCGAGAAGCTCCAAACCAGATTTCAATCTGGATTTGGTTTTCTCTTCCGAGGATCATCGGAAGATCTTATTGAAGGTTTTGGATGAAGCCTACTTGCCAAAATCAGTGGATGTAGAAAAATTTCAACATTTGGTTGATCACATTTTCAACAACAATGTGATATCCTTCACTGATGACGACATACCTCACGAAGGGACCGGTCATTGCAAGCCTTTACATATTGAAATTTTTTCTTCCAGGTACATGTTTGCAGGAGTATTGATAGATGGAGGCTCATCTCTAAATATCTGTCCTCATGCCACCCTGGTAAAGATGAATATCAATCTCAAGCGGATACAAAGCAGCCATACGGTCATCAGAGCTTTTGATGGATCCCGGCGAAATTCCGTTGGAAAGATTGAATTGCCAACTGAGATTGGTCCCAATACATTCAATGTATCTTTCCACGTCTTCAAGATAGAATCAGGATATAACCTGCTCTTGGGGAGACCATGGATACACATGGCTGGAGCTTTTCCCTCCACCTTACATCAACAACTCAAATACATTATCAACAAGCTAGTCACCGCTCAATGCCGAGTCAATGTCTCAATGCCGAGCCATATTGTCCTGAACAAGGAACTCTATTAATTATCAACTTCAATTCAGAAGTTGACTCCAAGGCGAGGTTATGTTCTCAAGAAATGATGTTACATCAACCCGGACAAGTGAGTAACATAAGGCGGGTTCCTCAAGCTTCAAATGCCCAGACAAAGAATTTTCTATACCTTTACCCCATGAAGTTAATGAAATCTCTCAAGAAAGGTTCCATTTTCTATACCTTTACCTCATGAGTTGATGCTATCTCAATTTTTGAAACCAGTGCCAATCAAAGCAAAAGAGGTGCTGATTCCTGATCCCGAGGCGGAAGAAAAGGAACGAAAATATAAACATGACCTTGCCTTGATGATGGCAGGTATTCACGTCATTGTTCATGATGAACATACAAACAGATACACCCCAGACGATGATTACCCAGATGTCATGGTTATCATTCGGGAAAAGGAGGACAATAACGATCCTTCCATCATTACAGTCCATCAGGACTTTTCCCTCGATAATTGGAGTAGCACTCCATGCATTGGTCGGCGAGGGTAAAATGGGTAAAAAACCCCTCTGCCCTGTAGATAACTTTAATTGCTTGTTTTTCTTTACAGCACTAGCAGATATTTTATCAAGTACATGCTAACACTTTTGTATGATCGAACAGTTGCATATATTAAGTGAAAGCATCTTTTATTTCAGGACTCTGAATTTAGATGTTCCTGTACTTGCTGATAAGGTGCCTTCTCTCCACAAGGGCTGTAACTTTGATGCAAAGTTGGACTTAGACTTGATGGACATTCAAGAGGACATTGAGACACCTCAGGAGATTAAGGAATGGGTCGTAGACAAATCCAAACCCAATCTTGATCAAACCACTCCTTTCAATCTCGGAACCTTAGACAACCCTAAGCTAATCCAGATTGGTTCAGACCTTACCACAAATCAACAGAATGACATGGTTGTATTGTTAACCCAATTCCAATTAAAGAAGGATTCAAGACATGGTGGGTTAGGCGAAATTGTTCTTCATCGCTTCCGATTGAAACACGCAAAAAGTGGAGTTTAAAGGTTAAAGAGGAAATTATGAAACAATTTCAAAGTGGCATCATCATGGTGTCTACATATCCAGTGGATATCCAACATTGTTCCATGCTTAAACCAGGGGAAAGGTGCGAGTCTGCGTGGATTAATGGGATTTGAACAAAGCTTGCCTTAAAGATAGCTTTCGTGCCCTTTATCCACATTCTTATTGACAATCTGTTCAATACTGGCATGTACTCCTTTTGTTGATTGCTTTACGGGGTACCATCAAATTATGGTCATTTGAGGAAGATCGTGAGAAAATTACTTTCATCACGCCTTGGGAACCTTTTTTTGCTACAGACGGTTGTCATTCGGCCTCATCAATGCCGGGCAACCTATCAAATGAGCTATGATGGCTCTTTTCCACGATTTAATGCATAAAGAGATAGAGATCTACGTGGATGACATCATTATCAAATCCACGGAAGGAGGAGGACCACTTTAGACCATCTCACAAAGCTTTTCAACGGAGTTGCGTAAGTACAACTTGAAGTTGAATCCCGCCAAGTGTGCCTTTGGTGTTAAGTCGTGCAAGTTGCTAGGTTTCCTAGTCACCACAAAGGATTGAATCTGGATCCTACCAAAATCCGAGCCATCAAGGAAATGCCCATTCCTCGGACGAGAAGGAAATACGAGGATTTTGGGAAGGATCAACTTCATTAGCAGATTCATTTCTTAACTCACAACAACTCCGTGAGCCAATCTTCAAGTTATTAAGGAAGAACTCCTCCATGAAATGGAACGATGAGTGTCGAAAGCCTTCCTCACAATTAAAGAAAGAATCGATTAACGCTCCTGTTTTGGTACCTCCCAGGGATGATGTTCCCCTGTTCATGTACCTATCCATAAATGACAATGTCATGGGCTATATGCTGGGGCAAAAAGACAATAGAGGCCAAGAACGAGCTATCTATTACCTCAGAAAAGATTTAGCATCAGTGAACACAAGTACACTCTGATTGAGAAAACTTGTTGTGCTTTAGCATGGGCTTCCATGAGGTTACAAAGATTACCTCCATGGTCACACAACCCATCTCATATCCCAAATGGATCCCTCTCAAGTATGTGTTCAAGAAGGCCGTCATGAATTATCGATCGTCTGGATGGCGTTGTTGTTAGGTTTGTAATATTCATAACGCAATCAAATTGCATAAAAAGTGTGAAAGCGTGTAAAATCGAGTTTAAAAATTTACAAACCATATACCCGGATCACCCTTTATGCATAATTATTAATTAAACGAAAAGATAAAGAATAAAATCATACCCTTGAAGATCGAAGCTTCCTCGTGTACAAGTTCACCTCTCAAATCCTTTCGCGTTCAATCTTGAATCCACTGGGTTTGGTTCCTTCCTTTGATCAACGTTAGCCACCCATGTTTGGCCTCTCAGAGGTGATCCACCAAGGAAGAATAAAATTCAAGAAGATGGGTTGGTTGGCTAAACCCTAGTTTTTCTATCTCTATGTAAAAAGGTGTACTCTCCCAACAATTGGAATTATTACGTAGTTGTTCAAGTCAACAACCCATACCACCCATAATAAGACTCCTCTTATTTATAGATGTCAAGTAACCCACCTTAACAATTAAGGAATTGGGTTTTAATTAATTAATTAAATTCTTTTAATTAATTAAGCTCCTTAATCTTATTAGGGATAATTAATTAAACTCCTTTAATTAATTTTCTTTCCTAATCCAATTAGGAATAAATGAGAGTACTTATATTAAATTAATTTCTAAACTCTTTTAGAAATTAAAATAATAATAATTGTAATAATATTAATAAGACTCTCTCTTATTAATTTATATTTAATATTTCTAAAATATTAAATAATAAATATTAAGCTATTTAATTTATTCTATCACCATAGATTAAATTAAATATATAATATATTATTACGATTATGCCATTAACTTCTTAAATAATTATTCTTCCTTTTATGGGTGTGACCCTTTAGGTTCTCCATATTAACCTAGGTTGTGAATAAATCAATTAGAACAATTCTAATCTTATTTAAATAAATAAATTAAATAATTAATTTATTTAAATAAATAATATTTATTCTACAATAGGGATAAGCCTCCCTAGCGATCAACGACTTTCCAGATAATATAGATTTCAACATTAATCATAAAAGAACCTTTGAGTAAATAGTTATAAATACAATTCAATCCTTCCACCATACAATGTCCCAATTAAATATAAGACATGGAATTACCACAAGTCTTATTTTATTTAATTATATGTATTTCGACTCTTAAATGCACAACTCCAAATAATGCAAATTAGAAACTCCTTTCTAATTTCATTCTGCCTTGGCCAAGGACTACTGGGTTGTCATTTATCGAATCACATAGGACATTTCTCTTCTTTTATTAGAAGTGGTAGATTCTTTATTGATTATACATTATCTCCATGTACAACTTATTATACCCAAGCATACCCTTTGATATACCCTAAGGGTCTTAAGGAATAAGTCAAAGTATAACTCATCATACACAAGATACTATGATGATCTCAAGTCCAAGGATCACTTCAGACTACTATCACTACAGAATTCCTATTGACAGCAAATAAAACTCCATTAGGTATTCCTTAGCGAGCCACGCTCAAATGAACTTATTCTCTAATAAGCACCTACATACTTGCTTTAGTGTCTCCACACAAATGATCATGAGATCAATCATCCTCATCCAATGAAAGCAAGCAACGATGTACCAATCTATCCAGGATTCACTAATCCCCAATTTAGTAATCCAATGATTGGGAACTATTTTAGTTTTAAGCTTTCTAAGAATTTAGATCTCATTAGAATGATCATCATCATTATTCTAAAAGCATTGCTTAAAACTATGGGTTTATCACATATTATAAAACAAAGATCATGTAGATAATTAAAAGCCTTTAATTAATTAATACTTTTATTAATAAATGAATAAGATTGTTACAAAGTATATGCTTTATCATCAAACATGATTGGCTTGTGTGCATACTACTTTCAATCTCCCACTTGCACTAAAGCCAATCGTCATGGTATCTTATACTCTTCTTCTCTAAGTGACGATTATCCTGACTTTTGTTGGATAAGCTTTAGTTAATGGATATGTAATGTTGTTCTTGAGAGAACACTATCTCTATAGTGATTTCCCATCTTTTAATGATTCTAATAATCAAATGAAAGTGCCACAACACATGTTTAGATCCAAGATGAGATTTAAGAACTATTCCTAGTTCTGTAATGAACTTTTAATCCAAACAATCAACTTGCGCCTTCATTTATAGCTATATACTTTGTCTTTATCACTAAACCAAAGAACTCTTTCATTGTTTGGAACCTTTCAATTCAATCGCACCATTGTTCAAGGTAACACTTTACCTTAAAGTGGATTTTTCGGTCATCTTCGTCTCGTGTTCGAAAAACTTGAGTCCGTAAAGCCCTCTAGTTTTAATTCGGACCCACCATGATATGATCACATCCTTAGTGCTTGGGTTAAGAACTTTAAGATGTTTTTCACCGACTCTTATAGTGATCTTCTCCATAATATGACCGATCAACATCGGGTCTCGTACATTTCATTGCATACATGATTGTCACTCATGCAATCTCTCTTTTGGAGTCTATGGGGACTATTAAGAGATACACTCCATAGCTCATCAACATGAGACATCTCTTGAGTTTGCCATGCTAAACGACTTTAGCATCAAATGAATATCGTTTCTTTGGGTTAAGTCGAGCATCCTCTTAAATCTATCTATATAGATTTATATCCCCAACTGAGATACTCTTCCAAATCATTCATGGATGAATGTTTAGACAACTTTATCATTACTGATTGTAGCATTAATATGTCATTCCTTATCCGTAGTATATCAACATATAATATTAGGAATGTCACGACGCTCCCACTGACCCTTTTGTACACACTAGAACTCTTACCTTATCGTATGTAACTCTGGATCATCATCTTCTATGATGCGTACCTCATCATCATCATCCATGATGAATCCATACCTCCTAGGTATCTTCGGTACTATTCCAGATTTACGATTCGATTGTGGTATAATAGGTCTATCTACAGGTTCCTCTTATTTGACTTATAGTGTTTTGTGGTTCTTGAACTCTTCAAGATCTATTATCCTCCCACTAGCCCTTCAATGATAAACACCTTTATCTTAGAAGGCATGGTGTTTCGCAATAAACACCTTTTGCTAAGTAGAATTATAGAACATATACCCTAAACTTACTTTAGGATGTCCCACAAATCGACACTTGTCAAATCTTGTCCCAAGCTTATCCTTTTGAAACCTTTTCACATAAGTTGGACAACCCCTTATCTTAACATACTTAAGATTAGGAATCCTCCCTGTCCATAACTTTTATGGAGTCTTGGGGCCGGATTTAGAGATTACCTTTTCGCAGATATGCAGCCATTTCTAGGATATGACCCTAGAAGAATACTGGAATGTCGGTAAAATCATTATGGACCGCACCATGTCCAACAAGGTACGATTTTTCCTTTCAGATACATCAATCAATTATTACGTATCATGAGGTGTCCATTATGAGAAAAACCATTTGAGATGATCTAGAAACTTATTGCACAAGTATTTATTCCTTAATCTAATCAAAGAATCTTAATACTTTGCCAATTTGTTTCACTTCTGAATTCTTTGAACCTTTCAAATAATTCACACTTATATTTCAACAAATACATACATTCAACTCTTTGAATGATCATCTCCTTTTCTTATACTAATTTGTTCAATTTGTAAAATTATTTTCATGTAAGTCAAGTATACAAAATTTATTAAGTAATATTCCAGTTCTATATAAAACATTATTATTATAAATAGAACAACAATTGTTCTTAATTATAATACCAAAGTTTTCATTGTCCAACAATAAAATGGAAATAATATTTTTAACAAGAACTGGAATACAATAACAACTTATTGACTTAATAGATTTGCACGTAGTATTGCTAAACTATAAGTTTCTATAGCTAATGCAAAGAACCTTTGCTTCATTTTCCACATATAAGATTACTTATATTTGTTTAGCTTTCTACTTCTTCTTGGTCCCTTCATAAATCTATATTTATGATAACCAAAGTCGGTATCCAATACCCAAGTAGAACCTCGACTTAAAGAAAAATTTATTTCAATCATGAACAAAAAGCGATTTGTAACCAAAACTTCACTAAGCTTCTTTGGTTAGCCTCGCAAGATGCTTCTCGTAGTTTCTTTCCAAAGGTCGAAGCTTATTGCGGTGGGAAGCAAACTCCTTTGCTATCCGTCAGATCGGTTTTGTTCTTATTATCCTTTGTTTTTGCCTTTCTATTTACCTTCTTTGAATCGTTCTTCTTTCGAGAAGATCCTTTGGCCCCTACCAAGAAGACTTGATCTTTCTTGGTTGGAAAGTGACTCTCAACATTTTTCAACATGTTAAGCAAATCAACGAAGGCGATATCTAGCTTGTTCATATGAAAAATTCACAACAATTGTGAAAGGAGTCCGGAGTGAGTGCAAGATCAAATCTTGGCTCAACTCTCCATCCATGACAAAACCGGTTGTCCTAATTGATCAATCAAATTGATTATGTTAAGAACTTTTGTTATGCATCTTATAGTGCCATTGGCCATTCTAGATCGGAAGAGCTCCTTAGATATCTCGATATCTATCGGGCCCTACTTTCCTCACCATCAACTACTTGATGTGTAGGAATATAGTAGGAGCATCCATAGTTTCACGTCTTGTGCCTGAAGCTCGTTACTCATGGATGCGAGCATGATGCATTGAGCCAATTGTGCATCATCTTGCCACTTTCTAAAAGTAGCAATGTCTTCCTCAGAGGCATTATCGCAACCATTGTAAGGATAGGCGATTAAGGACATAAGATAGCTTTTCAAATTTATGAGAACTATTCTCAAATTCCTTAACCAATCCGTTTAATTTGATCCGTTAATTTAGCATCTAATATGCTTCGCAGATGATAGTAATTTTAGACATTGTAAAATTACGTAAATGAATTTGTAATTAACAACATTTTAACATACATTCTTTTATTAATTACCAAAATAAATTAGGTCTTGTTTTAAATTGGTATCTCCCACTATTTTCTTCAAACTATATTACCCTCACTTATATAGTTCTAAGAAAATCTAATTAAAGATTTGCTAGTGAGAATAAGGATCCCATTTCAAATGTATATAGCCTTGTGGTGACACAACAAACTATATATAAATAAATAGGTAGACAACTTTTGTCAATTACATCAACTATGCAACTCCTTTTCTTTTGCCTCTTAGATTATTTTGATCAAGTGGTGGCACATCCGAATCAAAATTATCCAAGTTAAGTCCGACCTAGCACTCCATATATTCAAAAAGAAAATATCATCCTTGTGGTGACACAACAAAACAATATTGTTCAATTTTCTTTATAAGCATCAAATGTGATAAATTAACATCTTAAATACTTAATACTTGCCTTGTGGTGACACAACAAACTCATATTAAATATTTAATACTCTATTAATTTTATCATGCTAGAAGGCGACGTTCGATATTCCAAATATCTTTGAACGCTTAGGACTTAATATAAAAATTGAGGGGTTTGTTATTAATTTGTCTCATCTTGTTTAGCTGCACGCACATATATATATAAAATACGCATTATATTAATGAACATGCGAAGCATGTTTGCATAATATATAATATATATAAAATAAGCATGCACATATAGAATACTATATTCTACTCCGGATTGATTATGGACTTTTATTCTAGTTTGGTTCACTAGAGCCACCAAGTGAACCAAAAGGTCAAACCCTAGGGGTGCAAGAAATAATATTTAAATATAACTATTACATTTAAACCCGGGCTCCATTACAAACGGGTCTTCAAGCGCTCCTTGCTCCTTGATCTCCAATTCTTCAAAATAATTCTAACTATTCCTATTACAGAACTATTTTAAAATAAATAGAAACCTTGATCGTGATCGAGGAGAAGTACATAGAGAGAGATAGAATTTACATTAAGAAAAAAAAAAATTAGAGAAGACGCAGTGTACGCAGAACCCCATTTAATAAAACCCATACATTCACGCATCCAACTAAAATAAAATCCAATCGCATTGGTCAATAGTCCATAATCAATCTCATTTATTATCATACACATCACCATATGCATCAATAAATAACATTCATCTCATGAATAATAAACATTTAATATATATATTGATATCATTTAATGGGCAAATTTAGTTAGTATAAAATCTATTTTGAATCAAAATAAACTCCTTTATTTTAATCCAAATTTAAATCAAAATAAAACTATTTTATTTTAATTTATCCAATTTTGAATAAAATAAACTATTTTATTTTAATCAAAATCTTTAATCAAAATAAACTCCTTTATTTTAATTAATTATGGAATCCAATTCCATGTAAAAAAATCTTATTAATTAAAATAAACTCTTTTATTTTAATTAATTATAAATCCAATTTGAATAATATGAAAAAAAATCTAAATTTACTCCTTTTAAAGGAAACAGCGGATATTTTTTCCTATTCACAAATAAACTCTTTTATTTTGAATAATATAAAATCTTATTTCATATCTAAATAAACTCTTTTATTTAAGGAAATTAGGATATCCAATTTCAACTCCAATTAGTTATCATGGAATCCAATTCCAACTCTAATTAGTTAGCATGAAATTTAATTTTAAAATTAAAATAAATCTTTTATTTTAATATTAAAATAAACCTTTTATTTTAAAATTAAAATAAACCTTTTATTTTAATTATAAAATTATTAAAATTAAAATAAAACTTTATATTTTAATATTAAAATAAACCTTTTATTTTAAAATTAAAATAAACATTTTATTTTAATTATATAATAATTAAGAATATATATATATTATATTAACCGTATAATATATATATATATATATATATATAATATCCGTATATTATAATATATATAATAACCGTGCACTCCTTTGAAAAGAAAAAAAAATGCTCCAGCAAGATTCCAATCATAAAACCGTAGCCCTCTTTTTTTTTTTTTTCATTAATTAAGCACGTCACTCTTGAAAACAAGATTTTTGTTCCTTTTTAACAAATGACACCTACGTCCCTTAAAAAAAAAAAAGCACGTTTGTTTTTTTTTTTTTTTTTTTTGATTTCTTTATTAAATTTTATACAATAAAATTATGCCCAATTAAATTGTTCAAAACACATATCAATATATAAATTAAAACAATTAATAATTTGCATAAAGGTTTGGCTCTCGATGCCACCGTTATTAGGTTGTAATATTCAATAACGCAATCAAATTGCATAAAAAGTGCTAAGCGTGTAAAATCGAGTTTAAAAATTTACAAACCATATACCCGGATCACCCTTTATGCATAATTATTAATTAAACGAAAAGATAAAGAATAAAATCATACCCTTGAAGATCGAGCTTCCTCGTGCAAGTTCACCTCCAAATCCTTTTCGCTCAACTTGAATCCACCGGGTTTGGTTCCTTTCTTTCGATCAACGTTAGCCACCCAAATGTTTGGCCTCAGAGGTGATCCACCAAGGAAGAATAAAATTCAAGAAGATGGGTTGGTTGGCTAAACCCTAGTTTTTCTATCTCTATAGAAAAGGTGTACTCTCCAACAATTGGAATTATTACGTAGTTGTTTCAAAGTCAACAACCCATCCACCCATAATAAGACTCATCTTATTTATAGATATCAGGCAACCCACCTTAACAATTAAGAAATTGGGTTTTAATTAATTAATTAAATTCTTTTAATTAATTAAGCTCCCTAATCTTATTAGGGATAATTAATTAAACTCCTTTAATTAATTTTCTTTCCTAATCCAATTAGGAATAAATGAGAGTACTTATATTAAATTAATTTCTAAACTCTTTTAGAAATTAAAAAATAATAATAATTGTAATAATATTAATAAGACTCCTCTTATTAATTTATATTTAATATTTCTAAAATATTAAATAATAAATATTAAGCTATTTAATTTATTCTATCACCATAGATTAAATTAAATATACTTAACATATTATTACGATTATGCCATTAACTTCTTAAATAATTATTCTTCCTTTTATGGTGTGACCCTTTAGGTTCTCCATATTAAACCAGGTTGTGAATAAATCAATTAGAACAATTCTAATCTTATTTAAATAAATAAATTAAATAATTAATTTATTTAAATAAATAATATTTATTCTACAATAGGATAAGCCTCCCTAGCGATCAACGACTTTCCGGATAATATAGATTTCAACATTAATCATAAAAGAACCTTTGAGTAAATAGTTACCGCATAATTCAATCCTTCCACCATACAATGTCCCAATTAAATATAAGACATGGAATTACTTTCAAGTCTTATTTTATTTAATTATATGTATTTCGACTCTTAAATGCACAACTCCAAATAATGCAAATTAGAAACTCCTTTCTAATTTCATTACGCTTCGCCAAGGACTATTGGGTTGTCATTTATCGAATCACATAGGACATTTCTCTTCTTTTATTAAGTGGTAGATTCTTTATTGATTATACATTATCTCCATATACAACTTATTATACCCAAGCATACCCTTTGATATACCCTAAGGGTCTTAAGGAATAAGTCAAAGTATAACTCATCATACACAAGATACTTATGATGATCTCAAGTCCAAGGATCACTTGACTACTATCACTACAGAATTCCTATCGACAGCAAATAAAACTCCATTAGGTATTCCTTAGTGAGCCAACGCTCAAATGAACTTATTCTCTAATAAGCACCTACATACTTGCTTTAGTGTCTCCACACAAATGATCATGAGATCAATCATCCTCATCCAATGAGCAAGCAACGTATGTACCAATCTATCCAGGATTCACTAATCCCCAATTTAGTAATCCAATGATTGGGAACTATTTTAGTTTTAAGCTTTCTAAGAATTTAGATCTCATTAGAATGATCATCATCATTATTCTAAAAGCATTGCTTAAAACTATGGGTTTATCACATATTATAAAACAGCATCATGTAGATAATTAAAAGCCTTTAATTAATTAATACTTTTTATTAATAAATGAATAAGATTGTTACAAAGTATATGCTTTATCATCAAACATGATTGGCTTGTGTGCATACTACTTTCAAGTTGATCCTACAGCAATTTGACATCGTCTATGTGATGCAAAAGTCTGTCAAAGGTCAAGGAATTGCTGATCAACTAGCCGCCGCACCTGCAGGGGACTATAAACCCTTGAAAACATACTTCCCCGATGAAGGGGTAATGACAATTCAACAACAACATCAGTACAATACATGTCGTACGTGGAGAATGTATTTTGATGGAGCTGTTAACACAGAAGGCTCTGGAGCTGGAGCAGTTCTAATACCCAGTATGGGGGAGCAGTATCCCGTCACCGTCAAATTACAGTTTGTTAGCACCAACAACACAGCTGAGTATAGAGGCTGTATCATAGGGCTAAAACTTGCCCGTTCAATGGGCATCAGGCGGTTAACTGTCTTTGGGGATTCTGAATTGGTAATCAAAGCAATCCACAGGAATCTATCAAACCAAAGAATTACATTTGCTGCCTTACCATCAGCAAGTTTTACATATGGCTTTAGTGTTTGAAGAAATCTCCTTTCTACACATTCCTCGTAATAGGAATGATTTTGCAGATGCATTAGCAATGTTGGCCTCCTTTGTTTACATACCGGACAAGGAAAACATGCCAATCATCACGTTTACTCTGCAAAGAGCCCCAGTCTATGGGAATTACGTTGGAGAAGTATCGGATGAGCTACCTCCCATCCACAGTCCTTGGTATCTAAGCATCAAGGAGTATCTACGAGATGGATCTACACCCGTTGAGACGAGCCTAACTGAGAAGAGGCGGATTCATCGACTTGCTATGAAATTCTACCTGAGCGGAGATGCACTCTATAAAAGAGATACTGGATTAGGTCTCCTCAGATGTCTGGATAAAGACCAAGCTCGGAGACTCATGGATGAGACGCATGGTGGAATATGTGGCCCTCACATGAGCGGACCCCTACTTGTCAAGAAGATCCTAAGAACAGGGCATTATTAGCTTACACTCAAAGTTGACTGTGATGATCACGTCAAGAGATGCTATCAATGCCAGATTCATGGGAAGGGTATCCATGCCCCTCCAAGGGAACTCCACAATATGAGTTTGACATGGCCCTTCTCAATTTGGGGAATGGACGTGATCGGACCCATCGAGCCCAAAGCCAGTAATGGACATCGATTCATATTCACCATGATCGACTACTTCACCAAATGGGTAGAAGCAGCATCTTTCCCCAAGGTTACTAAAGAAGTTATCATTAATTTCATTAGAAACAATGTCATCTGTCGATATGGACAACCAGAGGTCATTGTGTCAGAAAATGTTAAGAACCTCAACAACAAAATGATGGAGGAGTTATGCAGAAAATTCCACATCAAACATCTCAACTCCGTCATCTACCATCCAAAGATGAATGGTACTGTTGAAGCGGCTAATAAAAACATCAAAAAGATCATGCAAAAAAATGTCCGCCAATCACAAAAGATGGCTTGACCTCTTTCCTCTGACTTTATTAACCTACAGAAATTCTTTACGAACTTCCACTGGGGCAACCCCCTAATCATTAGTCTATGGGATGGAAGCAGGGCTCCCCATAGAGGTGGAAATGGAATCCCTCAGAGTATTGATGGATGATCAGTTGGATGAAGACCAATGGGTACAAGACAGATATCACCAATTGTCTCTAATAGACGAAAGATAATCCGCGGCTATCTTCTATGGTCAGTTATATCAGCAAAGGATCGCACGATCCTACAACAGAAAAGTCCGACTACGGTAGTTCAAACAACATGACTTCGTTTTGAAGAAGATCATTGACAACCAAGATCAATTTAAGGGAAAATTCGCTCCTAACTGGGAAGGCCCATTTGTTGTCAAGGAGGTATTGACAGGTGGTGCTCTCAGATTGCAGGAAATGGATGGCGATGAATTTCCACAGCTTATCAACTCGGACACCGTGAAACGGTACTATGTCTGAAGTTACCATCAAACAAACATCCTAGTTTTGATCATCAAGTCACCAGTCATTCCAATTTTGAACCCTTTCCTTTTTAAATACTCTTCTGCCCCTCAGGGAAACACACACTTCAAACCAGCAGCCTGGTTTTACCTCACTTGTAATCAGCAGCCTGGTTCCACCTCGTTTTAAACCTTCATACAATTTTGGTTATCCTACACACAGGATTGAACCTTTCACATCTGCAGTTTATCCCAAACACGGGACTAACCTTTTTTACGCTTGTAGTTTATCCTGAAAATAGGATCAAACTTTTTCACACCTACAGTTTGTCCCCAATATGGGATCAAACTTTCTTCTCCCTGCAATATAGCCTGCACATGGGATTCACACTTCTCTTCGCCTTCAATTCGTCCCCGAGGGGCGAACTACGTCGACTCGATCTCCCCGATACATAGAGTACGTAGGCAACCATATTCTTTATGGCCCGATCGCAATAAAGAAAAACAACAAAAACATTTCTGCCCTTTCCCTACAAAACAACAAAAAATACTACTACACCCATCTGCCTTTCGCATTCAGCGTTGAGCCTCTTACATCAAGTTCGAACTACGCGGACTTGATCTCCTCTTCAATAGGAGTACGTAGGCAGCCATTCATGGTGCAGTCTAACCCCTACCAGAACAACATACTTGTCACACGGTACTGGGATCTACCTTCAATTTGCCCCATTTCATCGGTTTCAGATCAAAGGGATGGAATTATCCAACCTCTTCTCACAAATAGAAGATTCGGTGACCATCTAAGTTATGATCGTGCCTCAAAGAGCAATACCAACCCATAAGAGATGGAATTAACTAGGCTTCTCACAAATAGAAGTATTGGCGACCATCTGTGGTGTGGTCAATCTCAGAGAGGAAGAAACTACCCTCCTATCCACTTTTTCATACAGATACCAGTCCCAAGACACCAAAGATGGTAGGGATTTACAGAAATCAATGATCCGTTATGAGAGATCTTGCGACGTCTTAATGTCCATCTATCAAGGATAAGTTCAGAATGCATCAAGATCACAAGGCCCTGAAGAAACAAGCAAACATCAAGCAAGTATCAAGGCATAACTAAAAGGGAAGTGAATCAAAATATATTTCCCTGCCATACATAATACTGTTTGATATATATATATGTGTTGTATATGACAAAATGGTTAAGCTAGTGCTGCAGGTAAGAAAATACAAAGCTATCTACTGGATCAGTGTGTATGCGGACTATCAGATCTAACATAGCATCCCTCTTTGAAGACGGAGGTAGCACTGCAAGCTCCTGCCCAAGGGTATCTACATGAGCTAGCAGATCAGAGGCTAACTTCATGGTGGCATAGTGCTCATCAATGTAAGCATTCATGTCATAAGACCGACAATCATCCGGGATCTAACGAAAGTACTATCTCGCAATGGCCACATCCCTAGCAGATAAGGTGGCATCCCGCTCCCCAATCAATGCATCCCCTAGCCGATATAGCCTCATCCTCTCTAATAGAGCGGTATCTCTCTCATCAAGAGTCACAACATCGCAACCCTAGCTCGATCTCTATATCATAGATCATCGATGTAAGCTCTGCTCCAAATACTGTGTCGAATACTGAGTAACAGTGGCACTCAGGGTGGGAGAATCCATTATAAATGCTAGCAGCCTAGCAGTCAAGTCATCGATGGGAATAACAGCCTCCTCTATAGGCTCCTCATCGTTAAAATCAATCCTCAGACCGTGGATAGCCGCCGCAACCGATGCGATCTCTATCTCCATCCATGCGAATACTCGCAGAACAACCTCGATGATCGACAGAAAACTCAACCACTACTCGCGATCCCAACAGCATACAACTTGGATCTGTCCTCCGCTGATAAACGGTGTGACGCGAAGCACTAACTCACTGCCCCCTCATACGAATGAAAATCCTGAAACTGGTCAAACTGACACATCACGGCCAATGGGTGGTAGGTGATCATACCCTCAATCCGGCTAGGAGGAGATAATCCATGCCGGAGCATGAGTAATGAAGTCAGTAGGGTGAGCTAAGCCACGAACACGGCAATATGGCAAATGGATCCCTAATCCCACCGGAAAAAGTCGACCACGATGCAAAGATATATACACTCTGCGAAAGCTAAAAGGAGTATGGCATGGCTATCTCATGGGTGAAACAAAACCCCGCCATCTAAATGTGCTAATCGGTCTCAAGTGTGACATAAACCCACATACAAAGACGACCGAAGCTACTATAAACACTCCTCTTTGGATAAGTGCAAGAAGATATAGTCGACCTCGAGTCTCGCAATGATCGATCATCTGACAATGGTATGACCCTCCCCGAGAGCTCTCATCGCCATAATGACACCGATATCCAACTCATCCATGTACCGCGGCATGAAGACGTATGACAATACACATAGAAGCAGTACATCTACTCTGGCTGAACGCCAATGATCCTCCGGTGTGGTGAAATCCCCGGAATGCCGTGCATAGCTGTCCTCAGAGCCAAACCTGTCAAACAAGAAACGCTAGGATATCACGTGGCCGGATGTAATCTCGCCCGACCACTCTACGCCTCAATCCGGTGAGGGTCATGAACTATCTGCTTTCATGTCTCCGATAGCTATATACACGCAAGGTCCGTCCAACAACAAGATCATCAACGTGCATACTCCTCCAAAGTAGGAGTCAACTCTTGGGTCCCAAATGGAAAATCGCTCTCTCCGATACCCGGTGCTCTAAGATACCCTCTACAAATCATGTGGGAACTCAAACATCAACAGGGTCATAGTATGCTATGCAAAAATCATCTACGATCACCACGTCGATGGTGATATACTATCATACCACGAACAAGATACGGTATACCACCAAAATGGTGGGGTATGATCAATAGGGCTAATCGTCAAGAAGACATCATTCAGACGGCCGTGTCATAAGACCATCCAGGGTCAATCTTTGAATATCTCTAGATATACATACATATGCATAACAATAACATGCATAATACAATAGATGGCAATATGATATAGGGAATGAAAAGCTGTGCATACATTCCTAAGTATATCATCATCTAATACATCTCTATGTAGCTAAAATACAAGGAAATGAGGTGAAGCTACCCAATATACAACAGAGGCCTATCAAAAGATATAGCGAGAATGGGGCGAAGCTACCCAGATGCTAACAGAGGCCTATCAAAAAGAAATAGCGAGAAATACATCAGCAAAAGTCAAGAGTGTCGATGTCTACATCATCGATGCTATCCACCTGATGTAACTCCTCCTGAGTCACTGGATATCTATCTATAGGGATGTCAGGCCTATACAAGGGAGGATCTGCGCCGGCAAAACCATATGGGTCACCTGAGGGACCAGCGCCAGAGCTGGAAGGATCAAAAGTATCTACTCTACAGGATCTCTGCCCAAATGCCGAATGAAAAGATGTGACCGGTCTAGCTGCCTAGTCAATCTGTCAATCTATGTCACATGAGTCGAATCTCTGACACAGGCTAGCCAATCCGTCATCATCACGGATCCTGGAACCATATCCCCCATAAACTGTGTGGTGCGGGTCTGAACTCCAATAGTACGAAGGATCCACCAATGCTGGAACATCTCCTGAGAACAGGGGCCCTCTGACAATGTAAAATCGTCAATCCCCATCAATCGGATGTCAATGACGGGTGACATGCGAAAGCAGACAATAACAAGGAGGCAAAATCCAGATCACGACGTAGTGCTCCTAATAGCACACTCTCCTAAATAGAGCTCCCATCTTCCATCTGTAAAGAGAGGAATCCTGCGGGTAGAAATGACGTACTCAACTCCAGTCGGGTACCCATCCTCAAAACCAACTCCCAAAATGCTCTCTCTAGTAGGGAATCCATATGATGACATCACCGTCAAAAGCTCTGGTCAGTAGGTGACAATGAGTGAAACCCTCAAAGAACAGGGACCTCCGCACAAGATGGAATGATTCCATCTCCATCCTCATGGATAGGTGTCTAAACCTAACACGCTCACAGGATGCAAACAAGGAAGCCTCTCATAGGCCCAAAACTGCCAACACAAATGCAAACATCTGATGTCAATCAACACTCTTAACCTATACATGGGAAAAGATAAGAGAAATACTCACCAGCAGAAATGGGTAGAATCCTAACCACGCCTCGGTCAAGCCCTGCGATTGCATGCGCATTCCCCTGAGGAAGTAGGCAAAGGTGTAGGAACCCCAATCATACTCTCCTATACGGTCCACGTGTCGAGTGGCGCTGATCAAAGCGAAGGACACCGTAGAAGAGTTATATGCTATGAAGCAGCCCCTAATGATCATCAGGAATAATCGCCGGAGAATGCGATCCCTGACTCTCACATCATCGGGTATGGGCTCACTCAACAGCCCGCTCATAGCATCTATACTCAAAGGACCTGCATTTAACAGATCCCCGCCTCGAGCTCTTCCCGGAACTCCCAACAAGGATCGACGCTAAGAGGGGTGATATCCGCCACGCAAGGCATCGACTCCCTCCAAACTCCATACCTATGATAAATCGCCAATCCATGGCGCCATCATCACCTCACAGCCAAACAAATGGAGTGGATCGAGTGCGGTGAAACCACCGCCGCATAATGCCCTGAGGTAACCCCAGGAACAGCGACGGGGTAGAATGGAGAAGAACCTCCCGAATCCCCAGCCATGGACGATCGCTTTATAGTCATCATGCAAGGCCTGATACATAGAGTGGATGTTAAACCAGTTCCCTCGAGGCTGTGTGAAGCCGAGAACCTACATCAAATACAGATCAACATCAGACTCCTTGACTCTTTATCAATAGGAAATAAGGAAGATTAAAGATCTAACTTCATACCTCATTTACGTGCAGGTATACTGAAGGATGCCTACTCAAGTCACCTAGAAGATCTGGGTTCGCCACTTGAATACCTGGAAATTCCCTACGGGGAACACGTACAGCAGGAGCAGGAACCTCGATCGATGCATCCTCCTCCTCATCCTCAACATTCGGTACTTCAACCCAAATAGGATGTATCACCGCCTCCGCCAAAAGACGAGGCTGTCTAACAGAACGGCGCCGAGGCTCTTCAAAAGCCCTCCTCCGTACACCAGAAGTAGTCCTGCGGGAACTACTCGGCTGATCCAGATCCATAATATCTGGACAGCAAGTCTCCAAATCACCTCAAAAAGGGTGTGGTAAATTCTTACCTGGAGCTTTTCAACATGCATTGTTTTAACATACATATACAGTAGAGTTAAAAATGCATGACTACCCAATACCTATATTTTGGGAAAATTTTGCCATAGCCCCCTTTGTAAATGGGACTATCCACATGCACATAGGCATGACTAGGTGGCCATTCAGTAGCACACCCGTACACAGTCATATACATCCTACATGCATTAATCACATCACAGTAAAAATCCGTAAGTGTAGCCTAATTACCAGGATTATTTTACTTTTCTACCTTTACTCATGTGTCCTCAAATAGGATAAGAAATGACAGTAAAAGGTGCCAATTTGACTGTTTTAAAAGTCAAATTTTTTCACATCATTATGTTCAGTATGGTTTAATACTAACATTTACTATGTTGAATATTTTTATCAAGTCATATCGCATTTATATTCACTACTATATGTCTAAATGCATTTTATGCGATAAGTCATTTTCAAACAGATGAAAATTGGAAAAAAAATACATGCATGTGTTACTAGGACAATGAAGAACGCTTGTACGGTTGTAGAATATGCAGAACGTTGCCCGAACTCAGCAGATCTGAAGAAGAGCTCTCGGATTTCCTTCGCTGCGCAACTTGAAAATAACTTATGAAAGCAACCAGCCGCCTATACATAGGCACGGTTGGCCGCAGGCTAACCTACGGCTCCTACAGGTACACCTGCGGCACTCCTCCATGGGCCCCACACCTTCAACTCACTCCAGTTAGAGTTGTAAAGGAGGTCTCACAAGCTAAAAAGGCCAAATCAGGAATAAAAGTGTTACGCGGTCTGATGCCATCATTTGCAGGGTCACAACCCTAAACCTCCCCGGCGGGGGTTACAACGCAAAACCATGATATATCAAACCTCCCCGGCGGGGGTTACACTGCAGAAGTTATCAAACATCTACGTATCCCCGGCGGGGGTTACAACGCCGAAGTTATCAAACATCTATGTATCCCCGACGGGGGTTACAAAGCCGAAGTTATCAAGCATCTATGTATCCCCGGCGGGGGTCACAACGCACATCTTTCAAGCATCTATGTATCCCTGGCAGGGGTTACAACGCAATGCAATCATTGATACACACGTCAATAAAAGTCAAGCATCCTTGACATCATGTCAGCAGATGGCAAATAAACCCATCGAAACAACCTTCCACTACAAAAAAAAAAAGGCTTATCTGCGACCAATAATATCGGTAATCAGATTTCCAATCACGATAATAATAAGAATGACCGCTTATCTCGCGATCGAGATGAATTCTAGTCACTAGTTTCTATCAGCGACTGTATACGGTCGCTGATCGTTCGCTGAGATAAATTTTCCCCCCAAAAATTTGGTAGGAAACCCTGGCACATTTTTTTTTGCGACTAAACTTTATCTGCGACCGCATGTGGTCGCTGATATGTCCACATCATTAAAAATCAGCGACCGCATGCGGTCGCTGATTCTCCAAACCTTAATCAGACTCAAGTTCTCGATATCAGTACAGAGAAGAAAAAGAAAAAAGGGAAATACATACGAGGGAGAAGAGGGAGTAGGGGGAAGAGAGGAAACCACTACTGCACTGCCGCACCACCGCTGCACCACCACTTTACCACCTCTGCACCACCACTACACCATGCCGGTAACCCCCAATTAATCTCTAAATTAAACTTTTAGTTATCCCTTAATCTCCAAATTCACTTCTCCTCACTTCTCTTTTAATTCGCCAAACATTAGTTCAATTTGAGTTTTGAAATTTAATCTAGGGTTTAATTTGTTATATATTAATCGAGGCTAAATTCAATTTGGGTTTGATATGTTGGAAATTTGGATTTGATATTTATTGTATTGTATACTATAATTAGTGTTTGATTTGTGCAAATACATATTCTACAATTAAGTTTTAATTTGTATAAATTTGAGTTTGATATGTAATGTGTGAACAGAAAAGAATGTATCAATTTTTGATTTGTTTATGCATGTTTAAGTATAGTGTGTATATTTGATATATATACGTAATAGTAACATTTATCTCCGATGACTATTTTGTAGAAATTAAGTTTCATGCCCTGACACGTATCTCCCTAAACTTTTAGTTTCCCTATTCTGTTTTGCAGTATCAAATTTTGTAGGATTATTTTTTGATTTTATTTCAATGTACTGGATAGAGAGAAACCTTGACTTCTACTAGTTTGTAGAATTACATAACTTAAGTTTGAGAGCTATTTAGATCTAGGAATGCATTTTTACTGTATCTAGATTGGATCTAGAGCTGTAATTTGGTTTATTAGTGTGTTTTCATGTGCTAGGTGTTTTTGCCGGAGGAGATTCGCCCGGGTGACCTTGGAATTTGAAATGATGTTTGTTTATATTGATATACGTCCATAGAAATCATATATAAATAAAGGAGGACTCAAAAGTATAGTTTATTTGGTAACCGATGAACCTGTAGCTACTATGTCACAAAACCATCAAAATTAATTGAATATCAAATTAACCTAATTAAAATAACTGCAATTTCGTTAGATATTCACTGCTAAAAAAAACTAAGTAACACATGCTTAGTTTCTCATTGAACCCATAAAGATATTAATGAACAAAATCAATATCATACTCTGAAGTTAAAGAAATAAGAGATAAGTGCCCTAATCAGAAGTAAGTTAATTATTTATCTCATGTGTAAAGTAAAGATAGAAGTTTGCAAAAATGAAAGCGCGAGTTTTAGGAACTCTGAATCTGTAGTATACTCCTGAACTTTTTACTGCTTTAATTTGCATTCAATCGTTATTATTTTGGTCTTATTATATTGGGAATTTGTATATTTCTCTTGGTTTGTGTCTTGGGTGCCTAGAAATGACCTTATATACATGTTGTCATATATGTGGCTAGTCCATATTATAGGGGAGACCATATTTTGTGCGATGACTATCAGCGACCGCAGGCAGTCGCTGATAAGCGGTCGCTGATAAACCTTTTTCTTGTAGTGTTCCCCAGCAAGGGCTACAACACAATGCTACCATTGACACATACATCAATGAAGGTCAAGCAGCCTTGATAATACACCCAGCAGGGATTTATCCGGTGATACACACATCAGCGAAGATCAGGCAACCCTGATAACAACAAACTGTTGGCAGTAACACCGACAGAATAAGGGAATATGTTATACACATCCTCAAACAGACAAAGTTTTATTCCCACAGATCTCTTGTACACAAGAGGTACCTTTATGGAATATAAGCCAGTGTCTAGGATTCAAGACTTTGGTGATAACCCCAACGTCAACATTCTTGGAGACTTGGATCGCATGTCCAAGCCATCACTGATTGTCATCCCAGCAGGATTACCTGACAATCATTCATGCATTCTACATGCATTTGCATCATGTTGCTACATATAGCATCATGATTATCTTGCTTGCATTTTCAAGTGTCTAGGATTCTTTACCCTATCCATGCCTTGAATTGCATGAATATGATAAAGAGGGGCATCTGTAGACACTTGAAATTTTCTGCGCTCCTATTACTAACATTGCAGGAGGGTATATTTGTCTTTTGGAGATAATACGGAAGGCGACTTACATCCATTAGGATACTATCTAAGTTCGGGCCCAACACGGAAAACAAACCAGGAACATCATATCAAACCCCGGAACACACACCGGGAATGTCATTTCCAATCTCAGAGATAACCCCGAGATATGCAGATCAAAAGATGTATAAAAACATCGGAGAGGCGAGTTCGTCTCTAATAACATCGCGATGTTTCGATTCTAGTCCCAGAGACAACACTGGGATTAGCAACCCCATCCTTGGTGATAGCCCCAAGAGATGCCATTGCAGTTCCGGCGATAACCCCGGAAATGCTTGTTTCAAACATATGCAATCAGCTTCAACCCCAGACATCCTGTCGAGGCACACACACCTCAGACCCGGAGTTAACAACGGTCAGACAGGAACATCCACAGATGACAGTGAGACATACAAACAAGTAGTAGTCCAACCTCAGTTGTAACCCTGAGCAACGTCTACTTTCCTCTTAAACCGGCGATAACCTCGGTGAGGAGTCACAACGTCATCTTACCATCTCAACAAGATGATATCGCGGCATACCAATAAGTAGTCCAATCTTAGCTGTAACCCTGAGCAACGTCTACTTTCAACTCAAACCGGCGATAACCCCGGTGAGGAGTCAAACGTCATCTTGTTCATTCGACAATGGCACGTCGTCTCAACACTTCATACATACATACATCCAACAATGTCCCACAAGAACCGAGGATTGACAATCCCGAGTGACTATTACGTGTGACAGTACTTTGGATAGAATTTGAAGCTTGAAGACCATGGGCATAGACCCCTCTTCCTGACTTCATACAACCTCTAATCCATGTTATTGCGTAACTCTCGACACAAGTGGTCCGAAGAAGGTCAGATATACCTCGTTCGGATGCTCGGATTGAAGTTCTACAAGTTTGAGCGGACATTACAGTGCATAAGTGCACGTACTATGAGATGACAGGACCCGCGAGGCTCGGATGCATCACAACCAACGCAAGTAGGGTACTTTATGGTGCCGCTGCAGTGTACTGCAGACCATCCATCTATATATACAAGCCTTGGGGTTAGCCATTTGAGAGGAGGAGAGAAGGAAAAAGGCGAGGAAGCCCTGTCCATTTTACTCTGCGTACACATCTTTTGAGTGTTTCTTTATTTCTAAACACTAGTTAGCTCACATATAGCTATCTTTTATCCGGCGGGAGCTGAGTGTTTATCCATTTAAAGTCATAGAAGACTACTGAAGAAGCCCGTAGTAAGCCTTATATTCTATAAAGCCTTCTTCTCATATTAGCACACTTTGTTATACACGTTGAGAGTCGTGTGAGTGTGTTTGCCGGACTTCGATCCGTGGTTTTTATTTAAATGCCTCGTATATATATACTTATATATATGTATATATTTCATATATGGACTAACATTATCGAGTTATGCCTCGATTGAGCCTGAATTTTGGCCCGGAGCGTTTAATTTCTTTTTATATATAAAGCGTGGTGGATTTTTTGTCGATGAGCTCAATTTTATATCAAGGTGCGCTTAATTGCTTTTATATATATATTTATAAATATAATCGTTATCGGATTATATCCTATGAGCTGGATTCACATCCGATTGCATTTCTCGCTTTATATATATATACATACATATATATATATATATATATATATATATATATATATATATATATATATATATATTTACATTTCATCAGCCTTGAGTTCACTTCGTGGCCTTTTACAACTTTTATTTACATTTTCGTCACACTGGAGTTTACTTCGTGGCGATTGATCACTTTTACGACTTTATTTACATTTTGTCACTTTTGAGTTTACTTCATGGTGGTTGATCATGTTATATATATATATATATATATATTTACTGACTTTTTTATATATATATATATAACTGCTTACTGCTTTCCCTACAAATTGTAGTATTATGTGAGCCTAGGAATCATGTGATCACGGAGTTGAATTTCTTGAATCTAGATTCGGTTCCCATGATGGATATTTTCAAATTTATGGCGACTGTACATTATTTTATAGTGTCTCGAATTTCCTTGGATGGGTTATCATGCCCATGAGGAGTTTAAGATCCTTCAGATATTATTTTTCTAGAATGCTTCGCATCTCTAAAATAAAAGCAAAATGTTTAGAACATTTAGTAATAAAATGGAAGTATGAAAAGGTCTCAATTCCTATTGAGCACGGGGTTTGAAAAACCTCTTTTTACAAAACGTCATTGCTATATTGTGGTTAAAATTGAATTTTTCTATAAATTCAAACCCTTTGTATATAGGTGCGAACGAGGCATCGCACTACTTTCAAATAACTGCACATTGATCCACACACACACACACACAAACACACACATTTATATAATAATTTCTTCGAAGAGTGGCGGTCACCATGGTAACACGGATGTCGGGGGGTGCCTAACACCTTTCATCCGCATAATTAAGCCCCCGGACCCAAAATGAATCTCGGTTTCATAGACTCGTTTAGCAGTGTCAAATCACTGGGTCAATGTGCAAACCTTTTTCGGTTGCGTCGGTGCAACCAGTTAAATACACCAACTGGCGACTCTTAAAGTCAAATCGTCGACATTATACATGTCGGACCTTTTTTCACTTGTTTTTTCAAACAAATCTCACATTAACATGAGAACACCAAAGAACAAGTAACGAAAAGGGACACTCAAAAATCCCGACGTCGACATCCATTCTTTATTATTCTGTTGGATTAACCTATCTGTGCGGTCTATCGCATGCCTGATGAATTCGGTTGTTATTCCATTCTTTATTATTACATTGGAATATCTTATGCATGCGGTTTACGCATGATGACCGTTCCATCCTTTATTATTCATGCTGGAATATCCACATGCGTGTGGTTTATTATTACATTGGAATATCCTTTGCATGCGGTTTACGCATGACACAGTTCCATTCTTTATTATTACATTTGGAATATCACATGCATGCGGCTTTACGCGTGATTGGTTCTATTCTTTATTATTACATTGAGAATAAACATGCATGCGGTTTATCGCATGCATGGTGAATTCTTCTGTTATTCCATTCTTTATTATTCTGTTGGAATAACCTGTCTATGTGGATTACTGCATGCATGGTGAATGATCCTTTGTATTCATATGAATAGTATTTTCATTCAAAAGGGGTTTCTGTCAAGGGCAGTTTCGTAATTGTTTTGACCTTTAAAAATTCTGGAAAAATTTGAAATGATGATTTGATGAGTTTTCTATATTGTGTCCAAAAATGGCGATTTTTGGATGTATAGATTAAGAGTTATGGATTTTATGGGAAAAGACTATTTTAAAAGTAAACCCTTATAACTCTTTGTGGTTAACTCCAAAATTGGTAAAATTTTTATTGGGAGTACATGTATATAATAGGAGTATACCCTGTAAATTTCAGAATTTTTGGAAAAAAGTACAATTTATGATAAATGTCTAAATATTCGGCAGTTTTGGCCATATGAAAAATAGTAAATGAATTTTAAAAATTCTGAGAAAAATATATGTTCAATATGGGACTATATTCTGCTAAATCCCAGAAAAGAAATATTTTTGGGACTGATTTGGTATTTTTCATGAAAATGAACTAGTTATGAGTAAATGAATTAAATATGTTACGTGAAGTAACAAAATTGGAAAATAGGTTTTCTGGTTTGGGAATCCTATATAGAGTATATGCAGACTTTTGATGAGAGATTTGATCATTGGTGATGAAATCTTATGAGTATGGCATTTTGAATGATTAAATGCATTATGTGGTAAAGTATAAACAATTGAAATAAATTGTTTATAAGTTTAAGAAGTGATTAAAATATTGTTATAATATTAATAATATTAGATTATGAGTTTATTAAGTGGTTGATAATATTTGGATAAATTTAAAGTCTTTAATATTTATCCTTGTATTCGTTTGATTAATGTTTATATCATTGTCATCATCCTCATGCTTATATGGTGATGAAAGTTATCTTTTGCTTACGTGCAAAGATGGACTGTTGATTATTGAATTGTACATCTTTAGCTTACGTGCAAAGATGGACTGTTGAATTTTGATTTTATAGTTGTATATCTTTGGCTTGCGTGCATAGATGGACTTGGTATGATTATGACCAGGGATCATTCGGTATAATCATAACCTGTAATGTTGTAAATGATGTGGTAAAAGTCCTCAGTGGCCTGTAGTGCATTGATGGACAATTTTTGGTATGATTATGACCAGAGATTATTCAGTATAGTCATGACCATTGATGATTTAATGAAAATCCTTGGTCAGTAGTGCAGGGATGATTCGATGATGTGGTTTATTTATTAAGCTGAGTCTCAGCGATAAAAATTGATGAAAACATTTTAAATCATAGAAGATAGTAGATATCATGCTCTACTTAACTCTTCTAATGGATTGCTTATTCGCTGTGATTAAACTTGATGTCTATTGTATTTTATCGGTTTAACATTATTTGAAGACTAATAATAATTTATACGCATTATCTTAGTCATAATATTTTTCTTGGGCTAGTTGAGCTCACCCTTTCTTTCATCTTTATTCTCTTGAAGTGAAATGAGAATATTTGGGGGACGAGTCGAGGAACGGAGTGACGGTCCAGATGATAGCATTAGTAGTCCTCACTATTCTGTTAAATAGTGTGATAATAAATGTAATGAGGACTCCATTGAGTGTGGATATTGTCTAGATGAAAATATTTGTATTAAAACTCATAGCATATGTTTTGTCATATATTACACGATGTTTGTATAATTAAGTTTGTATTTATATTTTGTACCATGTATTTGGCGACTCAAGATGGGTGATGTATACATGTTTTGGGGGCATCACAATTGGTATCAAAGCTTAGGGATATAATCCATAGCTGAGATGTGAGACAAGAACTAGGAGGGGAGAGACGGGGAATTACTTCGCTAGTATGATCTACCTAAGTTTATTTGGTATTTAATTGGTCGGTCAGAGTATACGGATAATATGTGATAAATTAATTAACCCTTGTTTTGTGACAGTGTTCGAAAATGGCATCTGAAAATGTTGAGATCAGCAATGAAGTACATGAGACCGTTGAGTCACCAACGATCAATACCCATGATAATGTGCAACAGGAAGACAATAATCCTCAGGTAAATAACAACACTGATCAAATGATGAACGATGGGATGTTCAGAGGCCTTTTGCAATTCATGCAACATCAGGTAAGAGAGACTCCTGTTCAAAATATAGGTGGAAATAATGGCAACCCACGGTCGGTCACCGCTAAGCAGTTCAAGGAGCTGGGACCACCGGAGTTTTTGGGAAAGCCAAAACCACTTAAGGCTGAGACGTGGTTAAAGCAGATCACAAGATATTTGATATCTTGGGCTGCTCAGAGGAGCAAAAGGTTCCCTTCGCCACCTTTATGTTGCGTGAAGAAGCGGATTCTTGGTGGGAATCGTAAACGCACTACCACCTGACGAACTCAAGATGTCTTGGGAGAAGTTCCAAGAGCTGTTCAACGACAAGTACTTTCCCAAAAGTATTCTTCACATGAAGGAGGTGGAGTTTATCAAGTTGGAGCAAAACAATATGACCGTGTCATAATACGAGGCTAAATTTGTGGAGTTATCCCGGTTTGCATCCCATTTGGTCGATAATGAGGAGCGAATGACGCGAATGTTTCTGCGAGGTTTGAAACCCGATATACGTCAATACCTCATTTCTCACAAACTTTGTTTATATTCAGATGTAGTGAATAGGGCTCAGTTATTGGAGCTCGATAATGAATCAGCCCAACCAAAAGGCAACGATAATAATCGTACCGGTGGCAACGGCTATCCGAACAATGATAACCATCGTGGGGGAAATTATCATGCCAAGAATGGTAACCACTTCGGTGGTAATCATGGCCAAGATAATAGGAGTGGAAATTTCAAGAAGATGAGATTCAACAATGATGGAAAGATGTCAGCACCAGCACCTGTTGTTAAGGAAGGAGAACGACCGCTGGTCATATGTTACAAATGTGGAGGGGAAGGACACATAAGTCCAAACTGCACGATGCAGTCCAAAGCATGTTACAATTATGGAAAAGAAGGTCACCTAGGCCGATTTGTCATGCACCAAAGTCAAGTTCAGCTGGGACGGTGGCACCAAAGGCGGATACGGACAAAACAAAGTCGGTGGTTTCAGGGAGAGCATTTTTTGTGACTTCTCAAAAAGCGAGTGACCCGAACAAAGTTAGCATGGGTTAGTTAATTATAAATTCTTGCGAAGTCAATACCTTATTAGATACCGGTTCTACCCATTCTTTTATCTCTCTTGCTTGCGCTCAATGTTTAAATTTAACTCTAGAGAAGTTAGACTTTGACTTATCGATTGAAACTTTGTTAGGAGAAACCTTCATTTCATGTGATATCCAAGTCTTGGATGAGAGTCACAGTTTTTAAATAATATTTCTATCGTTAATAAATTTCCTAACGTATTCTTGAAGACTTCTTAGTCTGCCCCTAGAGCGTGAAATCGAATTTTATATTGACCCCAGTACAAAACCCATTTCTAAAACCCTTAAATATTTCTTCAACCAAAACGAACGTATAAGGCGCCAAAGACGTTGGCTCGAGCTGTTGAAGATTACAATCATATCATTTAATATCATTATGGAATAGAGAACGTGGTAGCTGACACGTTGAGTAGAAGAACGTATGCGTTTACGAGTGCGATGTTGTTAACACAAAAACCCATTTCGTATAACTTACAAATGATGAAGATAGAGTTAAAGACTCTAGGGACCCATGTGAAGATAACGAATATACGAGTAGAATCGACTTTAATCGATAAAGTTAAAGTCGCTCAAGCTACACCAATCGATGATGAATGAAGAAGAAGGTTCAAGAGGCGTTATTCTAGAAGCAAGAATCGATGAAGAGAAATCTCAACCCTCGATTTTATTGGCCCATTTGAAATCCTTGATCGAGTAGAAGCTGTGGCCTATAGACTCATTTTACCGCCAAGTATGTCACGTATTTATAACGTTTTCACGTGATCGATGTTACGTAAATATGTGGATGAATTTTCAACAACATTATTAAATTAGAACTAGATGAGATGAAGATTTAACGATGAGGAGATACGTGTTAAAATCTTGGATAAGAAGGATCGCATTTTTGACTTATTATTAATGAAATTTAATTTTCTATTTATTATTTTGAAATAGTAAGGGTTGATTAATGTGGATAGTTAGGGGTAAAATACGCAAATATTTCAAAATAAGCAAGTGGTTATAAAATATTCATTGTTGTCGGGGAATATTCGTTTGGTCGTGGAATATTAAATGCATGGGGAATATTAAATGCATGACGGTAGCGACCGTGTGTGGGCCCCATGTGAGCGAAAGCGATTGGATGAAGAAAACGACAAATATAAGTTGGTTAAAAATAACGGCGTAGTTGTTACCGTTAATACTGTTAAAATACTCGGTGGTTAAAACACAGTAGCACACGGTATTGCACCGATTATTGATTCTTACGTAAGAAGGCACTACTCAATAATGGTTACGATAATTCTTATTCGATTATTTTATTGATTCAATAATTGCTGCGTTGATATTTTATATTCTTTGTTGTTTGATAATTGTCATTACCTGATATTTTTCATTATCGAAGCAATAATTCATATTATCTGAATAATATTATTAGATAACATTATTGGCAATGTCTAGAAAGTTACATCTAAGGAGAGGTTTGGTCACCTAATTGCGGCGTCGAGAAGGAGAAATTCTTATGGAAAGCCCCCTCTTTCTGGAGGGCGCACGGTTGTCGATATTGTGATTACGTAATATTATTTGTGAATAATTAATTATTGATTCATATGATGAGGAAAATATTGATTTTATGTGGATATAGATGGAGAAAAATTTTAATGTGACAATTGTTGAAAATTAAAATTTTATCTTTTTACGATAAGATAATGTATTATTAAATTTTAATAATATAATAATGGTGATATTTTACAACGAATGTGGGATATATGAGTATCTGAGGGGAAGAGTATTTTTGTTGCAATAAATGTTTAAAACATGTTAAACATGTCGGTGGACCCCATTTATTGGTGAAATTTGATTATAGCTTTATAAAATCGCCTGGTTTGTGGATTTGATCAATTTACATTTGGAATTTGGAAAAACTTTCTTACGTAAAGTTGTAGAGAATTGAATTTCCTATAAAAATTCATGAGATTTGAATTTTCTGATAAAAGGGCTATTTATTATGAATTATTGATGTTACGAAATTCACGAATAATTGATTTTGGAAGATTTAAATTATTTTAAATAATAAAAACGTTTTTGATTTGTTTGGTAGACTTATTTGTTGTCAAGCATGGCTGAATTCAGATCATAGATTGTGTGCGTAGGAATTTATATATAATATATTAATATTATATTAAATTTTACGCTTTGGTGTTCTAAGCGATTTTCTATAAATAGGGTCTTAGGTTAGAATTGAAAATCACACGAAGCTGAAGTTTTCTCTCTATATTATCGGCGTATTCTTGTGAGTATTTTGAGTATAATTTGAGTATTGTTATTGGTGCAAGTTCAAGTCATAGCTTTATATCCAGGTGTTTAAATTTAGAAATCTTGATCTTTCGAGGTAAGGATATTATTTTTTTTTCGTAATGATATTATTTCTTCAATATCATTATGTTGAAATATTGATCTGAAGTTTTTATCAAATTTGGAACTTTTGGTGTCGGAGTTCTTATTCACGATATCTGGCCTTATTCACATTATATCGACACTTATTCACGAATCTGCAGACTATTCATCGAAAAATAAAAATTTCTTTTCGTCAAAATATCTATACGGATACTAGCTTTGATTGTATCCATGTTTTGATCATTCTTGAATTTTACACCACTTGTGATTATTTTTGAGGTATTTTTGGGCGTGGATATAAAACAAAATACGAATCCTTAATCCTTAATCCTTGTCATTTTATTTCTTTGGATTCGTTTCTTTAAAATATTTTTCATCATCTTGAGTCTTAAATGATGATATTATGGAATATCTTTGGCTTTGTAGTGCAAAGATGAATGATTTCTGAAGAATATCTTTGGCTGTAGTGCAAAGATGAGCAGTGTTTAGATGAACATGACCGGTGATGAATATCTTTGGCACGTAGTGCAAAGATGAATATGTGATTCGGATATATATTGATTGATGTTCTGAGGGGATAAAAGATAGATGATGAACTTTTAAATTCATACATGGAAGATAGTAGTTTGCATTCTCTACTTAACTCTTCTAATGAATTATTATTTCAGCTGCGAATATTGATTTAAAATTTGTTGTCTATTATATTCTATTAGATTTTTTCTGTTGAAGACTAACGGTAATTTGTTGTATATTATCTTAGTCATAATATTCTTTCTTGAGCTAGTTGAGCTCACCCTTTTCCTTTTGTTCCATTTTTTCTCGGGAGCGAGAATATATAGCGAGATACGAGTCGGGGTATGGAATGAAGGTTCTAGAGAGAGTTGTTTAGTAGTCCTCACCATTTTGTAAAATAATGTATCAATAAATGTGATGAGGATTTATTTGAGTATAGATATTGTCAGAAGATAATATTTGTATTTAAACTCACAGATTTCTTGTTGTAATAATAAAGTTGTAGTTGTTTACGTACCATGTATTGACAACTCGGAATGGGTGATGTATACCTATTTTGGGGGCGTCGCGGTTGGTATCGAGCTTAGGGATATGATCTCTGGCGGAGATCGGGGAATAGAACTAGGAGGAAGAGGCGAGTAAATCCTTCGCTAGTGTGTCCTACTAAGCTTATTTGTTAGTTTGTCGGGTATATAGGGATATTATGTGATATATTGATTTCCTTAATTAACCCTTGTTTTATGGCGGTATTTGAGAATGTCGATTTGAGAATATTAACAATGGAAATGAGGCCAGTGGAGCGCTTTGTACTCACCAGCGAGGAGAAGCGTAACTTGGTGGCAATGTTCCTCCTGTGAACAACACCATTGAAGCGAGATGATGAGCGAGGGGATGTTTAGAAGTTTTTGCGGTTCATGCAAAATCAGACGAGGAGACTCGTGTTCAAAATCTGAGGAGAAATGATAGCAATTCACGGGTTGTCACATTGAAAGATTCAAAGAGTTGGGACCACGAATTTAAGGGAAAGCGGATCGATCATGGCGGAAACATGGGTCAAGCAAATTACCAAGATATTCGATGTCTTGGGATGCGGAGAGAACAGAAGGTTCCATTCGCCACCTTTATGTTAAAGTGGCGGCGGACTCTTGGTAGAATGCGTGAAGCGTACCCCATCCGGTACTTTTCGGCATGTCTTGGGAGCGTTTGAAGCTATTTAATGACAAATACTTTCACGAAAGTGTTCGTCTATATGAAGGAAGTGGAGTTCATCAGATTGGAACAAAATAACATGGCGGTGTCTCGATGCGAGGCAAAGTTTGCGAGTTATCGAGTTTGCACCTCATTTGGTGGAGAATGAGGAGCGTATGGCGGATGTTTACGAGAGGTTTGAAACCCGGCATACGACAATATCTCATTTCTCATAATTTTCTCTCTATTAGGATGTTGTTAATGCGGGGCTCAATTGTTAGAAGCGAGATAACGAGTATATTCAACAAGAGGACCATAACGAGGATCATACCGAGAGATAGCGATCAGCAGAATAATGATAACCGGCGGAGAAAAAAGCGAGACGGACAAAATGGTAACCACTCGGTGGTAATCATGACCGTGAAAATAGAAAAGCGAGTCGGGAGGAGATTTTAAAAGAGGAGATTTAACAACGACCATGTGAAGGCAGCGGTCTTGGCGACAGAATTGGTTCTAAGGGAGGAGAAACGACCACCGGTCATATCTACAAATCGGAAAAAGAGGACATATCGGTCAAGCGCCACAGCAGATTCAAGATATGCTATAATTGTAGAAAGGAAGGACATATCGCTCGAGATTATGCGGTAGCGAAACCTAGTTCGTGGAGACGGTGACTCAAAAAAACATCCCGAGAAAAGTCAAAGTCAGCGATTTGGGAAGAAGCGTTTGTTGTATTTGGTCAAAATCACGAGAAACCCAAACGAGGTGATCACGGGTAAGCTATTTATAAATTATTACGAAGTTTATACCTTACTTGATCTGGGTCTTTACCCATTCATTTTATCTCTCTGCGTGTGCTCAGCGTTTAAACTTGACTCAGGAGAAATTAGACTTTGACTATCTGTGGAAACTCCATTAGGAGAAACTTTCATCACATCCTTTATTTATAAATCTTGTTTGATTCAAGTTGGCACCATCACCTTACACATTGACCTTATCTCTTTAAAGATACTTGCTTTTGATGTGATTTTAGGGATTGATTGGTTAACTACTCATCATGCCAAAATTGATTGTTTTTCGTAAGGTTGTTAGTTTTCATATTCTAACCAACTTTGTTATGCAATTCAAGCAACTAAACCATTAAAATCAATCACTATCATATCTAATCATAAAGCTATTCGTTTATTGAAAAGCGGATGTCAAGCTTTCTTAGCCCATGTTATGGATTTGAATAAAGACACGTCAAATTTGAATAATATTCTGTTGTTATTGACTTTATCGGCGTATTTCTGAAGAACTTCCGTCTACCCCAGAGCGTGAAGTTGAATTCTTTATTGATCTTGAACTGGTACAAAGCCCATTTCTAAAACCCCATATCGAATGGCTCTATTGAACTTGGGAGTTAAAGGTCCAACTACGAGAATTGTTGGACATCGGTTTCATTCATCCTAGTACATCTCCTTGGGGTGCTCTGTTTTATTCGTAAAGAAGAAGAAAAGCGGGAGTATGCGACTTTTGTATTGACTATCGGGGAATTGAACCATGTCACCATCAAGAATAGGTATCCTCTACCTCGTATTGATGACTTGTTTGACCCGATTCTGAGGGCACAATTCTTTTCAAAAATCGATCTTAGATTACGGATATCATCGGTGAAGATTAGGCGAGGATATTCAAAGCGCCTTGAGAACTTCGGTATGGGCATTATGAATTCTTAGTCATGTCTTTCGGACTAACTAATGCTCCTGCTGGCTTTCATGGATATGATGAGCCGAGTATTGAGGAATATTTGGATCAATTCGTTGTTGTCTTTATTGATGACATCCTCATATATTCCAAAAGCCGTGAAGATCATGAGCACCATTTGAAATTTGGTACTCCAAAGGCCGTGAAAACCAACTATATGCCAAATTGAAGAAATGCGAGTTACGGCTTGAGGAAGTAGCATTTCTTGGGCACGTCAGTGTCAAAACATGGAGTATCTGTTGATCGCGAAGATTAAAGCAATCAAAGTTAGAACAGCAGAAGTCGGTATTTGAAGTCACGTAGTTTTTGGGCTTATTTGGTTATTATCGGAGATTCGTGGAAGGTTTTCTCAAATCGCTACTCCATTAACTTGACTAACTCGGAAGGATACAAAATTCGTTTGGAGTGAAGAATGCGAGAAGAGTTTCCAAGAGCTTAAGAGGAGACTTATTTTAAGACTGTTCTAACAATACCATCTGGTTTGGATGGATTTGTTATCTGTGATGCTTTGAGGCAAAGGGTTAGGATGTGTTCTCATGCAATGTGGGAAAGTCATAGCTTTATGCCTCGCGACAACTAAAAGAGTATGAGAGGAATTATCTACTCATGATCTAGAGTTAGCGCAGATCGTTTTCACGTTAAAGATATGGAGGCCTTATCTATATGGGGAGAAAGTGGAGATATATTGGACCATAAAAGCCTTAAATATTTCTCTTCTCAAAAAAGAACTCAACATGCTGGCGTGACGTTGGCTCGAGCTATTGAAAGACTACGACCACACTATTGATACCATCACGGAAAAGCGAGCGTGGTGGTAGCGCGTTGAGTAGAAGATCATATGCGAGGAGCGAGTGCGATGATGTCAAGTATCGCGATAGAGCCAACTTTAATAGAAAAAGTTAAGGTTGCTCAAGCCACCCAGGCGGAAATGATGCGTATGAAGAAGAAAGTACAAGAAGGAGCTATTAGGAGCGAGAATTGATGAAGAAGGAATACTTGAGTCCACTCTAGACTTTGTGTTCCTAACGACTACGATTTGAAGTACAAGATTATGATGGAGGCACACAATACACCATTTGCAATCCATCACGGAAGTACTAAAATGTATCGTGATCTTGACATACATTTTGGTGGAACAATATGAAGAGAGAGATTGCAAAGTTTATTTCGATGTGTTTAACTTGCCAGCGTGTAAAAGCGGACATCTAGTACCTAAGGGTCCGTTGCAACCACTTGAGATTCGAAATGGAAGTGGGAACACATTACCATGGATTTCGTTTCTGGGTCTTCCTACGGTTTCTCAAGGCATCAATCTTTATTTGGGTTATTGTTGATAGATTAACCAAGTCTGCTCATTTTTCTTGCCGATCGGAGACTTATTCCCTTGAGCGTCTTGCTAGTATATGCGTGAATGAAATTGTGAGGTTGCATGGCATGCACTGTATCCATAGTTTGGATCGTGACCCAAGATTCACTTCAAGATTTTGGGTTAGCTTGCAAAAAGCTATGAGCGCAGTTTGCGATTTAGTTGGCATACCATCCCCAAAGCAGACGGACAATCGAGAGGACTATTCAAACTCTTGAAGATATATTAAGACTACGTGTCCTAGACTTCAGAGGTAGTTGGGATAAGTATTTACCATTGGTGGAATTCTCCTACAACAACGATTATCGAGGCAAGTATAGGTGTGGCTCCATTGAAGCATTATATGGGCCGAAAATGTCGTTCTCCAATATGTTGGGATGAGGTGGGTGAAGCAACATTGTTGGGACCTGAGAGTTAAATCACGTATGACTACTGAAAAGATTCAAATAATTCGACAAGCGTATACTAAAGCGGCACAAGATCGACAAAAGAGTTATGCGGATCTTCATCGAAAGGGCGTGGAATTTAGTGTGGGGATCATGTATTGTTCATGAGTTGCTCCATGGAAGGGAGTTACAAGATTTGGGAAGAGAGGAAAGCTCGATCCACGATTTATTGGTCCATTTCAAATTCTTGTAGGAGTAGAAAATGTAGCCTATAGACTTGCGTTACCTCCAAGTATGTCTCGTGTTCATAATGTGTTTCACATATATCTGTCGTTCGTAAATATGTGAAAGACCGAACCACGTTATAAATTAGAACCGGACGAAATAATAGAAGACTTAGCGTATGAGGAGGTACTGTCAAGATCTTGGATAGGAAGGAGCATGTCCTACTGCCATGAAAGGTCATACCACAAGTTAAAGTTTTGTGGAGGAATCATGTTATAGAGGAAATGACACAGGGAATTGGAAAGCGGAAATGAAAGCGAGGTATCCTCACCTTTTGAAACACACAGTGCGTCGTCGATTTAGGACGAAATTTCATAAGGAGGGAGGTTGTAAGACCCCAACTTATTATTAATGAAATTTAATTTTCTCTATTTATTATTTTGAAATAGTAAGGGTTGATGTGATTAATGTGGATAGTTAGGGGTAAAATCATAAATATTTCAAAATAAGCAAGTGGTTATAAAATATTCATTGTTGTGGGGAATATTCGTTTGGTCGTGGAATATTAAATCTTTGTCGAGGGAATATTAAATGCGACAGTAGCGACCATGTGTGGGAGCCCATGTGAAAGCGATTGGATGAAGAAAGCGACAAATATAAGTTGGTTAAAAATAGCGGCGTAGTTGTTACCATTAATCTTTGTTAAAATACTCGATTGGTTAAAACACGATGCTTAGACACGGTATTGCACCAATTATTGATTCTTACGTGAAGGCTTTACTCGATAATGGTTACGATAAGAATTATTTGATATTTTATTGATTTGATAATTCTTTGCGTTGATATTTTATATTCTTTGTTGTTTGATAATTGTCATTACACAATATTTTTCATTATCGAAGCAATAATTCATATTATCCGAATAATATTATTAGATAACATTATTGGCAATGTCTAGAAAGTTACATCTAAGGAGAGGTTTGGTCACCTAATTACTTGGCGCCGATGAAGGAGAAATTCTTATTGGAAAGCCCCTCTTTCACAGGAGCGCTGGTTGTCAATATTGTGATTACGTAATATTATTTGTGAATAATTAATTATTGATTCATATGATGAGGAAAATATTGATTTTATGTGGATATAGATGGAGAAAAATTTTAATGTGACAATTGTTGAAAATTAAAATTTTATCTTTTACGATAAGATAATGTATTATTATATTTTAATAATATAATAATGATGATATTTTTACAACGAATGTGGGATATATGAGTATACGAGGAGGAAGAGTATTTTTGTTGCAATAAATGTTTAAAACATGTTAAACATGTCGATTGGACCCCATTTATTATGAAATTTGATTATAGCTTTGTAAAATCGCTTGGTTTGTGGATTTCGGTCAATTTACATTTGGAATTTGGAAAAACTTTTTTTTTGCAAAGTTGTAGAGAATTGAATTTCCTATAAAAACTCGTGAGATTCGAAATTTTACGATAAAAGGGCTATTTATTATGAATTATTGATGTTCGAAATTCACGAATAATTGATTTTTGGAAGTTTTAAATTATTTTAAATAATAAAAACGTTTTTGATTTGTTTGGTAGACTTATTTGTTGTCAAACATGGCTGAATTCAGATCATAGATTGTGTGCGTAGGAATTTATATATAATATATTAATATTATATTAAAATTTTTACGCTTTGGTGTTCTAGCAATTTCTATAAATAGGGTGCTTAGGTTAGAATTGAAAATCACACGTAAGCTGAAGTTTTCTCTCTCTATATTATCGGCGTATTCTTGTGAGTATTTTGAGTATAATTTGAGTATTGCTATTATTGATTGCAAGTTCAAGTCATAGCTTTATATCAGGTGTTTAAATTTAGAAATCTTGATCTTTCGAGGTAAAGGATATTATTTTTTTCGTAATGATATTATTTCTTCAATATCATTATGTTGAAATATTGATCTGAAGTTTTTATCAAATTTGGAACATTTTGGTGTCGGAGTTCTTATTCACGTGTCTGGCCTTTATTCACGTATCTGACTTTATTCACGAATACGACACTTTATTCATCGAAAAATGAAAAAAAAATCGTCGTCAAAATATCTATTACGGATACTAGCTTTGATTGTATCCATGTTTTGATCATTCTTGAATTTTACACCACTGTGATTATTTTTGAGGTATTTTTGGGCGTGGATAAAAAACAAAATACGAATCCTTAATCCTTAATCCTTGTCATTTTGTTTCCTTTGGATTCGTTTCTTTAAAAATATTTTTCATCATCTTGGTCTTAAATGATGATATTATGGAATATCTTTGGCTGTAGTGCAAAGATGAATGATTTCTGAAGAATATCTTTGGCACGTAGTGCAAAGATGAGCAGTGTTTAGATGAACATGACCCGGTGATGAATATCTTTGGCTTTGTAGTGCAAAGATGAATATGTGATTCGGATATATATTGATTGATGTTCTGGGGATAAAAGATAGATGATGAACTTTTAAATTCATACATGGAAGATAGTAGTTTGCATTCTCTACTTAACTCTTCTAATGAATTATTATTTCATTGCGAATATTGATTTAAAATTTGTTGTCTATTGTATTCTATTAGATTTTTCCTGTTGAAGACTAACGGTAATTTGTTGTATATTATCTTAGTCATAATATTCTTTCTTGAGCTAGTTGAGCTCACCCTTTTCCTTTTGTTCCATTTTTCTCGGGAGGCGAGAATATAGCGAATGCGAGTCGGGGTATGGAATGAAGGTTCTAGAGAGAGTTGTTTAGTAGTCCTCACCATTTTTGTAAAATAATGTATCAATAAATGTGATGAGGATTTATTTGAGTATAGATATTATACAGAAGATAATATTTGTATTTAAACTCACAGTTTCTTGTTGTAATAATAAAGTTGTAGTTGTTTGTACCATGTATTGTTTCAGAATGGGTGATGTATACCTATTTTGGGGCGTCGCAGATATTCAACACTCAAAGGTTATACCTCAAGAGTTAGAATCTAAAATGAATGTATCCTCATCTCTTATACCAGTAATGCGACGTAAATTAAAAGGGCGAAATTTTAAGGAGGGGAGATTGTGAGACCCCAAATTTTATGAATAAAGATTTAAATTTCTCAAAATATTTTTTTAAATATTATGGTGTGGATTTGATATAATGTTATAGTTGTGGGTAATATTTACAAATTTTGCAAAGTGTGCAAGTGGTTATATAATATTCGATTGGTTGGGAGAATATTCTTTTTTTATCGGGGAATATATCAAATACTCAAGACAATCATTAAGTGGACCCCACGGAAGTATTGTCGTAGTTAGAAAATGATGTAATTATCTTTTATAAAAATAATAAATGAAAGAAAGTTACCAATTAAAAGCTGTTGAACTACTTAGTAAGAGTAAAGAAATGCGGTAATAAGCGTGGTTGCATAGTAACACACGATATTGATTATTGATGCTTACGTAAGAAGTCACTCAGTTATACTCAATTATTGCTACAGTAATTGTTGCATCATATCTCTCATATTATTGATTCAATTATTGTCACAGTATCATTTGCATAATATGTTATATTATTAAATCAATAATTGAGGCGGCAAAGTTATTCATATTATTATTTGCAATATTGACAATGTCTAGAAGTTACATCGAGGAGAGGTTTGGTCACCTAATTGCGGCTATGATAAGGAGAAATCCTTATCGGAAAGCCCCCTCTTTCTTGGGAATGACCTGGTTGTTAAATATTGTGAATTATAATATTAATGATGAATAAGATTGTGTTGATTAAAGATGAAATTGATAGTTCCATTGTGTTGGAATTATTAGTGTTAGTGAAAATCGATATTTATTTCGATGATAATTGATGTCTGGGGGTTATATTGATAAATCGGGTAATTAATTGGATAAATGAACAATTAATTGCTACTAATTCACATGCTTATATAACTATTTGTTCACATGTGTGTACTATTGATTCACATTCTTGTACTATTAGGGGAGTTGGTGCAAGATTGATAATACTTACATAACTAAGTTAAAAATAGAGGTAAAGATGGAGGTACTATACTGTAATTCATATTTTCACATGATTATAACTATTGATTCACATGATTGAACTATTGATTCACATTATTTACTATTAGGGGAGGTGGTGCAAGTTTGATAATACTTACATGACTAAATTAAAAATGAAAGAAAAGTTGAAGGTATCAGACTTATAATATTTGAGCCCCAAAAGCGCAATTATCGAAACTATATTTTCCTATAAATAGAAACTCATTCTTCCTTCATTTCTCACCAATTCACTAAAACTATAGAGCAATTATTATAGAGAGAAATTATAGAGAGAAAGAAGAAGAGAAGTCGGCTACCTCTCTATTCCAGTATCCAGCTTTATTCTAAGGTAAGGGGTATTATTTCTTTCATATTCATGAAGAGAGCTATTGTTATTCCAATCTTTATTATTATGTTGTCATAACCTGTCTATCCGAAGTATTGCATACATGGTGAAATTCTTCTATTATTCCATTCTTTATTATTCTGTTGGAATAACTTTATGCGTCTTGATCTATCGCATGCACGGTGAATTCTGTTGTTATTCCATTCTATATTATTACATTGGAATATCACATCTATGCGGTTTACGCATGACCTGGTTCCATCCGTTATTATTCTTTTGGAATGTCCATACTATGCGGTTCTTGCATGACCTAGTTTTTATTCTTTATTATTCTATTGGAATATCACATGCATGCGATTTACGCTGTGACTTTGGTTCCATTCTTTTTTATTCTATTGAGAATAACTCATGCATGGGATCATCATCGCATGCATAGTGAATTCTTCTGTTATTCCATTCTTTATTATTCTATTGGAATAACCTGTCTATGTGGATTACCGCATGTATGGTGAATTATCCTTTGTATTCATATGAATAGTATTTTCATTCAAAAGCGATTTCTGCTAGGGGTAGTTTTGTAATTTTTAGAACCTCAAATATTTTGGAAAAATTTGAAATGATAATTTGATTAGTTTTCTAGATTGTGTCCAAAAATGGCGATTTTTGGATGTATAGATTAAGAGTTATGGATTTTATGGGAAAATGCTATTTTAAAAGTAAACCCTTATAACTCTTTGTGGTTAACTCCAAAATTGGTGAAATTTTTATTGGGAGTACATGTATATAACAGGAGTCTACCCTGTAAATTTCGGAATTTTGGGACAAAAGTATAATTTATGATAATTGTCTAAATATTTGGTAGTTTTGGCCATATAAAAAATAGTAAATGAATTTTAAAAATTCGAGAAAAATATATGTTCAATATGGGACTATATTACGCTAAATCCCGTAAAAAAAGAAATATTTTTGGGACTGATTTGGTATTTTCATGAAAATGAACTAGTTATGAGTAAATGAATTAAATATGTTATGTGAAGTAACAAAATTGGAAAATAGGTTTTATGGTTTGGGAATCCCATATAGAGTATATGCTTGGAGACTTTTGATGAGGATTTGATCATTGGTGATGAAATCTTATGAGTATGATATTTTGAATGATTAAATGCATTATGTGGTAAAGTATAAACAATTGAAATAAATTGTTTTATAAGTTTAAGAAGTGATTAAAATATTGTTATAATATTAATAATATTAGATTATGAGTTTATTAAGTGGTTAATAATATTTGGATACATTTAAAGTCTTTAATATTTATCCTTTTTTTGTTTGATTAATGCTTATATCATTGTCATCATCCTCATGCTTAGATGGTAATGAAAGTTATCTTTGGCTTACATGCAAAGATGGACTGTTGATTATTAAATTGTACGTCTTTGGCTAACGTGCAAAGATGGACTGTTGATTATTGGTTTTATAGTTGTATATCTTTGGCTTACGTGCATAGATGGACTTGGTATGATTATGACCAGGGATCATTCGGTATAATCATGACCTGTAATGTTGTAAATGATGTGGTAAAAGTCCTCAGTGGCCTGTAGTGCATTTATGGATAATTTTTGGTATGATTATGACCAGGGATTATTCGGTATAGTCATGACCAATGATGATTTAATGAATATCCTTGGCCAATAGTGTAGGGATGATTCGATGATGTGGTTTATTTATTAAGCTGAGTCTCAGCGATAAAAATTGATGAAAATATTTTAAATCATAGAAGATAGTAGATATCATGTTTTACTTGACTCTTCTAATTGATTGCTTATTCCGCTGCAGTTAAACTTGATGTCTATTGTATTTTATCAGTTTAACATTGTTGAAGACTACTAATAATTTATTCTGCATTATCTTAATCATAATATTTCTTACTGGGCTAGTTTGAGCTCACTCTTTCTTTCATTGTTCTCTTCAGGAAATGACAATATAGCTGGGACGAGTCGGGGAACGGAGTGACGGTCCAGATGATAGCATTACTAGTCCTCACTATTCTGTTAAATAGTGTGATAATAAATGTAATGAGGACTCCATTGAGTGTGGATATTGTCTAGATGATAATATTTGTATTAAAACTCATAGCATATGTTTTGTAGTATATTACACGATGTTTGTATAATTAAGTTTGTATTTGTATTTTGTACCATGTATTTGGCGACTCAAGATGGGTGATGTATACATGTTTTGGGGGCGTCACAATTGGTATCAAAGCTTAGGGATATGATCCCTGGCTGAGATGTGAGACAAAAACTAGGAGGGGAGAGACGGGGAATTACTTCGCTAGTATGACCTACCTAAGTTTATTTGGTATTTAATTGGTCAGTCAGAGTATACGGATAATATGTGATACATTAATTAACTCTTGTTTTGTGATAGTGTTCAAAAATGGCATCTGAAAATGTTGAGATCAGCAATGAAGTACATGAGACCGTTGAGTCACCAACGATCAATACCTATGATAATGTGCAACAGGAAGACAATAATCCTCAGGTAAATAACAACACTGATCAAATGATAAACGATGGGATGTTCAGAGGCCTTATGCAATTCATGCAACATCAGGTAAGAGAGACTCCTATTCAAAATATAGGTGGAAATAATGGCAACCCACGATCGGTCAACGCTAAGTAGTTCAAGGAGCTGGGACCACCGAAGTTTTTAGGAAAGCCAGAACCACTTATGGCAGAGACGTGGTTAAAGAAGGTCACTAAGATATTTGATATCTTGGGATGCTCAGAGGAGCAAAAGGTTCCCTTCGCCACCTTTATATTGCGTGAAGAGGCAGATTACTGGTGGAAATCTTTAAAATGTACCCAGCCTGACACACTCAAGATGTCTTGGGAGAAGTTCCAAGAGCTGTTAAACGACAAGTACTTTCCCGAAAGTATTCGTCACATGAAGGAGGTGGAGTTTATCAAGTTGGAGCAAAACAATATGACCGTGTCGCAATACGAGGCTAAATTTGCGGAGTTATCCCACGTTCTCATTTCCTGAAGAGAATAATGAAAGCAAAAGGGTGAGCTCAACTAGCCCAGTAAGAAATATTATGGCTAAGATAATGCAGAATAAATTATCGTTAGCCTTCAACAGTGTTAAACTGATACAATATAACAAACATCAAGTTTAACTGCAGCGGAACAAGAAATCTATTAGAAGAGTCGAGTAGAGAATAAAATCTACTATCTTCTATGATTTAAAAGGTTTTTCATCACTTTTATCGTTGAGACTCAGCTTATTAAATAAACCACGTCATCCATGCACTACGGCCAAGAATATTCATTAGTATCACGACCACAAATTATCCATGCACTACGAACCAAGGATATTCGTGTTTTCATCAATGGTCATGATCATGCCAACAACTGTTCATCAATGAACTACAGGCCAATGAGGACTTTTACCACATCATTCGTCACATTACGGTCATGATTATACCGAATAATCATTGGTCATAATCATACCAAGTCCATCTATGCACGTAAGCCAAAGATGACTTTAATCACATTATAAGCATGAAGATGATGACAATGACATAATAATTCAATAAAATAAGTTCAAGGATAAATTTTAAATATTTATAATTTAATTTATCCAGAAATCAATAACGTCCAAATTGTCAACATGATACTGCGTAGAGTAAAATTCAATAATAATATTCATGTACCAAAAATAATTTGGACAGAAAAGAAATATATTTTTCGAGTGAATAGTACCCCGTGAATGGTACCCCGACACGAAAAGTGTCCCGAATACCCGAGTGAATGATACTAGTGAATAGTAATCGGGTGAATAGTAACCCGTGAATAGTAACTTGTGAATAGTACTCTGGCATGAAAAGTGCCCCATATACCTGAGTGAATAATACTAGAGTGAATAGTAACTGGGTGAATAGTAACCCGTGTATAGTAACTCATAAAAAAATACCAAAGAAAATGATATTTCATGACGAGTACAAAAGAAATGATATCCCAGATGAGTATAATAGAATATACGAAATTGCAAATGGATTTTCACCCATCATGCGGTAATCCATGTAGACAGATCATTTCCACAATTTAATAAAGAATGAATACAAAGGATCATTCACCATGCATGCGGTAATCCACATAGACAGGTTATTCTAACAGAATAATAAAAAATGTGTAAGACCCCAACTTATTATAAATAAAATTAAATTTTCTCTATTTATTATTTTGAAATAGTAAGGGTTGATTTGATTAATGTGGTTAGTTATGGGTAAAATCATAAATATTTTAAATAAGCAAGTGGTTGTAAAATATTCATTGTTGTTGTCGGGGAATATTCGTTTGGTCGTGGAATATTCTTACCGCGTCGGAGAATATTAAATGCATTGACTGCGTAGCCTTTAATGGGCCCCATAACTAAAAAAGCGATTGGATGAAGAAAATGACAAGTATAAGTTCTTTATAAATAACTTGGCGTAGTTATTACAATTATCTTGTTGGAATGCGATGGTTAAAAACATGCATTAGCACGGTATTGCACCAATTATTGATTCTTATGTAGGAAGGCATTACTCGATAATTATTTACGATAATTCTTATTCAATATTTTATTTAATTGGTTCGATAATTGCTACGTTGATATTTTATATTATTGTTGTTTCAATAATTGTCACTACACAGTATTTTCCATTATCAGATTAATAATTCATAATATTTGAATAATATTATTAGATAGTATTATTGGCAATGTCTAGAAAGTTCTGTCTAAAGAGAGGTTTGGTCACCTAATTGCGCACCAGTAAGGACAAATCCTTATTGGAAAGCCCCCTCTTTCCTGGGAACGGCTTGGTTGCCAGTATTGTGATTCTGTAATATTATTTCTGAATAATTAATTATTGATTTATATTATAAGAAAAATATTCATTTTATGTGGATATAGATGGAGAAAATTTTAAAGTGACAATTATTAAAAAATTGATATTTTATCTTTTCTGATAAATAATTCATTTAAATATATTATTATATTTTAATAATATAATAATGATGATATTTTATAATGAATGTGGGATATATGAGTATATGAGGAGGAGGAGTATTTTTGTTACTAAAATTGTTTTAAAACATGTTAAACATGTTCGTGGACCCTATTTCTTGGTGATATTTGATTATAGCTTTGTAAAAAAATGCATTTGTGGATTTCGGTCAATTTCTGTTTGGAATTTGGAAAAACTTTCTTCTGCAAAGTTGTAGATGATAGAATTTCTTATATAAAAGATTTAAGGTTCGAATTTTTCTGACAAAAGGGCTATTTATTATGAATTATTGAAGTTCCGAAGTTCCGAAATAATTAATTTTTGAAGTTTTAATTATTTTTTAAAAGAAAAACGTTTTTTGTCATTTGGTGGGCTCCAATGGTGTTGCAAACATGCTGAATTCAGTTGTCAAAGAGGTGAGCGTGAATAGTTTTCATAAATATATTATTTTATTAAATTTTCTGCTTTGGTGTTCTAAGCATTTTTCTATAAATAGGGTGCTTAGGTTAGAATTTAAAATCACACCAGAAACTGAAGTTTTCTCTGTCTATATTATCGAGCATATTCTTGGGAGTATTTTGATACTTTGAGTGTTGTTATACGGTGCAAGTTCCTTCAACGTTATATCTGATATTCCTGTCAGAAGTACTATTCTTTTCGAGGTAAGGGATATTATTTTTTTAGAAAAAATGATAATATTTCTTTTAATATCTTTATGTCGGAATATTGGTAAGATTTTTCTTGTGAAATTTTTTGTCTTTTAGTGTCGGGGTTACTATTCACGTATACGGCACTATTCACAGAAAAATTAAAATTTTATTTTTTATCCAAAATATCTATTATGGATACTAGCTTTGATTGTATCCATGTTTGGATCATTCTTGAATTTTACTTCACTATGAGTATTTATGAAGTATTTTTGAACTCGGATTGTTTAAAGTACGAATCCTTAATATTTGTTGTTTTGTTTCACTGGATTTATTTTCTTTAAAATATTTTTCATCATCCTCAGTCCTAAATGATGATATTACTGAATATCTTTGGCCTGTAGTGCAAAGATGGTTGATTTTCTTATGAATATCTTTTTGGCAGAAGAGTGCAAAGATGTACAGGTGTTGAGATGAACATGACCAACTGATGAATATCTTTGGCATGTAGTGCAAAGATGAATATTTGATTCAAGAAGTGTGTTGATTGATGTTACAAGGATAAAATATTAATGATGGACTTTTAAATTCATAGATATTAGTAGATTTCATTCTCTACGTAACTCTTCTATAAATTATTATTTCCGCTGCGAATATTGATCTGAAACTTGTTGTCTATTATATTTTATCAGATTTTTTCCTGTTGAAGACTAACGATAATTTGTTCTATATTATCTTAGTCATAATATTCTTTACTGGGCTAGTTGAGCTCACCCTTTTCCTTTTTGTTCCATTTTTCTTCTCATGAGGCGAGAATGTAGCGAGTACTAGTCGGGGTATGGAATGAAGGTTTTAGAAAGTTGTTTTAGTAGTCCTCACCATTTTTGTAAAATAATATATCAATAATTGTAATGAGGACTTACTTGAGTGTTGATATTGTCTAGAAGATAATATTTGTATTTAAACTCACAGTTTTTATGTTGTATTAATAAAGTTGTAGTTGTTTCTGTACCATGTTATTGACGACTCAGAATGGGTGTTGTATACCTATTTTGGGGGCGTCACAGTTGGTATCAAAGCTTAGGGATATGATCTCTGGCGGAGATCGGGGAATAGAACTAGGAGGGGAGAGACGAGTAAAACCTTCGCTAGTGTGTCTTACCTAAGCTTATTTTTTGGTTGGTCAGTATATAGGGATATTATGTGATATATTGATTTTTTTTAATTAACCCTTGTTTTATGGCAGTATTTGAGAATGTTGACTGAAAATGTTAAAAGTGGAGTAAATGAGACCGTGGAGACACCTTTACCCACCAACGAGGAGAACGTGCAACAGGCTGGCAATGTTCTTCCTGTGAACAACACCACTGAGCAGATGATGAAGGACGGAATGTTTAGAAGTTTTTGCAGTTCATGAAAAATCAGACGAGGGAGACTCGTGCACAAAATACAGGTGGAAATGATAACAACGCACGGTTTGTCACAGCCAAGCAGTTCAAAGAGTTGGGACCACCAGAATTCTGGGGAAAGCCGGATCCGATTAAAGCAGAAATGTGGGTCAAACAAATTACCAAGATATTCGATGCCTTGGGATGCACGGAGGAACATAAGGTTCCATTTGCCACCTTTATGTTCCGTAATGAGGCAGATTACTAGTGGAAATCTGGGAAGCGTACCCATCCAGCCGCACTCAGCATGTCATGGGAGACGTTTCAGAAACTGTTCAATGACAAGTACTTTCCTAAAAGAATTCGTCATATGAAGAAAGTGGAGTTTATTAGATTGGAACAAAATAACATGACGGTGTCCCAGTACGAGGCGAAGTTTGCAGAGTTTTCCAGGTTTGCACCTTATTTGGTGGAGAATGAGAAACGTTTGACGCGGATGTTTCTGAGAGGTTTGAAACCCAGCATACGTCAATATCTCATTTCTCATAAATTTTCTCTTTATTCAGATGTTGTCAACAGGGCTCAATTATTAGAGCGAGATAACGAGTACGGTCAACCGAGGGACCACAACCAGGATCCTACCGGTGACAGCTGTCATCAGAACAACGATAACCAGCGAAGAAAGAAAAATACGGACAAAAATGGTAACCACTCCGGTGGTAATCATGGCCATGAAAATAGAAGAAGCGAGTCGGGGGGAGATTTTAAAAAAAGGAGATTCAACAATGATAATGTGAAGACGTCAGTACCAGCAGCAACTGGTTTTAAGGGAGGAGAACGACCGCCGGTTATATGCTATAAATGTGGAAAAGAGGACAAATCAGTCCAAACTGCCCACAACAGTTCACAGTATGTTATAATTATAGAAAAGAAGGACATATCGTTCGAGATTGTATGGTAGCGAAACGAAGTCAAGCGGGAATGGTGACTCAAAAGACTGTCCCAGAAAAATCAAAGTCAACGGTTCCTGGAAGAGCGTTTGTCGTGACTGGTCAAAATACGAGGAACCCAAACGAGGTGATCACGGGTAAGCTAATCATAAATTCTTGCAAAGTTTATACCTTACTAGATACCGGTGCTACCCATTCATTTATCTCTCCTACTTGAGCTCAACGTTTAAACTTAACTCCTGAGAAATTAAACTTTGATTTATCTGTGGAGACTCCGTTAGGAGAAACTTTCATCACATCCACTATTTATAAATCTTGTTTGATCCAAGTTGGCACCATCACATTACTTTTTGACCTTATCTCTTTAAAGATACTTGCTTTTGATGTGATTTTAGGGATTAATTAGTTAACTACTCATCATGCCAAAATTGATTATTTTCGTAGGGTTGTAAGTTTTCATATTCCTAACCAACCTGTTATACGAATTCAAGCAACTAAACCACTAAAATCAATCACTGTCATATCAAGTCATAAAGCTATTCGTTTATTAAAAAATGGATGTCAAGCTTTCTTAGCCCATGTTATGGATTTAAATAAAGACACGTCAGATTTGAATAATATTCCTGTTGTTAGTAAATTTCCTGACGTATTTCCTGAAGAACTTCCCGGTCTACCCCCAAAACGTGAAGTTAAATTTTTTATTGATCTTGAACCTGGTATAAAGCCCATTTCTAAAACCCCATATCGAATGGCTCCTATTGAACTTCAGGAGTTAAAGGTCCAACTACAGAGATTTGTTGGATATTGGTTTCATTCGTCCTAGTACATCTCCTTGGGGTGCTCCTGTTTTATTTGTGAAGAAGAAAGACGGGAGTATGCGACTTTGTATTGACTACCGGGAATTGAACCATGTCACTATCAAGAATAGGTATCTGTTACCTCGTATTGATGACCTATTTGACCAGTTCCAAGGAGCACAATTCTTTTCAAAGATCGATCTTCGTTTCGGATATCATCAGCTGAAGATTAGAACTGAGGATATTCCAAAGACTACCTTCAGAACTCGGTATGGGCATTATGAATTCTTAGTCATGTCTTTTGGATTGACTAATGCTCTTGCAAATTTCATGGATATGATGAACTGAATATTCAAGGAATATTTGGATCAGTTCGTTGTTGTCTTCATTGATGACATCCTCATATATTCCAAAAACCGTGAAGAACATGAGCACCATTTGAAGCTAGTACTCCAAAGGCTTCGTGAAAACAAGCTATATGCCAAGTTGAAGAAATGCGAGTTCTGGCTTGAGGAAGTAGCATTCCTTGGGCACGTGGTGTCAAAACATGGAGTATCTGTTGACGCGAAGATTGAAGCAATACAAAGTTGGGAGCAACCAAGAAGGCGGTGGCCAAAATCGTAGCTTAGGGGGCTAGTTGGTTATTATCGGAGATTCGTGGAAGGATTTTCTAGAATCGCTACCCCATTAACTCAACTAACTCAGAAAGATACAAAATTCGTATGGAGCGAGGATTGCGAAAACAGTTTCCAAGAGCTTAAGAGGAGACTCATTTGACACTGTTTGACAATACCATATGGTTCGGATGGATTTGTTAAACTACGATGATGCTTGGGCAAAAGGTTAGGATGTGTTCTCATGCAACATGGGAAAGTCATAGCCTATGCCTCATGACAACTTAAAGAATATGAGAGGAATTATCCTACTCATGATCTAGAGTTAGCGGCGATCGTTTTTCACGCTTAAAGATCCGGAGGCACTATCTATATAGGGAGAAAGTGGAGATATATTCAGACCATAAAAGCCTCAAATATTTCTTCACCCAAAAGGAACTCAACATGCGGCAACGACGTTGGCTTGAGTTGTTAAAAGATTATGACCACACCATTCAATACCATCCTGGAAAAGCAAACGTGGTAGCTGACGTGTTGAGTAGAAGATCATATGCAGGAATGAGTGTGATGATGTAAAGTATACGCATAGAACCAACTTTAATCGATAAAGTTAAAGTTGCTCAAGCCACAGACCCGGAGCTGATGCGTATGAAGAAGGAAGTACAAGAAGGTGTTATCCCAGAGGTAAGAATCGATGAAGAAGGAATACTTCGAGTCCACTCCAGACTTTGTGTTCCTAACAATTTTGATTTAAAGAACAAGATCATGATGGAGGCACACAATACACCATTTGCAATCCATCCTGGAATTACCAAAATGTATCATGATCTTCGACATACATTTTGGTGGAATAATATGAAGAGAGAGATCGCGAAGTTTATCTCAAGGTGTTTAACTTGTCAACGTGTAAAGGCGGAGCATCAAGTGCCTAAAGGTCCATTGCAACCACTTGAGATTCTGAAATGGAAGTGGGAACATATTACCAAGGATTTGGTTACGGGTATTCCCATGGTTTCTCAAGGCATAAATGCAATTTGGGTTATTGTTGATAGATTAACTAAGTCTGCTCATTTCTTGCCGATACGGGAGACTTATTCCCTTGAACATCTTGCTCATATGTACGTAAATGAGATTGTGAGATTGCATGGCATGCCAGTATACATAGTTTTAGATCTTGACCCAAGATTCACTTCACGATTTTGGGTTAGTTTGCAAAAATCTATGGGCATGGATTTACAATTCAGTTCGGCATACCATCCTCAAACGGACGAATAATCAGATAGGACTATTCAAACTCTTGAAGATCTATTAAGACTCTATGTCCTAGACTTCAAAGGGAGTTGGGATAAGTATTTACCATTTGTGGAATTCTCCTACAACAACAGTTATCAAGCAAGTATAGGTGTGGCTCCATTCGAAGCATTGTATGGACGAAAGTGTCGCTCTCCAGTATGTTGGGATGAGGTAGGTGAAGCAACATTGTTGGGACCAAAGCTGGTACGTATTACTACAGAAAAGATCCAAATAATTCGACAACGTATACAAACGGCACAGGATCGACAAAAAAGTTGTGCGGATCTTCATCGAAAGGACGTGGAATTTAGTATTGGGGATCATGTATTATTGTGTGTTGCTCCATGGAAAGGAGTTACAAGATTTGGAAAACGAGGAAAGCTTAATCCACGATTTATTGGTCCATTTTAGATGCTTATGTGGTTAACTATGGTTAACTATGCAACCATGTGGTTAGTTATGGGTAAAATGCACAAATATTTTAAATAAGCAAGTGGTTATAAAATAATTAAGTATAACTGAGAGACTTCTCACGTAAGCATCAATAATCAATACCGTGTGCTACTATGCAACCATGCGTATTACTATACTTTTACTACCGGGTAGTTCAACAATTTTAACGATAACACTTTCGCCGTTATTTTTATAAAATGATAATTCTGTCGTTTTTTAACTACGACAATACTTCCGTTGTGGCGTCCACCAATGATTGTGCCGTCGTACAGATATTCCCGACAAAAAGAATATTTCACGACCAATCGAATATTATATAACAACTTGCATACTTTGCAAAATTTATAAATATTACCCATAATTAAAAACATTATATCAAATCCACACCATAATATTCAAAAAAAATATTTTGAGAAATTTAAATATTTATTCATAAAATCTGGGATCTCACAGCATGATTACTTGATAATTGAGTCAAAAATTGATGATTAAATCTTGTTACAATCTGTAAATTATTGTTAGATATGGTTAGTATAATTGAATACGAAAACAACAAAAATGAAATGGATCAATTTGGTTCAAAAATGAATTCTTAGTAAGATTAATCGCTAAGTATGTTAGACTATAGAAAAATCACATGAAATTTGAGTTTGAGCCTTTAAATTTGGTTGTTTAATTAGTTTGAGTTGTTAGAATCATGTTATGTATGTTTATTAGTGAGTTTATGGAGTTTATATATATATATAGTGGGTATGCTTAAAATGTTGTTTGTTTGTGGATTTAGGAAGTTTGGTTGCAGGGGAGAAATAAATGAACTGCAGGAGCCGTGTCTGGGCAATGCCGCCCCAGCGGGCTTTTCAGTGCAATATAGTGCCGCCCCGACGGACCTCTGGCAGTTCAAATACCCACCCTGGCAGGGGTGGACAGAGAGACCAAAATTGTGTCGTTATTTATTTAGACCTTATAACCTAACCTAATCTAACCTAACTTAACCTAAGGAACATGAATAAGATTTAATCATGTGTGAAGACGTATCGTAAGTTGTTTTAGTTGGCATAAGGCTTGATTTTTAGCATTTGGAAAGAAAATTTAAAATTTGAAAGGCAAACTTGATAAATCTTGTATCTTTTAAATTCTGACTTTTGAGATGTAACTTAGTTAAGTTTATAAATGAGTATGAAATGTGTATTCAAGGTGTTATGCATACTTAGTTGTTTAACATAAGATTTTCAAAACTTAGAAGTTTGATGTAAGACCCCAACTTTTATGAATAAAGAATAATTTTCTCGAAATATATTTTTAAATATTATGGTGTGGATTTGATATAATGTTATAGTTGTGGGTAATATTTAAAAATTTTGTAAAGTAAGCAAGTAGTTATATAATATTCGATTGGTCGGGGAATATTCGTTTTAACAGAGAATATTCATACGACGACACAATCATTGGTGGACCCCACAACGGAAGTATTATCGTAGTTAGAAAACGACATAGTTATCTTTTTATAAAAATAACGGCGGAAGTGTTACCGTTAAAACTGTTTAACTACCCGGTAGTAAAAAACAAAGATGTCTGGCGTGGTTGCATAAGTAGTTAACACGGTATTGATTATTGATGCTTACGTGAGAAGTCACTCAGTTATACTCAATTATTGCTATAGTAATTGATGCATCATATCTCTCATATTATTAATTCGATTATTGTCACAGTATCATCTGCATAATATGATATATTATTAAATCAAAAATTAAGACGACAAAGTTATTCATATTATTAAATTGCAATATTTATAATGTCTAAAAGTTCTGTCAAGGAGAGGTTTAGTCATCTAATTGTGCGTCAATAAAGAGAAATCCTTATCGGAAAGCCCCTCTTTCACAGGAGCGACACAGTTGTTAAATATTGTGAGTTATAATATTAATGATGAATAAGTTCGTGTTGATAAGATAAAATTGATAGTTCCATTGTGTTGGAATTATTAGTGTTAGTGGAAATCGACATTTATTTCGATATTAATTGATGTCTGGAAGTTATACTGACCAGTCGGGTAATTAATTGGATAAATGATCAATTAATTGCTATTAATTCACATGATTATAACTATTTGTTCACATGTGTATACTATTGATTCACATTCTTGTACTATTAGGGGAGTTGGTGCAAGATTGATAATACTTGCATGACTAAGTTAAAAATGGAGGTATAGATGGAGGTACTATACTGTAATTCGTATTTTTACATGATTATAACTATTGATTCACATGATTGAACTATTGATTCACATTATTTACTATTAGGGGAGGTGGTGCAAGTTTGATAATACTTGCACGAATAAATTAAAAATGAAAGAAAAGTTGAAGGAATTGTACTGTAATATTTCGAGCCCCAAAACGTGCAATTATCGAAACTATATTTTCTTATAAATAGAAACTCATTCTTCCTTCATTTCTCACCAATTCACTAAAGCTTTAGAGCAATTATTATAGAGAGAAATTATAGAGAGAAAGAAGAAGAGAAGTTTGCTACCTCACTATTCCAATATTCAATTTCTTCTAAGGTAAGGGGTATTATTTCATTCGTATTCATGAAGAGAGCTATTGTTATTCCATTCCTTATTATTATGTTGGAATAACCTATCTATGCGAAGTACTGCATACATGGTGAAATTCTTCTCTTATTCCATTCTTTATTATTCTCATTGGAATAACTTTCATGCATGCGCCTCATCGCACACCGGTGAAATCTATTTTATTCCATTATTTATTATTACGTTGGAATATCACATGCATGCGGTTTACGCATAACCTGTTCCATTCTTTATTATTACATTTGGAATATCATGTATGCATGTGGTTTTCACGCATTTGACACCGGTTCCATTCTTTATTATTTTGTTGAGAATAACATGTCTGTGTGGTCTATCGCAGGCATGGTGAATTCTTCTGTTATTCCATTCTTTATTATTCTGTTGGAATAACCTATCTATGTGGATTACCATATGCATGGTGAATGATCCTTTGTATTCATTCCTTAATAAATTGTGGAAATGATCTGTCTACGTGGATTATCGCATGGCGGACAAAAAATCCATTTGCAGTTTCATATATTCTATTTTACTCAGTTGGTTAAAGTTTTGGCTTCTATACTCCATGAAATTAGTAGGATATTCTGGATATTTGCACTTCATCCAGTATCTTTTCATGGAAATATTCTTCTAAGCATTCTTGAATTTTACTCCACAAAGCAATATCATGTTGACAATTTGGACGTAATTGATTTCAGGATAAATTAACTTATAAATCTTTAAAATTTATTCTTGAACTTGTTTTATTGAATTATTATGTCATTGTCATCATCGTCATGCTTATATTGTGATGAAAGTCATATTTGGCTTACGTGCATAGATGGACTTGGTATGATTATGACCAGGGATCATTCGGTATAATCATGACCTGTAATGTTATAAATGATGTGATAAAAGTCCTTAGTGGCCTGTAGTGCATTGATGAAAAGTTTTTGGTATGATTATGACCAGGGATTATTCGGTTTAGTCATAACCATTGATGAATTAATGAATATCCTTGGCCTGTAGTGCATGGATGATTCGATGATGTGATTTATTTATTAAGCTGAGTCTCAGCGATAAAAATTGATGTAAACATTTTAAATCATAGAAGATAGTAGATATCATGCTCTATTTGACTCTTCTAATGGATTGCTTATTCCGCTGCAGTTAAACTTGGGGTTAAATACACTTTTCCCTACCCTACTCGACCTCGATTTACAAATGCATCACTGGACAAATTTTTTTTACGGTCAACTCATTGAACTATAATTTATTTACAAAAATTGAATTTTCCGTCTAAAAGTGTTAAAAGTTAACGGAAAGTCTACATGGCAATGCTTACGTGGAATATAAGATCCACCGTGGATTTTTTTTTAGTAATACTAATAAACTAACTTTAGTTTAAATTTTTTTATTTTCAAACTTGAATTCTATCTTTTTTTAAATAATAAATAATTAAATTAATAAAAAAATATATTAATTAATAAAAAAAATATTAATATATAATTTTTATAAATGGATTTATATAAAATTAATGAATACATATTATTTTTTAAATATTTGAAGTTAATTTTAAAGATACAAAATTATCTAATATAATTCTCATCTTCTCCACCATAAATCCAAATCTGAATTCATCATCTTCTTCATCACAAATCCAAATTCAAATCTAATTCATCATCTTCTTCACCATAAATCTAAATATAATTCATCATAGTAATCAGAACTAGCCAAAATACAAATCTAATTCATCATATTCTTCACCACAAATCCAAATAAAAAATAAATCCAAATCAAAAATCTGAAACTACTTCATCTTCTTCTTCTTCACCACCATCCAGATCCAAAATTTAAAATAATTCAAAATCAAATCTACATACTTGGACTCATCACTACCCTTTTCAGATTCGCCGATTAAGTTCGCTCACAAACTTGGACTCATCACTACCCAAATACACCGCCTCATGAATTCTTGCCAGCTACGCCACGCCCGTCGGCACAAGACAACTCCTTTCAGATTCGCATGATTTTAGAAGAATGATTTGAAAAAGCGGATCGGAGGGAGGCGTTTTAGATCTGAACAACCCGGATCCAGATCTTAACTTTGATTTCCACCAAATTTCTCCACTTTTGTATTTCTCCACTTACAACCCGGGCTCCTGTTCCTCTGTTTTGAATAACATGAATATGAATTCTGAGGAATTAACATGTTCCTCTGTTTTGAATAAAAAATAATATATGAATTCATTAATTTTATATAAATAAATATATTTGTAAATATTACACATTAATATATTTTATTATTAATTACTTTAATTAATATATTTTATTTAATTAATTTACTTATTTGTTAATATATTTTTAATTAATTTAATTATTTGTTAATATATTTTTAATTAATATAATTATTTGTTAATATATTTAATATTTATTTAATGATTTCATAATATAAATAATAATTATATTAGTTTTCAAAAATAAAAATAATAAATAATTTTCAAAATTTTAGTTATATTTATGAAGTTTGAATTTATTTATGAGTTATTTAAATTAAAAGAAAATTATATAATTGTATGTAATTTATATAATTTATTTAAAATTGTACAAATATTAATGATTAAAATAAAATTTAAAAAATTATTTTTATTGTACTTTTATTTTGAATGCATTATTTTATTTTATTTTATTTATTTGATTTTAGATTAATTTAGCATTAAATATGCTTCAAGTTTTCATCTAGGCATGCCGCATGGAAAAATATCTGACATGTAGGATTTCTCTCTCTTACGTGGCAACGCGTGTAATTTTTCCGTCCAAAGTCAAATAATTTAACAGAAATTGTAACGGTTTGTAAAAAAATTATAGTTCAGTGAGTCGAATGAAAAAAAAAATAGTTCAATGATTCATTTGTAAACCGAGGTCGAGTAGAATGGGGAAAAGTGTATTTAACCCGTTAAACTTGATGTCTATTGTATTTTATCAGTTTAACATTGTTGAAGACTAATGATAATTTATTCGCATTATCTTAGTCATAATATTTCTTCTTGGGCTAGTTGAGCTCACCCTTTCTTTCTTCGTTTCTCTTCTTGAAATGAGGGCGTGGCGGGACTAGTCGGGGAACGAAGTGACGGTCCAGATGATAGTATTAGTAGTCCTTACTATTCTGTTAAATAGTGTGACAATAAATGTAATGAGGACTCCATTGAGTGTGGATATTGTCTAGATGACAATATTCTTATTAAAACTCTAAGATTATATTTTGTCGTATTTTACACGACTGTTGTATAATTAAGTTGTATTTGAATTTTGTACCATGTATTTGGCGACTCAAGATGGGTGATGTATACCTATTTTGGGGGCGTCACATTTGAAAACCAACTTTTTTGAAAACTACCCTACTTGTATTTTGGACTTTTGTGCAATCATAATAGGATACTTTATGCCTCTAGATATGACCAACATATTCACCCATCTAGCTAGGCACGATAAAAAGCATGAATTAAAATGAGTTTCTAGTAGAGGACTATACTAACTATGTGTAAATGAATCAAATACATGCAAGCATGCGTAGTAAAGGTCGTTTAACATTATTATTTGGTTTAATGGGTAATATGGTTAGTTTTTTACGTAATGAAGTCTTTTAACTTTGTAAAATGGAAATTTTATGAATAAAACTATCAATTGTTTGAAAGTAAATAGAAGAGACCAAACCTAGTCCAAAACCCCTTAACATGTGTGTATGGGTGTCTTAAGCTATAATACATGACTTAAACAATGTTTTAAGTGTTCAAACATGTGATGACTATATGGAACCAAGATTTGACAAGTGTTTCTAAAGGTTTTCAAAAGCTAAGTTAATTGTGATTACGAAACTATGTGGTTTGATAGTGTACTAATATATGACCTGATTGTATAACTAATGAGATTGTATATATACATAACTATGATAAAATAAGACTTTGTGGTGATATTAAGCTATAAGTTGGTAATCGACGCGAAAGGCATGTTCCCTAACTTCCACAACCTTGGATAGTGAGCAATTTTATGATTATTGTTATATCAACTATGTGTTTGAGCAAATCATTCATGTGATATCTAAACTCTCAGAAATTATCATTCCTAATCAAAAGCTTAGCTTGATTTTGCTATTATATTTTTGAATCATATTGCAAGTCTAGAACTTATAAATTGTTCCTAAGTGTATTGAGAGAGGCATCTAGGCCATTTGATTCGGCTAGACTAGTATCTTGAATTTAGAAAGCTATCCAAACCAATTGTTTTGGTGTGGAATCTTATAAATCTACTGAGATGAACAATCCTCTTAGAAGGGGAAATTTATATTATCGGGAAACCGACATGCGCACAAACAACATTTTAAATTTTATGCATAACGTATGGTATTTTGGGCTGATCACCTATTATACTTGTTTATATTGGATTATCGGTGTAATACTATTAATTCTAGCATGAGTTCTTGTTCCATAGTGACTACTCAGTGTTGAAACCTTTGAATTTTTTTAAAATCATTCGGCCTATAATGACTCATTGTTTAAAATTTAAAGGACAGATTTGGATATATTGATACTTTTTTGCTTACGACATTATTCTTTAATTTCCTGAGCTATCCTTTATAATTATACTCTTGATATTTAGAACTTATTATATACTTTCTACCCTTATTGATATATTAATTGTTAGGAAAATTTGTTGCTTATCCTTGCTTCCATAAATATTTCAGTTAAGGCAACAATACGGACCCTCGGGAAAAGATAAAGGCAAAGGCAAGGCTACGACATAGCTTTTTTCTTCTATAAGAAGAAATTACCTGTTAAGTTGTTTTAAGATTTAGCTATGGTTATGTAATAAGACTTAATTATGATTTATGTATTAAGTTATGTCTTAGACTTATTTATGTAATGTTTTAGTAATGGTTACGAGACTTGGGCAAGAATATTTATATTAAATCAATGTAAATTAATTTATTATTTTCGTTGTGTAAGACATTAGTTTGTTATTAGAATTAGAACGTGGGCACCAGATTTAAGGTGCATGTATCTAAATTTGGACGTGTCACAATTACAGATGGAGTATATTTTGGTAATGGGCAAAAATGAGCAATGTGACCTTCCTTCCCACAACTGTAATAGAGGTTTTGGCTGACTAAGTACAGTTTGAGTTGATATGTACCTCATGTCCACACTTGTAACATCTAACTGGTACTTGTTCCCCTCTCTTTCAGATTTGTTATGGTGCCAATGTCGGTGTCTTTTCATGGTCATTATTAAGCCTTTCTCTCTTTAAGTCATTCCCATTAAAATCGCTCTTTCTACTTTTTGAGCTAAGATTGCCACCAAAGTGGTTTCCATTTATAGAATGTTGATTTCCTCTTTATGCATCTCATTATTCCGATTCCCGTTGCCATTGTTACGATTATAACTTCTCTCCCTTTGACGATCATTGTTTCCTGGTTGAAATATCTCCTTTTCTAGCTCCAATAACTGATCTTTATCCATAATAACTAAATACAAACGAAGTTTAAGAGAAATAAGGTGTTGACAAATTTCAGGTTTCAAACCTCTTAAAAACATTCAAGTCATCCGTTTTTCATTGTCCACCAAATAGGGTGCAAACCAGGGCAGTTCAGCAAACTTGGCCACATATTGTGGTAAGGTCATGTTGTTATGCTCCAGTTTGATGAATTCTACTTCCTTCATGTGGCGAATACTCTTTGAGAAATATTTTTCATTGAAAAATTCTTGGAATTCTACCTAAGAAATCTCAAGTGCCGAGAGATAAGTATGTTTCATCGATTCCCACCAGTGATCCTCCTCTCCTCGCAACATAAAGGTAGAGAAGGGAACCTGTGACTCCCCCAAATTTGAGTACCTTCAAACCCTAGATATGGTGCTACATGATTCTAACAATCATCATACATCCAAATATTATCACATGTATTCACATGTATAACTTTACCAATATAAATATAATTACTAATTATTACGAACATATTCTTACAACTCTCAACTTCTCAAATCTTGAATTTGTATTACATGATATTTTACGGAATACTTCTAACTATTACAATTCATAATCGTTCTTCTAATTTTTCGTCTTCTTCTTTTATTCATCATTACCCAAATCTTCAGGTCGATCTGTCTTTGCTGAAAATATATAATTTCAAGGGCGAGCATTCAATTTCTTAGCAATTACTTATAATTGATTTACAAAAAAAAATAGGAATCAATTATTCCTCTTATATCACACTTCAACAACTGAACAATAGTTGTGAAGACATTTCGAAGCATTCAACATCACAAGACTTCTCGTTTAACAAATTTTGAAACGAAAAATAGAATTCACGTTGTGCGGTCGTAAAACCTTGAACTTTTTCATACATTTGAAATGATTTAACAGTAATTCAACTGACAACCGACATAGCTTACTGGCATGTTGGATGATCAGCCCTTTATACCATGTGTTGATCAACACTACATGGTGAATGACTTATTTTGCGTTTTTGGTGACCACTTTCGAGGTCTTATCGAATTAATGTACTAAAAACTTATATTTTTCAGACTGGAGTCCTAACCCAAAACAATTCGGGTGGACATCTTTACTTAACTCTAATAACATTTTAGAGAATTATATTCAAATCAATAAAATGTTTTAGCATGTGTCTAGCCGAAACAATTCACATTGACATAACTTTTTAAACATTTCATGGATATTAAAACTTTTAAGCTTGAACAATTCATGACATTTCATATCTTGAACACTTATACAAATACAGAAGGTTTACATAAGTTCAAAGTTCACACTGTAAGACCACAACTTTTTATGGAAAAAGATTAAAAAAATTCTAAATAGTAAGCTGCAAATTATACGAAGTAAACAGTCTGTCAGGAAATATTTGTTTTGTCGAGGAATATTCTTTTTGTCCGAAAATATTCGTACGACGGCGCCGAAATAACCAATCATTGGTGGGCCCTATAATGGAATAACTGTCAAATATAAAAAGCGACAAAAATAACCTTTTAAAAAATTAACGGCATAAATTTTATCGTTAACTGTTGAAATATCTTGTGATAAAAGTATAGTAATACGCATTATTCCACAATAATACACGGCATTCCACAATAACATAGGTTATAGCAAAATATTTTTTATTATTGATTTAATAATTACTACAGTAGAAGTCGCTCAGTATTTCATTCAATAATTGTTACAGTAACTACTGCATAGTATCTCATATTATTGATTCAATAAATGTTACAGTAACATCTGCATAATATTTTATGTTATTAAATCAATAATTGATATGACACAATAACTCATATTATTTAATATGATATTATTAAACCAGTTAACATTATTAACAATGTCTAAAAGTTGTGTCGAGGAAAGGGGTTATTTAATTGCGTGCCATTTATACAGAAGGCCCTCTATTTCCTGGGAACGATCTGGTTGTCAATATTATGAGTCTGTAATATTAATTGTGAATAATTATTGAAGAATAAAAGGTGTTGATTAAAGGTAATTATTATGGGGTAGATATTTGTCCAATTTTTGTTACAAATGGAGGGTTTAGCATGAGGCGTTTATTGTAAGTTTGGCTTATTATTCTATGGACCCACCACTTGCCAAATTGTTAAAGCGTCGGCAGAATTTTTTTTCCAGTATTTGTTTTATTATTATTATAATAGTAATAAAACAGAAAACTTTTATAAAGTTGTTTATTTTATTAGAATATATTATATTATATATAAAATTATCTGTTTTATTAGAATATTTTATTTAAATAAAAAAAATTAGACGAACGATATTCGAAATCAGTGGGCGAAGCTGCACAATTGTCAAACAAGGTGTGCTAACCATTTTTCTATAAATAGTATTCTTAGTTGAGGTATGAAACTCACACCAGAATCACAAAATTCTTCTTCTATAATATTGTGCGTATTTCTTTTGAGTATAAAGATACTTTGAGTGTAACTTATAGTACAAAATTTCTTTAGATAATCTCCTTTATATTAGTTAGATGTAGTCTCCTACTAAGGTAAGGGATATCATTTCTTTCATAATCGTAAAGGGATATCATTTCATTAATATTTGTAAAGAATATTACTTTCTTTCATACTCTTAAATATAAACTTACTGTGGTAAGTATTGCTTCTATAATTCCTGAAATGATTAGAAATTCCTTGGAAGTTTGCGCTTCATCTAGTATTTAATTAGTCGGTTGGATGTGGGGACAAGAACTGATGGGTCAGTTTGTTTAAAATAATCTTTTTTTGTGACCACATTTCAGAATGGCATTTGAAAATCAAGAGGACAACTATAAGGCAAATATAACAGAGAATCAGGAAGCTACGAATAATCTTACTGTGAACTTAGAAAATCATACTGCTAAAAACATGATGAATGATGGAATTTTTGGGAAACTCATACAATTTTTTCATAAGCAGGCGAGAGAAATTGTGACGCCCCCAAAATAGGTCCACACGATCCATTCTGAGTCGCCAGATATCATACTATAGAAATCAATTATAAACTTCATTTATATTAATTGTGAAGCGTCGTAAGATGTAGTACGACAATGAGATAAGCTATGAGTTTTAATACAAATATATATAACTCTCATGGTGCCTCGACCACAATACCTTACAATGGTACTTTACATAAAAGTACAGTCAATAACTGCTTTAGAAATTAAAATCTTTGGAAAATGCTCAAGGAAACCTTCGTACATGGGAGGCCATGCATCTAAGTTATGATATATATCATATGACTCGAGAATTATCATTGGTTGACCCAATAGACCCCAAAGAAAATGAGAAGATTATTGTCATGTTCTTTCCAATGGTGGGTTTTCTCTTGATATATAATTATCTCCATTGTCTCCAATTGAGAATTATAATTCAACCAAACTCCAAGATTATATAGGTAGTGCTCATAGATATAATCGGCAAGTGCATGTGCACAACCCCACATCTTATGATAACATAAAGTAAATACATCATTAGACATCATGTATGATAGTGGCAAAACACCCTTCCAAAGTTGGGTTCACCTCTCCTATTCGGTTCACCAAAATCGGCGGTTAAAATAGCGTATAAAATCGACACACTTATCTGAAATTCTCGATAAAAGAATTTCCATCTTTGTTTTAGGGAAAACCTCAAAAGCTATAGACCAATTTCTAATCCCCTGTTACCCCCGCTCGACCCAGCTACACTCTTATTACCTGAAAGGAATTGTGAATCAAAAAGGGTGACCACAACTAGCCCAGTAAAGAATATCATAACTAAAGATAATTAAATTATCAATAGCCTTCATCAGTAATAAATCAGAGATTTAGAACATATGGTAGATGATAAAACTTTTCAACCATAGTTGCAGCGGAACGAGCAATCCATTAGAAGAGTCAAATAGACCATAAGGTATATTATCTTCTCCATGTTAAAAGTCCACCAACAATGTTTTATCCCTGTAACATCAATCAACAATTCATGTCCACAATCATGTGAATAACTCATAATCATAATTATGATTCTAAATTCCTCTTCGCACCAAGGACGAAGATAATTTTCATCACTTGTCTTTACCTGAAACATCAAAAATCATGGTTATACCAAATCACAATTCTTGTTCATAATCATACTAATAAATTCATCTTTGCACTACGGCCAAAGATATTCATTAACAATTCATCTTTGCACTTCTGGACCAAAGACATCTGTTGTATTTTAGAAGAGTCAAGTAGAGCATGATATCTACTATCTTCTACGAATTAAAAGTGTATAATAAATATTTTATATTTGAGACTCAAATTTTAATAAATAATTCACATCATCGAATCATCCCTGCACTACAGCCAAGGATATTCATTAGTATTATGACCACGAATTATCCATCCACTACGGGCTAAGGATATTCGTGTTTTAAACAATGGTCATGATTATACCGAATAATCCCTGGTTATAATCATACCAACAACTGTCCATCAATGCACTACGGGCCAATGAGGATTTTTACCACATCATTTGTAACATTATGGATCATGATTATACCGAATGATCCCTGGTCATAATCATACCAATTAACAGTTCATCTATGCACATAAGTCAAAGATACTCATCAATCAATAGTTCATCTTTGCACATAAACCAAAGATATACAATTGTAAAATCAATAATCAACAATCCATCTATGCACGTAAGCCAAAGATGACTTTCATCACAATATAAGCATGAGGATGATGACAATGATATAAGCATTAATCAAACAAAATCAAATCAAACGAAATCAAGGATAAATATTAAAGACTTTAAATTTATCCGAGTTTAAAATATCCAAATTATCAACATGATCTTTGCTTTGTGGAGTAAAATTTAAGAATAATATTCATATACCAAAAATAATTTGGACAGAAAAGAAATATATTTTTCGGGTAAATAGTACCCTATGAATAGTACTTCGGGAATAGTACCTCATGAATAGTACCCCGGCATGAAAAGTACCCCAAATACCTGAGTGAATAATATTCAGGTGAATAGTAATTGGGTGAATAGTAACCCGTGAATAATAACTCGTGAATAGTACTCCGACATGAAAAGTGCCCCGAATACCCGAGTGAATAATATTTGAGTGAATAGTAACAGGGTGATAGTAACCCGTAAATAGTAACTCATGAATAGTATTCTGTCATGAAAAGATCAATAATTATCAACAAAGCTCAGAATAATATTTTCATGAAAAGATACTGGATGAAGCACAAATATCAAGGATATTCTACTAATTTCATGGAGTATGGAAGCCAAAACTTCAACAAAATGAGTATAAAATTCAAAATCTAAAAGCGAAATAATATTACTTACATACTACGAAAGTATGGAAGAAAATATTATTTCAAGCTTAATATTAAACAAAAATAACATCCCTTGAACGAAAATAATATTCCAACGAATATTTAACGAAGATAATATTCCTACGAATATTGAACGAAGATAATATCCTTTATGAATATTGAACGAAATAATATTCATAAGAATACGAAAAATAATATCTCTTCAGAATATGAAATAAATAATATCCCTTACGATTGTTGAATGAAAATAATATTCCTACGAATATTGAACAAAGATGATATTTCTTATGAATATTGAACAAAAATAATATTCATACGAATATGAAAAATAATATCTCTTCAGAATATGAAATAAATAATACCCCTTACGACTGTTGAACGAAAATAATATTCCTACGAATATTGAACAAAGATGATATTCCTTACGAATATTGAACGAAAATAATATTCATACGAATATGAAAAATAATATCTCTTTAGAATATGAAATAAATAATACCCCTTACGACTGTTGAACAGAAATAATATTCCTACGAATATTGAACAAAGATGATATTCCTTACGAATATTGAACGAAAATAATATTCATACGAATATGAAAAATAATATCTCTTCAGAATATGAAATAAATAATACCCCTTACCTCGGAAAAACACTGGATACTGGAGTAGTGAAGTAGCAGACTACTCTTCTTATATCTCCCTATAGCTTCTCTCTCTATAGTTTCTCTCTCTATAATTGCTCTTGTGAGACTTAGCGAATTGGTGAGAATGAAAGAAGAATGAGCTTCTATTTATAGGAAGATATAGTTTCGATAATTGCACATTTTGGGGCTCAAAATATTACAGTATAGTACCTTCATCTTTTCCTTCATCTTTAATTTAGTCCTACAAGTATTATCAAACTTGCACCACCTCCCCTAATAGTACATCATGTGAATCAATAGTTCAATCATGTGAATCAATAGTTCTATACAAGTGAAAATATGAATTACAGTATAGTACCTCCATCTATACCTCCATTTTTAACTTAGTCATGCAAGTATTATCAATCTTGCACCACCTCCCCTAATAGTACATGAATGTGAATCAATAGTACACACATGTGAACAAATAGTTATAAGCATGTGAATTAATAGTAATTAATTGCTCATTTATCCGATTAATTACCCGATTGGTCAGTATAACTTCCAGCCATCAATTATTATCGAAATAAATGTCGATTTCCACTAACACTAATAATCCCAACACAATGGAACTATCAATTTCATCTTTAATCAACACGAACTTATTCATCATTAATATTATAACTCATAATATTTAAAACCCAGTCATTCCGAAGAAAGAGGGCTTTTCGATAAGGATTTCTCCTTATTGGGCGCCATGATTAGGTGACCAAACCTCTCCTCGACAGAACTTCTAGACATTGTCGATATTGTAAATAATAATATAAATAATCGTGGTCGTCTTAATTATTGATTTAATAATAATAAATATTATCACGGATGATCATGTGACAATAATTGAATCAATAATACGAGAGACACGTAAGCAATTATCGTAGCAATAATTGAGTATAAGTGAGTGACTTCTTACGTAAGCATCAATAATCGACATTGTGTGCTACTTATGCAACCACGCGTATTCATTGTACTTTTACTACTGAAAGTACTTCAACAGGTTTAACAGGTAAAACTTTCGCCGTTATTTTTATAAAAGATAATAATTGTCGTTTTCTAAAATCACGACAATACTTAGATTAATGGGTTCATTAATGATTGTGTCGTCGCATTGAATATTCCATGTTAAAATGAATATTCTGAAACACAAAACTAATATTTTATATCAACTTGCTTACTTTGCAAAATTTTCAAATATCACCCTTAACTTTAACCTTTATCAATTTAACCATTCACTAAATAACATAATAATTATAAGAAAATTGAATACTTTCATTTCATAAAAATCGGGGTCTCACAGAAACTAATTATAATACCGGTGGAAAAACAAGTAACTTACGAATGGTCACTGCCAAGCAAATCAAGGAGTTAGGAACACCTAAATTTCTTGAAATGTCGGACCCACTCAAGGCAGAGACATGGCTCAAACAAATGGCAAAGATATATGATGAAAAGTATTTTTTGAAGAGCAGTCGTCATATGAAGGAAGTGGATTGTATTAAGTTGGAACAAAATAATATGATCGTCTCGCAATATGAGGCCAAATTTGCCGAGTTATTCCGATTTGCGCCCCATTTGGTGGATAATGAAGAATGCATGACCCGAATGTTCTTAAGAGGTTTAAAATTTAATATTCGCCGACATCTTATTTCTCATAAACTTTGTTTCTATTCAGATATCATGGATAGGGATCAATTAATAGAACGGGAGAGAAAGAAACACTGCAACCAAGAGACAACGAACGACATCGAGAGAGAAATTACTATAATAATCATATCAGTGGCAATAATCATCGAAATAATGAGAACCAGTGAGGAGGGAATCATCATGCCAGAAATATTAACCACTTCAGTGGTAATCCTGGCCCAAATAATAAAAGAAGTGAATCGAGTGGAAACAACTTCAAGAAGAAGAGATTCAAAAATGACCATAGAAAGACACTAACATCAGCACTAGTTTTAAGGGGAGGAGAATGACCACCAGTCAAATGTTACAAGTGCGGACAGGATGGACACATTAGTTTAAATTATACACAGCAATCCAAGGTGTGTTACAGTTGTGGAAAGGAAGGCCACATAGCTCAGTTTTTCCCTATAGCAAAATCAAGTCTAGTTTTAATGGTGACACCAAAGGCTGTTACAGAAAAGTCAAAATCTGTGGTGCAAGGGAGAGCTTTTGTCGTAAAATCCAAAAAGGAGTGGAAACCAGATGAAGTAATAATCGATAAGCTAATTATAAACTCTCACGAAGTTTATAACTTATTAAATACCGGTTCTACCCACACTTTTATATCACCTGCTTGTGATCAACGTTTGATCTTGACTCTTGAGAAATTAGATTTTGACTTATCTGTTGAAACTCTGTTAGGAGAAACCTTCATTACATCCACTGTTTATAAATCTTGGTTGATTCAAATCGGCACCCTCACATTACCCGTTGATCTCATCTCTTTGGAAATACTTGAATTTGATGTAATTTTAGGAATAAATTGGTTAACTACCCAGCATGCTAAAATTGATTGTTTTCATAAGGTAGTTAGTTTTTATATTCCTAATCAACTTTTTATGCGAATTCAAGTAACCAAACCGTTAAATTCAATAACTTTCATCTCTAGTTATAAAGTCATTCGTGTATTGAAAAACGAATGTCTAGCTTTCTTAGCTCATGTCACCGATTTAAAAAAAAATACGTCAGATTGAATAATATTTATGTTGTCAATAAATTCTCTGATGTATTTCCCGAAGAACTTCCTAGCCTACCCCTAGAACGTGAAATCGAATTTTGTATTGACTTTGAACCCGGAACAAAATCCATTTCCAAAACCCCATATCGAATGGCTCCTATTGAACTTCAAAAGTTAAAGTTCCAACTTCAGGAATTGTTAGACACCTGCTTTATACGTCCTAATACATCACTTTGGGGTGCTCTTATTTTATTTGTAAAGAAGAAAGACAAGAGTATGAGACTCTGCATTGACTATCGGGAGTTGAACCATGTCACCATCAAAAATAGGTACACAGTACCTCGCATTGATGACCTATTCAACTAGTTGCAAGGTGTTCAATTCTTTTCAAAGATCAATCTTCATCCTGGATATGGATATCACCAGTTAAAGATTAAAGTTGATGAAATTCCAAAGACTGCCTTCAGGACTCGATATAGGCATTACGAATTCCTAGTCATGTCTTTTGGATTGACTAATGCTTCAGCTGCCTTTATGGATATTATGAACTAAATATTAAAAGAATATTTGGATCATTTCACGGTTGTCTTTATTGATGATATCCTCATATACTCCAAAAGTTATGGGGATCATGAGCAACAATTGAGGTTGATACTCCAAAAGCTTTGTGAAAATAAGTTATATGTCAAGTTGAATAAATACGAGTTCTGGCTTGAGGGTCATGAGAATTCCTTGGACACGTGATCTCTAAGCATGTAATATCAGTCGACCCAGTGAAGATTAAAGCGATACTAAATTTGGAGCAACCTAAGTCAGTAACCGAAGTACGTAGCTTTCTGGGCCTAACAAGTTATTACCTGAGATTTGTAGAAGAATTTTCTCGAATTATCATTCTATTAACTCAGCTGACTCGAAAAGATACAAAATTCGAATGAAGTGAGGAATATAAGAAGAACATACAAGAAATCAAGATTAGACTCATTTCAGCACCTTTTCTGACCATACCATCACGTTCGGAGGGATTTGTCATCTACAGTGATGCTTCAGGCAGAGATCTAGGTTGCGTTCTCATGCAACATGGAAAAGTCATAGATTATGCCTCTCAAAAACTCAAAGAATATGCGAGGAATTATCTTATTCATGATCTAGAGTTGGCAGCAGTTATTTTCGCATTAAAAATTTAAAGACACTACCTGCATGGGGAGAAAGTGGAGATCTATACAAATCATAAAAGCTTTAAATATTTCTTCATCTAAAAGGAACTCAAACATCCGGCAACGATGTTGACTTGAGTTGTTGAAGGATTATGACCATATCATACTGGAAAAGCAAATGTGGTAGCTGATGTGTTTAGTAAAAGATCATATGCAACAAGTGCGATATTATCAACACAAAGGCCCATTTTGTATGACTAACAAAAGATGGGGATAGAGTTAAAGACTCCAGGGACCAACGAGAAGATGGAAAATATACAAGTAGAACTGGCTTTAATCAATAAAATTAAAGCTTCTCAAGCTACAAACCTAAAGTTGGTGAATATAAAGAAGAAAGTACAAGAAGGTGTTATTCTAGAAGCAAGAACCGACGAGGAAGGGATACTCTGAGTCAATTCTAGACTTTGTGTTCCTAACGACCCTGATTTGAAGTATAAAATTATGATGAAGGCACACAATACACCATTTTTAATCCACCCTGGAAGTATCAAAATGTATCGTAATCTTCGACATACATTTTGGTGGAGCAATATGAAGAGAGAGATTGCATAGTTTATCTTAAGGTGTCTTAATTGTTAAAGTATCAAGACAGATCATCAAGTGACAAAGGGTCCGTTGCAACCACTTGAGACTCCAGAATGGAAGTGGGAACACATCAACATGAATTTCGTGACGGGTCTTCCCAAGGTTTCTCAAGGCTTAGACGCAATTTGGGTCATTTTTGATAGATTAACTAAGTCTGTTCATTTCTTGCCTATATGAGAGAACTATTCAGTTGAGTGTCTTGCTCGTATATACATAAACGAGATTGTAAGACAGAATGGTATGCCAATATCCATAGTTTCTGATCGAGACCCTAGATTCACTTCACAATTTTGGGTCAGCTTGCATAAAGCTATAGGCACTAAATTACGATTCAGTTTTGCATACCATCCCGAGACAGACGGGCAATCAGAAAGGACTATTCAAACTCGTGAAAATCTATTGAGACTCTGCGTACTAGACTTCGAAGGAAATTGGAACAAGTACTTACAATTGATGGAATTCTACTATAACAACAGTTATCAAGAAAGTATAGACATGGCTCCATTAGAGGTGTTGTATAGACGAAAGTATCGTTTTCCAATATGTTGAGATGAAGTAGGCGAGGCAAAATTGTTGGGACCAGAGTTGGTACGTATGACTGTAGAAAAAATTCAAATGATCCGGCAACGTATACAAACAGCACAAGATCGACAAAAGAGTTATGTTGATCTTCATCGAATGGGCTTGGAATTCAATGTCGGAGACTATGTAATATTACGTGTTGCTCCATGGAAAGGAGTTACGAAATTCGAAAAAAGAGGAAAGTTCAACCCTCAATTTATTGGTCCATTTTAAATCATCGACCGAGTAGGAACTGTGGCCTACAGACTCAAGTTACCGCCAAGCATATCTCGTATTCATAATGTTTTTCATATCTCTATGCTACGAAAATATGTGAAAGACCCAAATCACATCATTGAATTGGAACTAGATGAAATAAAAGAATATTTAACGTATGAGGAGGTACCTGTCAGGATCTTGGATAAGAAAGAACAAATTATACGCTCAAAGGTTATATCTCAAGTCAAAGTTTTATGGAGAAACTATGATACTGAGGAAATGAATTGCGAGTTAGAATCTGAAATGAGAGCAAGGTATCCTCGCCTCTTCGAAATGCCAGGTTCGTACGTCACTTTCAGGGATGAAATTTCATAAAGACGGGAGGTTGTAAGATCCCAACTTTTTATGAATAAGATTTAAATTTTTTTTCTAAATAGTAAAATGTTGATTTAATAAATGTTATAGTTATTGGTGATATATGCAAATTATAAGAAGTAAAAATTCTGTCAGGAAATATTCATTTTGTCGGAAAATATTTATACGACAGCACCGAAATAACCAATCATTAGTGGTCCCCATAACTAGAGGTGTTCAAAAAATTCGGTACAATCGATTTTTTAACGGTACCGAGTGGTTCGGTATGAGCAATTCGGTAAAATTTAAAACTGGTCCGATAAAGGTACAAAAAAATGGTATATATTAGTTAACCGATATCAATATCGGCATCTACTTTTTTCTAAACGGTATATAGCTTATCGGACCGGTATATACCGGTTCTTGTTTTTTTTTGCTACATAGTTTGTTGCTTTTCTGATTTGCCTATTGGTTGAGGCGATGTTCACACATTTGGCAGACTGAAAACTTAACCATTGAAACAAAGCAATGATCCCATAAAGAAAAAGTGAAATTGCACAAAGATAACTTTTCTGCTGCTATTATCATATTACAAGCCCAGTCACGCCAACGAGTTATGCTGACCAACCAAAAGAGATGAGCGAGATATCTCCCGTAGCTTTCCAGCATCTAGAATTAATACTCTTTCTGCCATTAAACTGTTTCCGAACGGTGGGCAATGACTAGTACCTACATGATGAGAAACCATATATACTTGGGTTCACCATTTAATCACTGGTTCACAATATATACGTTGCACAGCTTGTCTAATCAGACCGGCTATCTAAAGCAGCAGTTGATTCATCCAAAATCGGAATAGAGGTTTAAAAAGTATACTGCACATTTGTTTTTAAAAATAACAACCGGTATAGTTTTGGGTAAAACCGGTACCAAACCAACCGGTATCGGTATCGATACATAATTTTGATTACTTTCGGTAATCGGTTTGGACCGGTTCGTTACGATAAATTACCGATGAACACCTATGTCCATAACATAATAACTGTCAAATATAGAAAGCAAAAAAAATAACTTTTTTAAAAAAAATTAGGGACAAAACTTTTACCGTTAACTGTTGAAATACTCGATGATAAAAAAGCGATGTCGCGTTATTCCACGGTAATAAGACGTATTCCACAAGAATATGCGGTATTGCATAGTATCTTTGATTATTGATTTAACAATTGCTACAGTAGAAGCTAATCAATATTTCATTCAATAATTGCCACAATAATTACTGCATAGTATCTCATATTATTGTTTCAATAAATGTTACAGTAACATCTACACAGTATTTTATGTTATTAAATCAATAATTGATACAACACAATAACTCATATTATTTGATATGATATTATTAAACAGTTAACAATATTATTGACATGTCTAGAAATTTTGTCGAGAAAATGGGTTAGTTAATTGTGCGCCGTTTATACGGAAGGCCATCTTTTTCCTGTGAACGATCTGTTTGTCAATATTGTTAGTCTGTAATATTAATTGTGAATAATTATTGAAGAATAAAAGGTGTTGATTAAGAATAATTATTGTGCGATAGATATTTGTTCAATTTTTGTTACAAATAGAGGGATTTAGCATGAGGATTTTGTTGTAAGTGTGGCTTATTATTCCATGGACCCACCACTTGCCAAATTGTTAAAGCGTAGGTCGATTTTTTTTTCATTATTTATTTTATTATTATAATAATAATAATAAAACAAAAAAAAATTATATAAAACAGAAATTTTTTATAAAGTTGTTTGTTTTATTAGAATATATTATATTATATATAAAGTTATATGTTTTATTGGAATATTTTATTTAAATAAAAAAAATCAGACAAACGATATTCGAAATCGGTGGGCGAGCTGGACAATTGTCAAACAAGGTGTACTAACCATTTTCCTAAAAATAGGTTGCTTAGTTGAGATATGAAACTCACACCAGAATCACAAAATTCTTCTTCTATAATATTGTGTGTATTTCTTTTGAGTGTAGCTTATAGTGCAAGATTTTCTCAGGATAATCTCCTTTATACCAGTCAGATCTTGAAATCACACAATATATATAAGTATTGTGTAACTGAAATCAAACATACGGATATTCATAAGAATATTAATCACATAAATGAAAACTTGCACATGAAAATTATTGTACAAGATTCAACAACTTGCATTCAATATACAAAATTGAATGGAGTTAGGCTACTTGCATAGCATAAGAAACTTGCACAAATATATAAAGTTTACACAAGTTAGGAAAATTGCCTTAAGCGTTCTTTAAACGTCTATTTATTCGTCCTTCAAATGTTTTACATATTTAAGTGCACATCCACATACCAATTAGTCACGTAAAGACGACAATGCAACCAAATTTTTTTTTACATCTTTCGCTACATGTGTAAATCAGATAGCATAACCCGTCTACTTTGGGGTGTCTTCCTTGGGTGTCTGCTTTAGACCAAAACCTACTGTACTTGACGTCATTAAAATCAAACAGTATAACGTGTCTTCTTTGGGTGTCTGCTTTAGAACAAAACCTACTGCACTTAAAGTCAGAAACAACAGTTTTTCGTGTTTGTCATACCTATTTTGTAACGTCATAATTTGGTCGTCCGTTATCGGAATGAGTCTGTTCTTGAGTCATATTCTAGCTCGTAACATTTTCTAAAACTTCCCCCAAACAGATTAACTTTTCTGATTTTTTTAATAAGTCAAAATATTGACTCAAAAATCCTTCGTTAAACTATTTTTTCTTTGCTAAATGATGTCTTCAACGTCAAATCTTGAAATTCACGTAACTCGCTCATCCGAAGTCGGAATATAATGAGCTCGTTCTTGAGCCTACGACTCACTTATACTACAAACTACGAAACCTCCAGAAAATCAAAACTTTGAGGAGGTGTTAACTACCCGTAACTTGGCTCGAAAATCATTCTAAGTTAGGGTTTTTCACGTTTTAACATCTTTTACCAAAAAAATTGCCATAATTTCGTTATGATATATTTTTCCTCTGGTTCCACTTGAAACATTTTTGTAACCCCCTTATTTATACGTTCTTCTTTTCAGAATTAATATATTCCACACAACAAACATTAACAATAGTCCATTTATAGTCCTCTACGAAATTCGTTTTCATCCTTTTGCTTAGCCTTATTATTTTAGTTATTTGTTTACTAGTCATGCATATTACCGGTAAGATTTACTCCTTCAACAACCACCTTATTTCTTCATGATCTTCCATTAACAACAACAACCACCACCAACAACTAATCAACTCTTAAAGAAAAACAAAGAGATGAAGAGTTTAGAGTTTTAGACTTATCTTTGATGTTTTTCTTTTTCTTCTTCTTGATCTTATTCAAAAAATTGAAAGGTCAATCACTAAAGTGAAAAAAAATGTCTATAGTTCAGAGTAGTAATTTATATTTAAGCCTAATTTTTAATTACACGTATACATTGATTAGCCTAGTCAGCAGGGCCACGTCATCAATTTATAACGTGGCAGGTTCAATTGAAAGAAAGTAGCAAAAAATAATAATTTAATGACTTGATTGAAAAAATTGAAAGGTTGATCACTGAAGTGAAAAAAGGTTAATAGTTTAGGATAGTTATTTATATTTAAGCCTTACATATATAATCAATACTAATTATATATTTAACAGTGATCCATAAGTGTTTGAATTTAGGTTCATGAGAATTAATATTAGTAAATAACTTTTATAAAAATAAATTATTATAAAATAATAAATTATTCTAAAAGTTTTCACGATCATAAATACTATTTTGGTTTTAATTAAATTTTAAGTTTAAAAAATATTTTAGTAGTAGTTAATAAAATAAAAGTAAAAGACTTAAAAAAATATTTTAATAACACTTAAATTCTAATTTCATAACAAAGATCAAAGATCAAAAAAATATAATTATATTTATAAAAGACTTAAAAAGATGAGAACATTGATAGAAGAGAAGGGATGGAGTTGGGAAAATGGGAAAGTAGAAATTTATTGTTTGTAGCCTATATATATGCTAATAATGTAATGTACCTGTCCTCTTACAGATAACATATTAGTTTTAGGCCCGCACGTTCTCCCTGCCGCCCTTGTGCTCTTCTGTGGCGCCACCCCACAATTCTTCCTCTCCACACTTCATTTTCTCATAATTTGTCTCTAAATTCTCTGTCCTCTTTTATCTTTTTATTTAAATTTTAACACATAATCTCTTACTTAACACTAACTAATTTTAAAATTAAATAAAAAGACATGTGTCAAAATTTAAGTGAGAGGACTCAAGGGAGACGGGAAATATGGGAACAGAGGATCTGTTCTCCATTTTCCTTCCTGTGATGTACATAGATTCAGTTACAATACATTCTTCTATTGACATTTCTAGCGATTTTTTTTTTGTTTTTTTTAGTAACTCTTAAAAAATATATCATTTTTATTTCAATTGAAATTTTTATAGAAAACAGTGTTTTAGGTATAATTTCGATACATATAAAAAACAATATCTGTACAGTCTGTACAAACCTGTTTCTTGTATGTATCCAAATTATACTTAAAATATAAAAATTTCAGTTGAAATAAATACTATACATTTTTTTAGAGTTACTAAAAAAAAGTCCCTAGAATGTCGCCATAGAAGAACTGATTCGGTTATCATAAAGTTAACTTTATGGTAAGTTATTTAATTGACCAAAATAGTGCTGACACGCTAAGAGAGATCACCTTTCGATTTGCGTGTCGACATTATATTGATCTATTTACCAAAATTAACTTTGTGCTTGCCACTCCCGACGTATATATCCATTTTTCATTTTTTTTCATATTATTCCCATTTAAAAATAACATTGACTTCTGATATTTATGGAGTACACAAATTGACTTGTCATAAACAAATTATTTAGTTTAGATGATGATAATTTTCTAAATAGATTGTCTAGTTAGTTCCTGACGTTTTGATTCTCTTTCAAATCTCACCAATTTCAAAATGCAATAAAAAAAATTGGTTTATACTGTTTCTATCCCTTAAAAACTGGCTTAATTTGACTTTTTGTTGTCAAATTAACAAATTTTAGAATTGAAAATTAAGCGTATTTATTTATATTTTCAAACCTATGAAAATTGAAAGCGATAGCAATTCGATATAATTTTTTTACGAGTGTAGTTTCTTCACTTATTTTTACAAAAAAAAAAAAACATAAATTTCGATTACAAAAAAAATCAAAAAATAAAATTAAACCAGTTTTTACGAGACGAAAGAAGTATTTAATAATATACTTTCGTCTCCTAAAAAATTTATAGTTATCATCAATGTTTTGTTCTAAAATAGTCTAGTTCTTTTATAATGGAGTAATACTCAATAATACGATATCTTTAAAATTATTATCAAAATTTTACTACTATCTAATCAAAAGTAAAATAATCAGTAAATAAATTTAAGGGTAAATCAAAACAAAAATATATCCTCTAAAATTTATAAATCTTCTAATATGAATTTTTTTTTAGAATAATTATCACATGTAGGACTGGGAAAAATTTTTTATAACAATTTATATTGTGTGAGTTTACATTTGTGCATATTAAAAGGTTAAATTTTCTATATATTGTAACAAATATGTTGATTTTTATTGCAAGTATATAGAGGAGTGTGTTGAAGAGATGAATCAAATGATATCTGTTTTTGGACCATTGTTATGCATGTTAGGTATGGCTGCATGTAGCACCATACCATGTAGCATGTTAGTTGCTTGACATCGTATGGGTCAGGGTCAGTTACATAAATAAGTATTAATGACGAGGGATGTGTCACATTCCTACCAATTTGATATATTGATAAGTTTGACAACTGTAATTCCGCGTAAATAAAAAAAAAATTGAAGTACGTTTAGACTTATTAAACGCTTTAAACGTACTAAACTCTCCAAAAACTATGTAGCCAAACCGCCAAACATGCACTGAGAAATACAGATTTGGTTCAAGAGGTATCCCCCAGTGCAATTTTGGGGTCCATTTCCAAGTCTTTAATCTGGTTGACAGTAATAAGCAAAATCAAGAAGAGGATCTGATTATTGTGTTCCAAAATATGCTCCAAGTCTAAAGCAAGAAGCGTACTGACCCATTAGAAAGTAGAAGAAACAGCTGAACTTTGGCACAGTTTTGAGTATTTTAGTCACAGATAAAACCCAGATAAGATCAAAGATCTTGGTTAAATATCATTTTTAACAGCCTGCACTAGCAGTCCTGCACCATCGGACATTCGCTCAACCACCAGCTTTGTGGCAGATGACTCTGCCACGGCGCCCAAGTATTTTAGCACAGCCATTGATTGTGTTTTTCAAATGGCATTATACATGAACAAAACAACAGAATTTCAGTTAAACTTACTGCAAGCATAGGAAAAGAATTTGATTTTCATAGTCAGAAATCTCAAGGGCCAGAACATACTTGAAGTGAATACTTGACCTTGAAGATAAATTTACATAAAGAGACATTCTTTTTCTCCAAATATTTATAATTTATATTTTCTTGCTGATAAGAATGAAAAAGGAAAGAAAAAGATCCATAAGATCAGTTTCCCTATATTGTAACTAATTGGACAAGATCAAAAAGAAAGACACTGAAATGGGGTTTAGGACAACAGATCAATCACCAAATCATCAACCAAATAACTTAATATACCATTCTCAATCTCTAAACCCTCTTCAAATTCTTCAGTTTCAAAGTCGACCCATTTTCCATATGGAGTACTCATGTCCTTGTCGACAAGCTCGTCCACCATCAAGTCCGTCATGCTTGTCCAACTGCGCATCTCTTTATATAATTCCTCTGCCAAAAGCTGCTTCCTCTGAGCCATTGTGGTCAGTTTCATCCATGCCGTGTAACTCCCACCGGAGATCCGCTCGCACCTGAATTCTAGGCATTCATTCAGGCAATTAAATAAAAGCTTTCGTTCAAGTTTAAAGTCTGCTTCCATAGTTTTATCTGGTCCAGTTTTCTGATTCTCTAGGTGATCAAAGAGATCTGGAGTTATGACTTCATGGGCATTACCCAACACAAAATCCTCTAACATCAGGTCTGTGTTGCTTAGTACTCCTTTGACATATTCAAGTTCCCAGTTTGTTGATTGCTCAAATATACTATAACTGAACTTTGTAGCTGTATCCTTTCTTTCCAAACCCCTGACAGATATGGAAGAGGCAGAATCCAATAACTCCATTTCATCTTCTTCAACATATTGGGGCTTTCTGGCAGAGAGGCAGGAGACTGTCTCAGAAGTTTCAGCTGATGAACATTGCCAGTTGCCTGAAAATGAAGTGTTTTATTTTTTAGAATAAAACTATTAGAATATGCATTGTTATAAGTCTCTAGAGAAGAAATAAATAAAATGGTGATCTCGATTTATGAATGCAAGACATTGGAACTACCATAATGTCCACAACAGTCGGTGGACACCTTTATATAATCCAGGATTACCTTTTCGCGACTATTATTCACCACTGAACTACTATTTTTTTTTTGGACAAAATCCAGAAGTTCCATCAAGATTTTGTCATGCTACCAGACTCCAGACTATGTTTATTCCGTCCACAAATATATGATATGTTCATTGTATGGTAATTTTTGAAGTTTGAACCTTATTTTATCACTATGTTCTGCATGTTGTCGTAAAAGTAGCGAAAGAAAATCCGATATAAAGTACCATTGCTAGTGAAGCTGATTTTGCTATCTGAAGAGTTGTAACTTCCGCCTGAAAAAGAAGGTTGACTTGAGATTGGGGTGGGATATCGACAATCAAATTCTTTTCCGTATTCATGGTTGCTGCTGCTATTGCTACTATCTTCCAACTCTTCAGATTCCTGGAAAATGAAAGGAAAATCTGAGGACATGACCATATATTAATGCTATTAAAGTTCCACCATCAAAATAACTTCTGAAGAGTGCACACATAGAGGAACTTGACCTCAAACAGCTGGATCAATATAATACAATATAACTGAATTTACAACACTACCAATTCATGTGGGCACTTGTAATTTATTTTCTTTTTTTTGGGTTCACTTCAGAAAATTGACAATAACTTATCATGCAATTTTTAGAACTGTAATTCTTCCGGTGGGAAAACCTTAAAGAAACACATTCAAGTTACTTTGCCAACTGTGCCATCATAGAAAAATTAATGGCACTATTAAGACTAAGGTTTATCTTCTTATAAAATAATATTAACTGAAAAATAGAAATAATAATTAAAAAAATATAAATTAGAATCCATTTGGTTTTCCATAACAGCAACTTAAAACAAACATAAGCAAATACAGTCTCTATTCATCCTTAAAGCTCACCAGACGATGGCTTATGCACATTCTATGCTAAATCATCTAATATTACTCCCTCCGTCCCATAGTTATAGGCTGATTTCTTTTGGCACATAGTTTGAGAAAATCAGTTTAAGTGATAATTTTTAACAGAAATTTTTCACATATACCCCTAATATGGAATTAATGAACAAATTACTCCTTATTTATCACATTGGAACTCTTAACTTCATTGATTGCTGGTACAATTGTTTTTTATACACAAAATATGTTAAACTAGTAAAGCATAAAAAGTTGAATTCTTTTATTGAGAATACAACAACATTAAATGTGGTAATAAAAATAATGACATTGAAGGTTGTTTCTTCAAAAAAAGAGTAATGGTTGAATATTTATTATAAGGGCATAAAAGTAAAATAATGAACCAACTAAATTTTATAAATAGTAAGTAGCCTATATATTGGGACATCTCAAAATGGAAAATCAGCCAATAACTATGGGACGGAGGGAGTAGAATATATTTTTTCTTAAAGTAATTCATTATTTGTAGTTGGACTTTCATTGTCATTGCTCTTCACAAGTCAAAACGAATAACTGACGCAAACAAAATAACATTTGATCCCAATGACAATTATAGATAAGAAGAATTACCTGCCACTTTTGTCTTGCACCTAGCAACAATTCATCCAGCAAAGAGCGATCAGAGTCAGGCTGGTTGCCCACATTATTGTTATGCAGACCAAGTTGAAGTGTTTTCTCATGTTCGGTAAATGCAGCGGAGTTTGCCACACCGAGGGATTGTAATGAATCTTCCAGAGTGGAAGCAGAACTTGGAAAATTCCCTTGTTTGACCAAATTAAAATCTGATGGTTCAACTCTACATGCTAATTCCTTAAGTTTCTGCTCCAATAGCACACTTAAAGCATCACTACCAACCACATTCAACCCCAAAGAAGATAAATATGATATTTTTGAGTTAGGTTGATCATCAGCAGGGTTGAGGAACAAGCTAGTATTCTTTTCAATGGATTGACTAGATGTCTGGCAACCAGGCAATGACTTTTTAATGGGTGAAGTGAATGTAAAGGAGATAACGTCCGTGCCAGTCTTCCCATCAACTGCATCCCAATTTGTGAACTCATCGACTGAAACATTGCATTTTACAGACCTTTCATTTTTGTTGATCAAAATATCATCAAGAACACTTCCATTGCAATTAACGTTCCCATTAACAGGAAGTTTCTTTCCAGAGAAGTTCTTTGACTTAGATGATGAAAGTTCCTTTCTACTATCAGCTGCCACAAGATTTGTCTCTTTGGTCGCAAGTGAAGAACTTTCAACAGTCTTCTTTACAGTTTTATTTACCCTAAAGGAACTATTTGTAGATATGCCTTTTCTTTCTTGCTGGTAGGGAGTCATTTGGGATTTCAAGGTTACCTTTTCTTTACTGGATGCACAATTCTGTTTCTGGTTATTCTGCTTAAGCACATCAGAAGTTCCACTTGCGGACCTTCTCTTCTGCACATTCTTTTGCATATTTAGTTGCTTCATATCAAAATGGCCAGACTTGACCACATTACCTCCCTTTTGGATTTTTAAACTCCTATTACCATTTGAAACCAATCCTTCCCTTCTCTGAATATTGGCCTTTGCTTGAATTGTGAGGGAAGGAGATTTCCCTTTATCCTTCAAATTTCTTGATCCACCTTGTTTTGAAATTACAGATGGCTTCAAAAGTTGTGAATCCTCTGATCCTCTCAGGCCCCTTTCGCTAGGTTGTCCTTTCATATACTTCATAGAACAGTTCTCTTTGGATCTTTGAGATGGATTAGGATTCCGGGGTGCTTTCTGAGCAGCCTCCAGTTTCTCTTTCAGATCCCGAATTCTCAAGGGAACTGATGGAGACCCAAAAGGTGACAATTTACCCTTGGTGGTTGACCGAGGACTTTGCAAAATTATTTTGGCAGCTTCTTCCATTATGCAAGCTGCATTCTTTGTCAAAATAAACCCAGGACTCTTGATAGGAGACAACAGCCTATGGTGAGTAACAGATCGGGATCTAGCAGACTTTGGAGGCAATATTTCGCTTTGAAACCTATCAATCGGTCGGTTCTGCACCTTTTGCAGCCTAAGTTCTACTGTATTGCTAGAGAATCCATCCAACTTATTTCTTGTGTTACCATAGTCTACGGGGTGACGCTCACTTTGAACACCAGTGCTAGTCCTTGGAATATGAGAATCCCTAAACGAGTGAGAGTTGAAAATTGGAGTGGAATAGGGCTCAGCAACATCTGAAGTTGGCAAGGAATCCAATCCCATAAGTCTAGCAACCACCCCAGGTGCTTTTGTTCCACACCCTTCATCGCTAGTTGCTGATGAAACACAATAGTAATCACTTCCTCGGACACTCAGATTAGGCCCATTTTCATGCAGCTTCATCTAAATTAATGGCAAGAATAGACAGCTTCGTCATAGCATCAAAATAATCACATAACTGAGCAGGAAAGAGAGAATCAAAACAAGGGTGAGAGAGAAAGAGAGTCCACCTGCTGAAGCCGTGATATTACCACATTGTTAGAATTTTCTTTTCCTTGGTTCGAACATTCTGAACTCAACATGCCATTGTATATATAACACATCATAATCAGCAAACAAGAGGAAAAACGATTATAAGTTTTATAAGTGAATAATAATTAATAGAATTATGACAATACAGTTGCATCACCTTCTTAAAATATTCTCCCACGGAAAGGAAAGAAAAGAAATAAAATGAAAAAAAGTACCGGATAATTCAGACTTGTTTGAGAACAGCTTCTTCCGTGATTTGACATTCCAATCGAACAACTGAAAAAATCCTCCCTTTGAACTTCGCTTCTCAACTTCCATTTTCTCATTTACTATTCAAAACCACTCCCAAACTGCAAAAAAAATGTAAAATCAACCATCTGGAATATAAAAGCAAATAATGATACATAAAAAAGTTTAGAAGAGCTGAATTATGCCAATAATCTTAAAGATTTAAGCTTTCATCAAACTCATTATCACCTTCAGTGCTCAATCAGATACACACAAAATAATACCCACACACACCCAAAACAACTCCTGCAAAAAGAACACCTACGGGCACGCAAAAATAACAAACCTTCTTCAACTTTCAGTCAGAGAAAAATATTTCTTTTCTTTTGTGTATAATAAAAGAAGTACAATAAAAACAAATTTGAAGCCACTACAATTGTATAAAAGAAAAAAAATACAAATCTTCAATCCTATTTGTGGTTTATATCATCCCACATTGCTCATTTAGTAACTCAGTTCATATAAATCCCTAGTTTCTAAAAAGTAACCAGATATTCATATATACAAAATACAGGACAGCATCCACCATTCCACCGAACAATTTCGAGGCAACTCAATGAATGCATTCTCATGACCAAATAACTAGTAACAAAAAACCCAAATCAGTTTTTGAAATTTTTTTACAAATTGAGGATTTCAGCAAACAAATTAGAATTACCCAAAATTCTAAAATTTACATATACAAACATTAGCATATTACTACATCTTATTTTGTAAGAATGGGTACCCAGAGTAGAGCAAAATTAAACCCAAATCATTTCTATTCAACTCACCAAAAATAATTCTTTGCCAAAAAAACTTGAAATCTTCTGGCAAAAACTCCTTTCTATGCTTATTCAGTCGGAGGAGAACAATAGCAAGGGTAAAGATCAAGCAATGGTGGTGCTTAGGGTTTGACTGAAATTAACGAGTTAGAGTAGAAAGAGAGAGAAAACAACGAGAAAGAGCTGAGGGAGCTCAAGAGAGAGAGTGAGTGGAAGTAGGAGAGAGAGAGAGAGAGAGAGAGAGAGAGAGAGAGGGCAGTTTAAATTGGGGTGAAAGTAAGTCAAAAAAAATTGGAACAAGGAAGAGTCATTATCTTGGAGGTTGCTAATTAAAAAATAGACCCATCATTTTCAAAAATATTATTTTAAACCAAGATTATTTAATAGTCAATTAAAAGAATAAAAATGATGCATGAACATTCCAAAAATAGATAATATTTTATTTATTAAAGTCATTTGGGAAAACCTAATACTACCTTAGTTTTTTTTTAAAAAAAAGGTCCCATAACTGTAATATTAAAATATATTTTGTTGTTTCCCAAATGTACTTGGAGGTTTAGAATGGGGTGAATAGATCTTTTAAGAAAAATTAGTTAATAGATTATTATCAAATAATTAATCAGAATTAATAAAACACCTCGGAATTTTTGTTTGAAATCCCTTTAAAGATTTAATTAAATTTCAGCCCTAAATTTAGTTCTTATGGAATTAAGTCACAACAGATATAGATGTTAATTAGCAGAAACATAAATGCAGTAAAGTAAATAATATAATAAGTTTTAAGTGGTTCAGAGTACAAATAATTGTAGTCTACTTTTCTACTTTACAGGTAGAAAATTCACTAAGGATGTAGGTCATTTAAACCAAATAACTAAGATCTATTATAATACAAAATCATTAAGATTTCTTCGAGTCATTTAGATGGTGTTTGTTTGTGTCTGAATGCCTCTTAATTCATCTGCCTCTGATTCGGTAAGAGGTAAATCTTATTTGGATTTTTTTTTTTTGCCTTTTAATCGTTAAGGCGGAAACACAAATCTTAACTATTAAGAGCTAGCAGCCTCTTAATAGTTTATTTAAAATTTATAGATAAAAATAGCCTCAATAAATATTGTACTCCTTCAATTTCAAATTTTAAGATTATTCAAATAAAATTCTTAAGTAACTTAGAGGGTTAAAATGGCAAAATAGTGTCATTCAGATATTTTACACTTTTTAGTTATCAAATAATTTTTTGATTCAGATGTTATTCGATAATCTAATTTATTAAGATGTATTAACCATTTAGATCTTAATTACTCAGTTTTATCAAATACCACTTAGTCTTGACAGATGTCACTAAGACAGGGTCACTAAGACCACATCACTAAGATCAATTCAAGTCATTTAGACTTAGTAAAATAGTCACTAAGACTAGCGAATCACAGTAAGATGTATGATTTATGAGGTGCTACTAAGTAGCGTTGAACTCAGCCTCTGAAGGACTTAGTAGTTATAATTTCATAAAGTAAGCTTTTTTGACTTCTGCATAAGTTCAGATTTGTACTTAGTGATTCGTACTTAGATTTGAATCCTCGTACTCTTTTATAGGCTTCCTCAAAAAATTTTCATTGAAAAATTGTCGTTGTTTCATTAAATACACTGATCCTAGAAGACTTTTAACGTTGACTTTCAGGATGATTGTGTCAGCTTGTTTTTAACTCTAATATGTCACATCAGACATCTGCAGCACCAATTACGTTAGTGTTGCCCCATCGCTGAACTAGTTGTTAGACACAACCTTATCTGACCTTCATTTCAAACTTATAATCATCCACAAACTTCTTAGAATCCTTACTCTGCAAGTCTTCACAATGTCAGTTTAATGTCAGACCTGACATGTTCTACGATTTACTTGATTATAGACTCTAATGTTGATTGTAGACTTCAATGATGATCGTAGAGTGTTTGACAAAATTGACTCTACGATTCCTCTTGCTCTACGATATGCTCTATAATTCTTAATGTGCTCTACAATTCAATCTGCACTAAACGATATGCTTTATAATTTCTGTGTAGACTTTGCGATCTTTACTTAGCCTTATGATCTTAGAGTGGACTCTATGATTTCTCTGCAGACTCTGCGATCATGATATTGCTTTACAAACTCCTGGTAGACTCTGTGATCTTGAACTGAATGTTTTACGATAACTTTGCTAACTCTGTGATCTTCAATAAATCTTATGATTACTCAGAGTAGCTTTATGATCGTTCAGTTTACGCTACAATCGATTCAGTCCTATCATCTATACATTTAATCAACTCAATAGATCAACCTAACATTTTTAATCTTCTATTTTAAATCATTGTACATCAATTTCTCATTTAAGGACTTTACAAAAGTTACTGATACATATATACATTATCACATTATCATCAAATCAAAATATGCAATTGTCCTAACATATTTTATTTAATTTTTATCTATACAATTAATAAGTTGCTAATTTAGTGTGACGCCCCCAAAATAGGTATACATCACCTATTCTGAGTTGTCAATACATGGTACAGAAATAACTACAATTTTATTATTACAACCGTAAAACTGTGAGTTTGAATACAAATATTATCTTCTAGACAATATCTATACTCAAATAAATCATCATCACATTTATTGATACATTATTTTACAAAATGGTGAGGACTACTAAACAATTCTTTCTAAAACCTTCATTCCATATACCCGACTTCAAATTACTCATTTATATTTTCGCCTCACGAGAAGAAAAATGGAACAAAAAGGAAAAGGTGAGCTCAACTAGCCCGATAAAGAATATTATGACTAAGATAATATACAACAAATTATCGTTAGTCTTCAACGGGGAAAAATCTAATAGAATCTGATAGACAACAAATTTTAAATCAATATTCGCAGTGAAATAATAATTCATTAGAAGAGTTAAGTAGAGAATGCAAACTGTGACGCCCCCAAAATAGGTATACATCACCCATTCTGAGTCGCCAAATACATGGTACAGAAACAACTACAACTTTATTATCTCAACAATAAAACTATGAGTTTAAATACAAATATTATCTTCTAGACAATATTTTTACTCAAATAAATCCTCATCACATTTATTGATACATTATTTTACAATAATGGTGAGGACTACTAAACAACTCTCTCTAGAACCTTCATTCCATACCCAGAGCTAGTACTCGCATTACATTCTCGCCTCACGAGAAGAAAAATAGAACAACAAGGAAAAGGGTGAGCTCAACTAGCTCGATAAAGAATATTATGACTAAGATAATATACAACAAATTATCGTTAGTCTTCTTGAGGAAAAATTTAATAGAATACTGATAGGACAACAAATTTTCAATCAATATTAGCAGTGAAATAATAATTCATTAGAAGAGTTAAGTAGAGAGAATGCAAACTACTATCTTCATGTATGAATTTAAAAGTTCATCGTCTATCTTTTATCCCCAGAATAACAACAATCGATATACATCGGAATCAAATATTCATCTTTGCACTCTGAGGCCAAAGATATTCATCGATTAAGTCGTATTCATCTCAACACTGTTCATCTTTGCACTTCTGAGCCAAAGATATTCTTGAGAAATCATTCATCTTTTACTCTGGGCCAAAGATATTCAATAATATCATCATTTAAGATCGAGAGGATGATGAAAAATATTTTAAAGAACGAATCCAATTGAAACAAAATGACAAGGATTAAGGATTAAGGATTAAGTACTTTGTTTTATCCATGTCAACAATACCCCAAAAATAATCACGGTGGTGTAAAATTCAAGAATGATCAAAACATGGATCTGATCAAAGCTAGTATCCAAAATAGATGTTTTGACAAAAGAAGAAATTTTATTTTTTTTGGTGAATAGTCTGCGTATATCGTGAATAGTCAGATATCGTGAATAGTGTCGATATCGTGAATAAGTCAAGTATCATGAATAGTAAATCAGACACCAAAAGATAGAAATTCCACAAAAAACATCTTCACGCTTCATGAATAGTACTCGTGAATAGTAACTTCGTGAATAGTAACTCATGAATAGTAACTTCGTGAATAGTAACTCATGAATAGTAACCCCGAGCATGAAAAAGTTCCAAATTTGATAAAACTTGGATCAACATTTCAACATAATGATATTGAAGAAATAATATCATTCTGAAAAAAAATAATATCCCTTACCTCAAAGAATCGAGTGCCGGAAGGAAAGGTCGGAAGTGATCTTTGAATGAAACTTATCTTGAGCAATGAACTCTCAAAGTATCTAAATACTCACAAAATACGCTCAATAATATATAGAGAGAGAAAGAGAAAACTTTGTTTACGGTGTGATTTTCAATTCTAACTTAGCCCTCTATTTATAGGAAAATGTTAGCCTTACCAAGCAGACTTGACCGCTACACGATGGCTTTACTACGCTACTATTGCCACCCACCACATTTGAAATAAAATTCAGCACATTTCTTCACCAACCACAAGTGGGGCCCACTCAATTCTAGAATTTTCCACCAAAATCAATTATAAACCTAAATTTTCGAATCACACCTCTTAAAATTCACAACAAATCATTCGTGCATTTTTAACGGTTCAAAATTTGTGGACATATACTCAACTTATGTATGTATAACATACCCAAAAATTACCACAATCAGCGGTCGGATTAAAATTATAACCCCCATAATATATCTCAAAAACCCACGATTTAATTTTTAATACCTCAATACGGTAAAATCTTGATAAAACACCTCAACAATAATTTCTTCATTTATAACCACATAAATAAATCCATCATTTATATCCACATAAAATAAATATTTCTTTATCATATGAATCAATAATTAATTATTCACAAATAATATTACGGAATCCTGATTATAATGACAGTAGTTCCCGGAAAGAGGGGCTTTCAGATAAGGATTTCTCCTTCTTGGCGCATGATTAGGTGACCAAACCTCTCCTTGTGAGAACTTTCTAGACATTGCCAATAATGCTATCTAATAATATTATTCAAATAATATGAATTATTGATCGATAATGGAGATAATAATGCGGTGACAATTATTGAACAATGATAATATAAAATATCAACGCAAGCAATTATTGAATCAATAAAATAAAATATTGAGCAGTAACTCTTTGTGAAAATTATTGAGTAGTGCCTTCTTACGTAAGGATCAATAATTCAACAATCTTGTGCTGTCACAGGTGTCTTTCTTTGTGCGACCCAGCGTATTCTTTGTATTTTAACCACAGGTATTCAGCGATCTTACTTGTGAACAACTACGCCGTTATTTTTAACCAACTTATATTTGTCGTTTTCTTCATCCAATCGCTTTTTAGTTATGGGGCCCCACATGGGTCATGCTACGCGTCGTAAATCACGAATATTCCCAACGATCTGAATATTCCACGACCAAACGAATATTCCAAACAAAATGAATATTTTATAACCACTTGCTTATTTTGAAATATTTGCGTATTTAACCCTTAACTATCCACATTAATCAAATCAACCCTTACTATTTCAAAATAATAAATAAAGGAAATTCCTTTTATTTTAAAAAATTTGAGGTCTTACAACCTCCCTCCTTATGAAATTTCGTCCTCGAAATTGGCGTACATACTGGTGTTTGAAAAGGTGAGGATACCTCGCTTTCATTTCCGTTTCCAATTCCCGGTCATTTCCTCTATAGCATGATTCCTCCACAAAACTTTAACTTGTGGTATGACCTTTCTTAGCGTGGGACATGCTCCTTCCTATCCAAGATCTTGATAGGTACCTCCTCATACGTTAAGTCTTGGCTATCTAAATGGGTTCTAACTTCGATAACGTGGTTCGGGTCTTTCACATATTTCTGAAATACTGGATATATGAAACACATTATGAACACGAGACATACTCGGAGGTAACGCAAGTCATATAGGCTACATTTCCTACTCGGTCGAGAATTTGAAATGGACCGATAAATCGTGGATTGAGCTTTCCTCTCTTCCCAAATCTTGTAACTCCCTTCCATGGAGCAACTTCATGACAATACATGATCCCCTACATTAAATTCCACGTCCTTTCGATGAAGATCCGCATAACTCTTTTGTCGATCTTGAGTAGTTGTATCGTTGTCGAATTATTTGGATCTTTCGGTGAGTAAATACGTCTTAACTTCGGGTCCCAACAATGTTGCTTCACCCACCTCATCCCAACATATTGGAGAACGACATTTTCGTCCATATAATGCTTGAATGGAGCCACACTATACTTGCACGATAATTGTTGTTGTAGGAGAATTCACTGATGGTAAATACTTATCCCAAGCCGCCTTGAAGTTCAGGACCACGAGTCTTAATAAATCTTGAGAGTTTGAATAGTCCTCTACGATTGTCCAGGTCAGTTTGGGGATGGTATGCCGAACTAAATCGCAAATCCGTGCCCATAGCTTTTTGCAAGCTAACCCAAAATCTTGAAGTGAATCTTGGGTCACGATCAGAAACTATGGATCTGGGCATGCCATGCAACCTCACAATCTCATTTACGTCATCATACTAGCAAGGCGTTCAAGTGAATAAGTCTCCGTATCGGCAAGAAATGAGCGGACTTGGTTAATCTATCAACAATAACCCAAATAGCATTGATGCCTTGAGAAACCGTAGGAAGACCCGTAATTGAAATCCATGGTAATGTGTTCCCACTTCCATTCAAGGAATCTCAAGTGGTTGCAACGGACCCTTAGGTACTAGATGCTCGCCTTTACACGTTGGCAAGTTAAACACATCGAGATAAACTTTGCAATCTCTCTTCATATTATTCCACCAAAATGTATGTAGAAGATCACGATACATTTTAGTACTTCGAGGATGGATTGCAAATGGTGTATTGTGTGCTTCCATCATAATCTTGTACTTCAAATCAGTCGTTAGGAACCACAAAGTTCAGAGTGGACTCAAGTATTCCTTCTTCATCAATTCTCGCTTAGGAATAGCTCCTTCTTGTACTTTTCTTCTTCATACGTATCACTCCGGATTCGGTGGCTTGAGCAACCTTAACTTTTCTATTAAAGTTGGCTCTGTCGTATACTTGACATCATCCTTTTCGTTCCGCATATGATCTTCTACTCAATGCGTCGTCACTACCACGTTAAACTTTACCGGGATGGTATTGAATAGTGTGGTCGTAGTCTTTCAATAGCTCGAAGCCAACGTCATTGCCGCGTGTTGAGTTCTTTTGAGTGAAGAAATATTTAAGGCTTTTATGATCTGAATATATCTCCACTTTCTCCCCGTATAGATAATGCCTCCATATCTTTAAGCGCGCAACGATTTGCCTTGACTCTAGATCATGAGTAGGATAATTCCTCTCATACTCTTTAAGTTGTCGCGAGGCGCAGGCTATGACTTTCCCACGTTGCATGAGAACACATCCTAACCCTTTGCGAAGCATCATTTGTAGATAACAAATCCATCAAGAACGGATGGTATTGTTAGAACAGTCTTAGAAATAAGTCTCCTCTTAAGCTCTTGGAAACTTTTCTCGCATTCTTCGCCCCAAACGAATTTTCGTATCCTTTCGTGTTAATTTGAGTTAATGGAGTAGCGATTCGAGAAAACCCTTCCACGAATCTCGATAATAACCGGCTAAGCCCAAAAAGCTACGTACTTGATCCAAACTTGGTTGCTCAACTTTGTATTGCTTCAATCTTGGCCGGATCAGCAGATACTCCATGTTTTGACACACATGCCCAAGAAAGGCTACTTCCTCAAGCGAACTCGCATTTCTTCAATTTGGCATATAGTTGGTTTTCACGAAGCCTTTGGAGTACCGACTTCAAATGGTGCTCATGATCTTCACGACTTTTGGAATATATAAGGATGTCATCAATAAAGACAACAACGGCCGATCCAAATATTCCTTGAATACTCGGTTCATCAAATCCATGAAAGCCGCGAGGAGCATTAGTTAGTCAAGAAAGACATGACTAAGAATTCATAATGCCCATCCCAAGTTCTCAGAAAGCGGTCTTTGGAATATCCTCGATTCTAATTTTCAATTTGATGATATCGAGCGAAGATCGATTTTTGAAAAGAATTGTGCCCCTTGCAAGTTGGTCAAACAAGTCATCAATACGAGGTAGAGGATACCTATTCTTGATGGTGACATGGTTGATTCCGATAGTCAATACAAAGTCGCATACTCCGTCTTTCTTTTTACAAATAAAAGCAGGAGCACCCGAGGAGATGTCTTAGGGCCGAATGAAACAGATGTCCAACAATTCTGTAGTTGGACCTTTAACTCTGAAGTTCAATAGGAGCCATTCGATATGGGGTTTTAGAAATGGGCTTTGTGCGAGTTCAAGATCAATAAAGAATTCAACTTCACGTTACGGGGTAAAAGGAAGTTCTTTGAAAATCGTCGGGAAAGTCGATAACAACAGGAATATTATTCAAATTTGGCGTGTCTTTATTCAAATCCATAACATGGGCTAAGAAAGCTTGACATCCGCTTTTTTGATAAGCGAATAGCTTTATGATTAGATATGATAGTGATTGATTTTAATGGTTTAGTTGCTTGAATTCGTACAACGGGTTGGTTAGGAATATGAAAACTAACAACCTTACGAAAACAATCAATTTTGGCATGATGAGTAGTTAACCAATCAATCCCTAAAATCACATCAAAAGCAAGTATCTTTAAAGAGATAAAGGTCAACGGGTAAGGTGATGGTGCCAACTTGAATCAAACAAGATTTATAAGCGGTGGATGTGATAAAAGTTTCTCTAGCGGAGTTTCCACAGATAGGTCAAAGTCTAATTTCTCGAGTCAAGTTTAAGCGTTGAGCACATGCGGGAGAGATAAATGAATGGGTATGCCGGTATCAAGTAAGGTATAAAACATGAGAATTTATAAATAGCTTACCCGTGATCACCTCGTTTGGGTTCCTCGCATTATGACCGATCACAACAAACGCTCTTTCTTCCGGAATCGTTGACTTTGACTTTGCAGGGACGATCTTTTGAGTCACCGTCTCCCATTGAACTAGGTTTTATTCTGCGTACAATCTCGAAGCGATATGTCCTTCCTTTCCACAACTATAGCATACCTTGAGCTGTTGTCAGGCGGTTTGACCGATATGTCCCTCTTTTCGCATTTGTAGCATATAATGGGTGGTCATTCTCCTCCCTTAGAACCGATTCTTTCTTAAGACCTTTGTCGTCTTCACATAGTCGTTGTTAAATATCCTCTTTTAAAATCTCCTCGACTCGCTTCTTACATTTTCATGACCATGATTACCACGGAGTGGTTACCATTTGTAAAATCTGTTTCTTTCTCATGAGTTATCATTATACATTGATTGCCATCTCTACAGTGCGATCCACGGTTATGGTCCCTCGGTTGACCGTACTCGTTATCTCGCTCTAATAATTGAGCCCATTTACAACATCTGAATAAAGAAAGTTTATGAGAAATGAGATCTTGGCGTATCACGGGTTTCAAACCTCTAAGAAACATCCGCGTCATCGTTCCTCATTCTCCACCAAATGAGGTCTGAACTGGATAACTCTGCAAACTTTGCCTCGTCTTTGAGACAAATCATGTTGTTTTGCTCTAATCGATGAACTCCACTTCCTTCATATAGCCGAACACTTTCGGAAAGTATTTGTCATTAAATAGTCTCTGAAACGTCTCCCAAGACATCTTTGAGTGCTTGGTGGATGGAGTGCGCTTTCTGAGACTCCACCGATGTCTGCCTCGCCACGGAACATAAAGGTGGCGAATGGAACCTTCTGTTCTCCGTGCATCCCAAGACATCGAATATCTTGGTAATTTGTTTGACCCGTGTTTCCGCCGTGATCGGATCGGCTTTCCCTTAAATTCGGTGGTCCCTGACTCTTTGAAGCGCTTGTTTGTGACAACCCGTGAATTGCTATCATTTCCTCCTGTATTTTGAACACGAGTCTCCTAAATGCGATTTTGCATGAGCTGCGAAAAAAGCTTCTAAACATCCCTCGTTCATCATACGCTTTCGGTGGTGTTGTTCACGGGAGGAACATTGCCGACTGTTACACGTTCTCCTCGTTGTTAAATCTGAGGCATCTCCACGGTCTCATTTACTCTTTCATTAACATTCAAATCGACATTCTCAAAATCTTGTCATAAAACAAGGGTTAATTAAGAAATCAATATATCACATAATATCCCTATATCTTGACCAACTAACAAATAAGCTTAGGTAGGACACCTTTAGCGAAGGATTTACTCGTCTCTCCCTCTAGTTCTATTCCCGATCTCCGCCAGAGATCATATCCCTAAGCTCGATACCAATTTGTGGCGCCCCAAAATAGGTATACATCACCCATTTCGAAGTCGCCAAATACATGATGCGAAACAACTACAACTTTATTATCTCAACAATAAAACTATGAGTTTAAATACAAATATTATCTTCAGACAATATTTATACTCAAATAAATCCTCATCACATTTATTGATACATTATTTTACAATAATGGTGAGGACTACTAAACAACTCTCTCTAGAACCTTCATTCCATACCCGACTAGTACTACCATTTACATTCTCGCCTCACGAGAAGAAAAATAGAACAACAAAAGGAAAAGGGTGAGCTCAACTAGCTCGATAAAGAATATTATGACTAAGATAATATACAACAAATTATCGTTAGTCTTCAACGAGGAAAAATTTAATAGAATCTGATAGACAACAAATTTTCAATCAATATTCGCAATGAAATAATAATTCATTAGAAGAGTTAAGTAGAGAATGCAAACTACTATCTTCTATGTATGAATTTAAAAGTTCATCGTCTATCTTTTATCCTGTAACAACAATCAATATACATACGGAATCAAATATTCATCTTTGCACTACTGAGGCCGAAAGATATTCATCGATTAAGTCATATTTCATCTCAACACTTTTGTTCATCTTTTGCACTCTGGGCCAAAGATATTCTTGAAATCATTCATCTTTTGCACTCTGGGCCAAAGATATTCAATAATATCATCATTTAAGGCGAGGATGATGAAAAATATTTTTAAAGAGCGAATCCGGTGAAACAAAATGACAAGGATTAAGGATTAAGGATTCGTACTTTGTTTTATCCATGTCCAACAATACCCCAAAAATAATCACGGTGGTGTAAAATTCAAGAATGATCAAAACATGGATCTGATCAAAGCTAGTATCCAAAATAGATGTTTTGGACAAAAGAAGAAATTTTATTTTTTTTGGTGAATAGTGCAGATATCGTGAATAGTCTTGAGTATCGTGAATAGTCTTGATATCGTGAATAAGACCAGTATCACATGAATAGTAAATCAAACACCAAAAGATAGAAATTCCACAAAAACATCTTCACGCTTCATGAATAGTACTCGTGAATAGTAACTCTCGTGAATAGTAACTCATGAATAGTAACTCGTGAATAGTAACTCATGAATAGTAACTTAAGCATGAAAAAGTTCCAAATTTGATAAAAACTTGGATCAACATTTCAACATAATGATATTGAAGAAATAATATCATTCTGAAAAAAAATAATATCCCTTACCTCAAAGAATCGATTGCCGGAAGGAAAGGTCGGAAGTGATCTTTGAATGAAACTTGTCTCTTGACGAAACTCTCAAAGTATCTAAATACTCACAAAATCGCTCAATAATATAGAGAGAAAGAGAAAACTTTGTTTACGGTGTGATTTTCAATTCTAACAGCCCTCTATTTATAGGAAAATGTTAGCCGTGCAAGCAGACTTGACCTGCTACGATGGCTTTACACTGCTACTATTGCCACCCACCACATTTGAAATAAAATTCAGCACATTTCTTCACCAACCACAAGTGGGGCCCACTCAATTCTAGAATTTTCCACCAAAATCAATTATAAACCTAATTTTTGAATCGACACCTCTTAAAATTCACAACAAATCATTCGTGCATTTTTAGCGGTTCAAAATTTGTGGACATATACTCAACTTATGTATGTATAACATACCCAAAATTACCACAATCCAGCGGTCGGATTAAAAATTATAACCCCCGCAATATATCTCAAAACCCACGATTTAATTTTAATACCTCCGATACGGTAAAATCTTGATAAAACACCTCAACAATAATTTCTTCATTTATAACCACATAAATAAATCCATCATTTATATCCACATAAAATAAATATTTCTTTATCATATGAATCAATAATTAATTATTCACAAATAATATTACAGAATCACAATTATAATGACCAGTAGTTCGAGGAAAGGGGCTTTCAGATAAGGATTTCTCCTTCTTGGTATGCAATTAGGTGACCAAACCTCTCCTTGATGAGAACTTTCTAGACATTGCCAATAATGCTATCTAATAATATTATTCAAATAATATGAATTATTGATCGATAATGGAGATAATAATGCGGTGACAATTATTGAACAACAATAATATAAAATATCAACGCTTGACAATTATTGAATCGATAAAATAAAATATTGAGCGATAACTACTTGTGAAAATTATTGAGTAGTGCCTTCTTACGTAAGGATCAATAATTCAACAATCATGCGCAATCTGTAGTGTATGCTCGTAAACCAATGCGACAGCAGCGTATTCTTGTATTTTAACCAAGGGTATTCAGCGATCTTACTTGATAACAACTACGCGTTATTTTTAACCAACTTATATTTGTCGTTTTCTTCATCCAATCGCTTTTCAGTTATGGGGCCCACACATGGTCATTTGCGGCAAGTAAATACGAATATTCAAGCGATCTGAATATTCCACGACCAAACGAATATTCAAACAAAATGAATATTTTATAACCACTTGCTTATTTTGAAATATTTGCGTATTTAACCCTTAACTATCCACATTAATCAAATCAACCCTTACTATTTCAAAATAATAAATAAAGGAAATTCCTTTTATTTTAAAAAATTTTAGGGTCTTACACAAACTACTATCTTCTATGTATGAATTTAAAAGTTCATATCTATCTTTTATCCTGTAACATCAATCGATATATATCGGAATCAAATATTCATCTTTGCACTACTGAGCCAAAGATATTCATCGATTAGTCGTATTCATCTAAACACTGTTCATCTTTTACTACGGGCCAAAGATATTCTTGAAATTATTCATCTTTGCAGCTACGGGCCAAAGATATTCCATAATATCATCATTTAAAGTGAAGATGATGAAAAATATTTTTAAAAGCGAATCCGGTGAAACAAAATGAGCGAGGATTAAGGATTAAGGATTAAGTACTTGGTTTTATCCACGTCCAAAAATACCTCAAAAATAATCACATAGTGGTGTAAAATTCAAGAACGATCAAAACATGGATACAATCAAAGCTAGTATCCGAATAGATATTTTAGTGAAAAAGAAAATTTTTCATTTTCGATGAATAGTCTTAGTATTCGTGAATAGTGTCGTATACGTGAATAGTCAAGTATATCGTGAATAGTAACTCAGAGACACCAAAAGTTCCAAATTTGATAAAAACTTCAGATCAATATTTCAACATAATGATATTGAAGAAATAATATCATTCTGAAAAAAATAATATCCACTTACCTAAGAAAGAAGATCAAGATCTTAATTTGAAACACAGGATATAAAGCTGATTTCGAACTTGAACTTGCCTTAGAATAGCAATACTCAAATTATACTCAAAATACTCACAAGAATCGCTCGATAATATAGAGAGAAAACTTGATTTAAACGGTGTGATTTTCAATTCTAACCTAAGCACCCTATTTATAGGAAATTGCTTAGAACATTAAAAAAGCGAAAATTTAATATAATATTAATATATTATATATAAATTTCACTTTACAATCTATGATCTGAATTCAGCAATGCTTGACAACAAATAAGTCTACCAAATAAATCAAAAACATTTTTTATTTAAAATAATAAAAACTTCCAAAAATCAATTATTCAGGAATTTCAGAACATCAATAATTCATAATAAATAGTCCTTTTATCAGAAAATTCGAATCTCGCATGAGTTTTATAGGAAATTCAATTCTCTACAACTTTGCAGAAGAAAGTTTTTCCAAATTCCAAAGCAGAAATTGGCGAAATACACAACAAAGAGGCGATTTTATAAATTTATAATCAAATTTGATCGATAAATGGGGTCCACCAACATGTTTAACATGTTTTAAATATTTATTGTAATAAAAATACTCTTCCTCCTCGTATACTCATAAATCCCACATTCGTTGTAAAAATATCACCATTATTATATTATTAAAATAATATATTTAAATGAATTATTTTATCGAGAAAAAAATAAAATATTAATTTTCAACAATTGTCATTTTAAAAATTTTCTCCATCTATATCCACATAAAATCAATATTTTTCTCATCATATGAATCAATAATTAATTATTCACAAATAATATTCTGAGAATCACAATATTGATGACAGTAGGTTCAGGAAGAGGGCTTTCGATAAAATTTCTCTCCTTCTTGGGCGCAATTAGGTGACCAAACCTCTCCTTGAGCAGAACTTTCTAGACATTGCCAATAATGTTATCTAATAATATTATTAGGATAATATGAATTATTGCTTCGATAATAAAAAAAATCTTGTGTAATAATGATTATTGAAACAATGATGAATATAAAATATCAACGACAATTATTAAATCAATAAAATATTTGAGCAGTAATTACGTAACCATTATTGAGTAGTGCCTTCTTACGTAAGAATCAATAATTGGTGCAATCTGAGTAATCTTCTTGTGTTTTAACCACCAAGTATTTTAACGGTATTACTTGGTAACAACTTCTGTAGTTATTTTTAAACAACTTATATTTATCGCGTTTTCTTCAAACAAATCGCTTTTTTTAGTTATGGGGCCCACACATGGCATTTGCTGCTTGGTCGTCAATACGAATATTCCCAGATAGTACGAATATTCCACGACCAAACGAATATTCCCAAACAACAATGAATATTTTATAACCACTTGCTTATTTTGAAATATTTGCGTATTTACCCTAACTATCCACATTAATCACATCAACCCTTACTATTTCAAAATAATAAATAGAGAAAATTAAATTTCATTAATAATAAGTTGGGGTCTTACATTTAGAACCTGTTTGGGGGAGATTTTGTATGGACTAAAAGCAACTTTAAATTAAATATGAAAGTGAGTATGGTAACTACTAAAAACACTTTTAATAAGTAGAAATTTGAGTTTAAAAATCAATTTCAGGGATTTTTTTCCTTTGTTTTTTTTCTTTTCTCTAGATAAAAATCATAACATATATCTTAGATCTGAGGAGAGTTCTCCTTATTTTGGAGAGACCCGCCCCTAAATCTCTCCTTATACTCTAATAATTTCTCCTTTATTGTGGAACTTGATTTCTTCATGATATAATTGATTTCTTTCTCTTTGTGAAAGGATTTCATTATCATCTCTTAGAAGTTTACTTTCTTTACTTGAGGGATTTTTTTTGTTTATGAGAATTTTTCAGGTGCGTGAATGGTTGAAGATAGATTGTTCAGATTTGAGTATAACGTTATAATGTTGGTCAATTCTTCCTTTGCACTGCTCTGCATATTATTTTATTATTTTGAGATTATGAGTTATTATGTTTGAAAGAATTATTATTTTAATTTTTTATATTATAATTTTTCATCATTTATAACAATTTATAATTTCAATATATTTGATCAATTAAACTATTTGATTAAAAAAACAATTTTAGGAAATTAGAAAATTTGTACTTTTGACTCCTAACCCTTTTGGCAAAAGTAAAAAAATACAAAATCATCCTTGATTAAAAAAATAAAAATAAAATCTCATACCGCATTTACCTTAAATTTGTCATTGATACCTTCAACATCACTTATGTAATTATGTAATCAAATATTATTTTAATTGTTTACTAAAAATACTTTTGTCAAAACGTCTATATCTAAAAAAAGCCTTAGATGTAGTGATAAAATTGTTATACTTAATCTATCCTATTTGTTTTATTCATTATTTAAATGAATTGAATCCTATCAAATTTTTATATTTCTCCTTTGAATTACTTATATATATATATATGTGTGTGTGTGTGTGTGTATATATATATATATACATTTGTGTTGTGACGCCCCAAAATAGGTATACATCACCTATTACGAAGTAGCCAAATACATGATGCAATACAAATACAATCTTAAATATACAACAAGAGTTGTGAGTTTAAATACAAATATTGTCTTACGGACAATATCCACTCTCGAATAAGTCCTCATTACATTTATTGTCACACTATTTAATGAGAATAGTGAGGACTACTAATCTTATAATCTGGATAGTCACTCTGGTTCCCCACTAGTCCAGAAGCCACGTTCTCATTTCTGAAGAGAATAGTGAAAGAAAGGGTGAGCTCAACTAGCCTAGTAAGAAATATTATGACTAAAATAATGCGAGAATAAATTATCATTAGTCCTCAGCGATTGTTAAAGCGATAAAATACAATAGACATCAAGTTTAACTACTGATGAATATCTGATCCATTAAAAGAGTCAAGTAGAGAATAAAATCTACTATCTTTTATGATTGAAAAAGGTTTTCATTACTTTTATCATTTGAGACTCGGCTTAATTAATAATCCACATCATCCCCACTTTTACTACCGAGGATATTCATTGGGGTCGCGACCACAAATTATCCATGCTCTACGGGCCAAAGATATTTGTGTATTCATCGATGGTCATGATCATGCCAACAACTGCCCATCAATGCACTACGGGCCAATGAGGACTTTTACCACATCATTTGTAACATTACGGTTATGATTACACCAAATAATCCCTGATCATAATCATACCAAGTCCATCTATGCACTACAGGCCACAGATGACTTTCAAAAAAAAATATAAACATGAGGATGATGACAATGATATAAGAATTCAATAAAACAAATTAAAGAATTAATTTGTTCAGGAACTAATAACGTCCAAATTATCAACATGATACTTCTTTGTAAAGTAAAATTCAAGAATGCTCAGAAGAATATTTCTATGAAAAGATACTGGATGAAGCGCAAATATCAAGGATATTCCACTAATTTCATGTAGTATAGAAGTCAAAACTTTAACCAACTGAGTTAATAAAGAATGGAATAACAAAAGAAATCACCATGCGCATGCGGTATTAGCATAGACAGAGTTATTCAATGAGAATAATAAAAGCGGAACCAAGTCGGTGTAAAAGCGCATGACGAGGATATTTCAATGAGAATAATAAAAGGCGGAACCAGTGCGGCGTAAAGCGCATGAGCGAGGATATTCAATGAGAATAATAAAGAAGGAACCAGGTCCGGCGTAAAATGCACAGATAGGATATTCCAACAGAATATTTAACGAATGGAATAACAACAGAAATCCCCAAGTATAAGGTAGACCACGTATACAGGTTATTCCAACAGAATAATAAGAATGGAATAACAGAAGTTCTCTTCATGAATACAAACGAAATAATACCCCTTACCGTATAAGAAAACTTGATATAGAAGTGGTGAAGTAGCAGAATACTTTTCTTTTTTCTCTCTATAGTTTTCTCTCTCTAGAGTTTCAATGAATTCGTAGAAATAATGAAGGAATGAGCTTCTATTTATAGGAGAATGGAAAGACACTATGTAAGGATTTATCACGGACGCAATAATTCATATCATACGAAACCTTTGGTTGATTGAATTTCAAGGAATTTTCCTAACACAACCAAAAATTAAAATAATATATATATATATATCAATATAAACACATGCTTGTTGAATTTTTGCTCCTACCCGACAAACTCTTAAAATCCACTGACTTTTGATACCACCAAAGGACAATATATCATATATATATATATATATATATATATATATATATATATATATACTACTCCACCATTCCCACATTCCACCCAATTCATGGGTGGAATTCCTCCCACCAAAACAAAAGTCCTTTCATTCCCCCACCAATATCAATTCATATCATACATATATAAAATACTTACCACCACCCACCAAAACCCACTACCACACACACACTCTTACGAAAACACACATACACACATGTCAAATATATATATATATATATACTTTATAATTTTCTTTCGATTATTTTAAAAAATGGGTAAATGGGGGGTCCATATAATAATATCAAATACTTCATAAAAAGTCACCTTAATAATTTTAACAACATTTATCATCATTATTATAATTCATAATATTAATCGACCAGATCGTTCCCAGGAAAGAGGGGGCTTTCCAATAAGGATTTCTCTCCTATGGTTGCTTGATTAGGTGACCAAACCTCTCCTTGGCGAGAACTTACAGAACGCAGATTAATATTGCAAATAATAATATTAATAACTTCGTTGTCTCGATTATTGGTTTAATAATATAAAATATCGACAATAATTGAATCAAATAACGTGAGATACTATGCAACAATTACTGTGACAATAATTAAACAAAACTGAGTGACTTCTCACTTAAGCATCAATAATCAATACCGTGTGCCACTATACAACCACGCGTATTCATGTACTTTTACTACCGAGTAGTTCAACAGTATTAACGGTAAACTTTCGCCGTTATTTTCATACAAATATTTTTGTCATTTTTTCAATCTGACAATAATTCTATTATGGGGTCCACCAATGATTGTGCCGTTGTATGAATATTTTCTATTAAAATGAATATTCCCCGACCAATCGAATATTATATAACAACTTGCGTACTTTGTAAAATTTATAAATACTACCCACAACTATAACATTATATTAAATTTATTCCATAATATTCAAAAATGATAATTATAGAAAAAAATTTATTCATAAAAGTTGGGGAACATGTGTATTACACAGTAGGACTATGGCGATGGTTTTTTGGACTATGGCGACGGATGACTTGTCGCCATAGCCCAGAATAACTATGGCGACGACGGATGAAACTGTCGTTATAGCCCAAAAAATTGTCGCTATAGCCAACTGTGTAATACACAGCTGTGTACATACACTTTTTCATATGTATATATATATATATGGGTAATCATCCCTGGCAACCGGTTGCCTGTAGTACTGTTCAGCAACCGAGCTCATCGCCATTGATTTGTGCGATGAAAGGTTGGGATTAATCGTAAATAAAGCCCTGCCGCTACAGGCTCATGCGGCAGGCAATAAATTCCAAAACACGTGCGTAATTACCAAGCTGTCCCTTATTTAAACTTAAAAAATGTATACTCCCTGCCGCTACAGGCTCCAGCGGCAGTCTCCCTTTGACTATCAGACCATGGCACGGATACCAAAACGACTCGAAAGCCTAAACCACTGACACACGCCACACACGGAAGCCCAAACGACAGAGCACAAAATTTGATGACTTGCCGCTCTGACATGGCAGATCTCTCCCACAACCCATTCGGCTCCTCTCCATCTCAGAAGCTTGCTTTCTTCCCCTGCCGCTACAGCATTTCCCTCCCCTGCCTAAATCATATACCATTCAAGCAGCAAAACTAGCACCTAACGCGTGAGAGAAAAATTTGCAAGAAATTCACCAGCAGTAAAAATTTGCAAGTAACCGGATTATCTACAAATTTTCAAGTTCAAATATTATTTGATAATATTTATTTTTCAAATATTATAATTATTTTTTTTAAAATGTATGTCTATATATATGCATGTGAGTTTAAATTTTTTAGCATGTGATTTATGTGTTTGGTAATTATATAATTTTGTGGTGAAGTAGTTATTATAATTTTTTACGGATGAATAAATTATTTACTTAATATTTGCAAAAGAGTATTGTTTTATTTTATTATGAGTTTTTATTTTGATAAAATATAGTGAGTTATTTTATTATGAATGTCTACTAATAATGATTAATTATTATGAATATGTGCAAAAAAAAGAATTATTAAAATTAGTTTAAAATGAAGTCATTTTTCTGATTAATGGGATATAGATATAATTATGTTACATAGTTATTAAACAATATGAAAAATCTTTTATGTTATTTTTTAGGTACTAGATGGACAGTTGGATTTATGGACCAATTGACCCAAGTGTCCTTAACGATCAACAAAATCATGTGTCGAATGATATATATGACGGGAAAGACGGGGGAAGACTACTCTCATGTCAATTAACTGAAAAAAAATATGATCAATGAATATTAACAAGAGCTCAAAAAACAATTTTACAAAAATGTGGGTTTGAAATTTTTTGTTATCCCACAGTTGTACCACAAACTGACATTGGGCTCGTGTCCGCCTTGGTGGAGAGATGGCGGCCGGAGACCAATAGTTTTCACCTAAATTGTGGAGAAATTACAATCACTTTAGAGGATGTACATTTCATTCTTGGGTTGCCAGTAGTTGGCAAGCCCTTAACTTGTCCATTATTTGACACTCCATTGGCTCATTTTAAAGAATGTTTTGATAGTGAAGTAGCTGCTGAATTTCAGGAATCAAAAAAACGCGGCTCTATTTCATTACTATGGTTGCAGTAGCATTTTAATAATTGTCCCCCTAAAGCAAGTAAGAAAATTGTTGGTCGATGCACAAAGGCCTATATTCTTTGGTTGTGTGGGGCAATATTGTTCCCCACTAGGAATAAAAACACTGTTCATCCCATGTATATGTATTTTATTGCTAATGTTGATAATTATGTAACGTATTCTTGGGGTGCAGCTATGCTGGGCTATTTGTATAGGTCTTTATATACTGCCACTAGGAAAGGAGAGAAATATATTAATGGTTGTGTCACTCTTTTACAAATTTGGGCATACAAGCGTATAATAATTGGAAGACCTAACCCATGGCCTCAATCACAGTTATGGTTACCTAGGGCACTAGCATGGGCATACTCAAAAAATCACAGCTACCCTGATAGACGACAAAATCCCCATCATCATTTGAAATTTTACCGAGGGGAGTTAGATGTCCAGCCTGAATGGCAAGTAGTTTGGCGCCCTTACGTGGGGTGGGATGACAATATGAATGGATTTAATTTTGAAGGAAGATTGTTGGGATCTGGTAGAATCCCCTTGATCCATTTTGATATTGTAGAATACCAGATGCCAGACAGGGTGATGAGACGGTATGGGTTCTTTCAAGGTATACCATCTCCGGCAGAAAATCACAAAGAACTTAGAAAGGAAAAAGAAGATAGATTTGCCGTCGTTGATTGCATGGCCTTGAGGCGAGTGTACATCGCACATTGGGAGGCTTATATGGAGCATTTGAAGGGACAACAGTATGAAATTTCTAACTACGGGAAAATTGATTCATATATGGCTTGGTATAGGAAAATTACACATAGAAAACTGCATCGCCCTCGACGGGAAGGTGACCCAGACACTACATATGAGCCCCAGACTGTTTATAGCCAGCAACATCATCTTATACAAATGGTACACTAACATTTGCATATTTTAATACTAATACATACTATCTTGTTTATTAATAATACTAATATTGTACTTTTATCTTATATGACAGTCCTTACTTGATAAGTGCTTTGCTTTTATTGAGATGCCTCCAGACTATGTAGTTGAAAAACAGGTATGGGACCATCATTATGGTGTATATAACTCTGAAGTCAGAGGGAACAATGGTGAAGAGCGAGAGGAGCCAGGTAATGATGCGGTACAAGAGAGTTGCATCCCCACGACTCAAACTTATGTAACCTCTTATTCATTCGAGGCTGACTTCACAGAGAAGGAAAACGTTCAGGTAATTGGAGTATGAATGTTAATATTAATTTTATTACTTAATAATAATAATAATAGTAATAGTGATTATCATGCTTAATATTATTCAGGCCCAAGATATAGCTGAAGGGTACATCCCTACCACCCAGGCTTATGTGTCATCCTACTCATTCGAGTCTGGCTTCATAGAGCAGACAAAATTACAGGTATTATTCCCTCTTAATTTTATGTTGTAAAGACACAATTAATATTAGTAATATTATTAATATTATTAATATTTTCAGGTACAAGACATAACTGGCTTATGTTCCAACCCAGGCCTAAGTTCTAGTCCCACCACCCAGGCATTCGAGATTGGCTTCATAGAGCAGGCTGGTAAACAGGTACTATTAGTAATCTTGATTGTTTTTTGCGACCCTTTGTTTGAGAAATAACTGGTGGCAAGAACTCGCTTTGATCCGCGTCTTCCTCTACATCTTCATCATCATTATCATAGCTCATTGGCTGAGGTGAAACTCCAACAGTGCAATCAATGTCATCGTCTACCAATTCAGTAAGATTCTCATCCGGATCACACTGGTCAATTAACGTTTTTCCTCGGGCATTCAACTTAAGATGAGTCTTGTAACCTCGAATTGAGCAAGCAGCTTTACTGGCTAACTCTTGACAATCATTCATCAAATGATTAAAATGCATTGTTTGATCTTGTTCAAAGTTAGCAGTTATTGGGCTAAAGAGTAACGTTTGACTAAGACCCGGACTTTTATAAATAAAGATGAATTTTTCTATAAATATTTTTTTGAATATTATGGAATAAATTTGATATAATGTTATAGTTGTGGGTAATATTTATAAATTTTGCAAAGTATGCAGTTGTTATAAAATATTAGTTTGGTGGGGAATATTATTTTTTGTTAGGGAATATTAAATAAATATGGCTCAATCATTGGTGGACCCCTAGCGAATTATTTATCGGATTGAAAGCGACAAAAATATTTTATAAAATATAACGGCGGAGGTATTGGTGGAATTAAAAGTTGATTGAACAAAAATATTGGTAAAGAAATGCGATGTCTGGCGTGAATTAGTGCGTAGTTGCGTAGCGCGCGGTATTGATTATTGATGCTTACGTGAGAAGTCACTCATTATGCTCGATTATTACTCTGATAATTCTTTGCATCATATCTCTTATATTATTGATTGATTATTGTCACGGTATCATCGTATAATATGTTATAGTATTAAATCAATAATTGAGGCGACAAGTTATAAATGATTAATAATTGTTGAAAGATTAAATATGTGTTGATGAAAAATAAAATGATTTGTGGTAAGTTTGATTATTTTATGGGGGCTCGTATGTCATCATCTAAGAGTCTCTTCGTCGATAGTATTTACCTTCGTCGATAGTAATTACCCGTCGATAGTAATTACCCTTGTGAATAGTATTTACCTTACGTCGATAGTAATTACCCTTGTGAATAGTATTTACCTTTCGTCGATAGTAATTACCCGTTAATAGTAATTAGTAAATTACCTTTACGGACGTCGAACCACTTGTCGTTTCACATTACTGAGCGTCGAACCACTATCGTTTCACATTCTGGCGTCGAACCACTTTTCTTTTCACATCATTAGTCATCGAGCCACTTGCCTTTTCACACGGGCGGTCTTAAGCTAGAAATCTTCTATAAATAGAGGCCTAGGGCTTCATTATTTTCACGAATTCATTGAGCTATAGAGAGAGAAAGTATAGAGAGAATAGAGAGAAAGAAGAAGAGTATTTTATTCTTACTACTTGCTGCGATATTCAATCTCTACCAAAAGTAAGGGGTGTTATTCTTTCTTATTCATGAAAGAAGCATTGTTATTCCATTGCTTATTATTACATTGGAATAACTTTGTATATCGTGGTTTACCTATACTTGGTGACATTCTTCTATTATTACATTGGAACATCACATGCGTGTGTTTTACACGGACACAGTAAAATCTTTATTATTATTACATTGGAACATCACATGCATGTGTTTTTTACAGGACTGGTTAAAATCTTTATTATTATTACATTGGAACATCACATGCGTGTGTTTTACAGGACTGGTTAAAATCTTTATTATTATTACATTGGAACATCACATGCATGTGTTTTACAGGACTGGTTAAAATCTTTATTATTACATTGGAATATCACATGCATGTGTTTTCATGGGACTGGTTCCATTCTTTATTATTATTGGAACATCACATGCATGCGTTTCTTGTTCCGTTATTTATTATTACATTGGAATAACTTTTGCTGCATGCGATCTATCGCATGCGTGGTGATTTCTTTTGTTATTCCATTCTTTATTATACCCGGTTGGTTAAAACTTTGACTTCTATACTCCATGAAATTAGTGGAATATCCTTGATATTTGCGTTTCATCGATATCTTTTCATGGAAATATTCTTACGATCATTCTTGAATTTTACTCTACAAAAGCGATATCATGTTGATAATTTGGGCGTTAATAATTCTGGATAAAATAATTCTTGAACTTGTTTTATTGAATTCTTATATCATTGTCATCATCCTCATATTTTATATTATTTTGAAAGTCATACGTGGCTTTTGTAGTGCATAGATGGACTTGGTATGATTATGACGAGAGACTATTCGATTGTAATCATGGTAGTAATGTTACAAATGATGTGATAAAAATCCTCGATTGGTAGTAGTGCATTGGTGGGCGATTGTTGGCATGATCATGACCATTAATGAATACACAAATATTCTTGGGCGTAGTGCATGAATAATTGTGGTCGTGATCTTAAAGAATATCCTTGGTAGTAGTGCGGGGTGATTCGATGATGTGGAATATTTATTAAAAGTGAGTCTCGGCTATAATGATGATGAAAAACCTTTTAAAACCTAAAAGATAGTAGACTTTATTTTCTACTTGACTCTTTTAATGGATTGCGTATTCAGCTGCTTGATTAAAGCTGGTTGTCTATTGTATTTTATCGGTTTAACATTGTTGAAGACTATTGATAATTTATTACGCATTATCTTAGTCGTAATATTTCTTCTTTGGGCTAGTTGAGCTCACCCTTTCTTTCCTTTATTCTCTTGAGGAAATGAGAATATAAATTTGGGACGAGTCGGGAAGCAGTGATGGTCACGAAGATAGCATTAGTAGTCCTCACTAATACAGCGTGAAATAGTGTGATAATAATTGTAATGAGGACTTTTTTTGAGTTTGTATAATATCTAGTAAGCGATATTTGTATTTAAACTCACGGTTTATATCGTATTGTACCACAGCAGTTATGTTAATAAGTTGTATTTAAATTACATACCATGTAAGTGGCGACCCAAGATGGGTGATGTATACCTAATTTTGGGGGCGTCACGGTTAATATCGAGCTTAGGGATATGATCCTGGCTAAGATGTGAGAATAGTACTAGGAGGAGAGGCGGGGAATACCTTGTTAGTATGACCTACTAAGTTTATGTCTTTATTTTATTGGTTGGTGGAAGATAGGGATAATTTGTTACATGTCGATTAACCTTTTGTTTTTGTGGCGATGTCTGAAAATGACATCGAGAATGTTGAGAATATGATGGGTAGCGAGCGATCGTTGATTCACCACATATCGATAATCGGGGATAATGTGCATCGGGAGGCGACAATCCCTCATACAAACAACAACCTTGACCAAATGATGAATGATCAAATGTTCGGAGGCTTTATGCAATTTATCTGACAATGATGACGAGGCGACTCTGTCCAAAAGCGTGGGTGGAAACACGGAAAACTCTCGGCGGTCGCTAAACAATTTGAGGCTGGGACCACCGGAGTTTAAGGGAAGCAAAACCACTTACGGCGGAAGCATGGATAAAGCAGATTACCAAGATATTTGATGTCTTGGGATGCTCAGAAGAGCAAAAGGTTCCTTACTTAGCCTTTATGTTGCGGCGGAGGCGGATTCTTGGTGGGAATCGGTAAAAGCGTACTCGACTTCTTTGTCTTGAAGATATCTTGGGAGAAGTTCGGGGAGGCATTCAGCGACAAATACTTTCACGAAAGTATTAGCCACATGAAGGAGGTGGAATTTATCAAGTTGGAACAAAACAATATGGCCAAGTGTCATGATACGAGGCAAAATTTGCGGAGTTATCACGGTTTCGTCCCACTTGGTGGATAATGAAGAGAATGGCGCGAATGTTTTTAAGAGGTTTGAAGCGGGAATCGTCGACATCTTATTTCTCATAAAGCGTGTTTGTATTGGATGTTGTAAATAGGGCTCGATTAGTGGGCAGCGATAATGAGTCAACCTGACTAAAAAGAAGCGGTAAGCAAAATTATAATACCGGCGAGAGTAGTCATCAGAGCGGTGACAACAAGCGTGGAGGAATCAGCGGGCGGATATGGTAACCACCGGTGGTAATCGGGGCCAAAACAATAAGAATGGACATTTCAAGAAAGCGGAGATTCAATGATGGTGGAAGAAAAGCGTCGTCGACACTGGCACCCGTTGTTAAGGAAGGAGAAAGACCACCTATCGTATATGCTTCAAATGCGGAGAGAGGACACATCGATCAAAGCTGCGTCAAATGAGTCAAAGCATGTTATAATTGTGGAAGAGAAGGTCACTTAGCTCGATTTTGTCGTTTCTAGAAGACAAATTGACTAGGATGGAGAGCACCAAAGGCCGTCGGAAAATTCAAAAGCCGGTAGTCTGAGGGAGGCGTTTGTTGTGACCTCCCAAAAAGCGAGGAATCGAATGAGGTCATCACGGGTAAGCTTATCATAAACTCTAATGAAGTCTATACTTTATTTGATCTGGGGTTCTACCCATTCTTTTATTTCTCTACTTGCGCTCATCGATTAAATTTGACTCAGGAGAAATTAGACTTTGACTTATCTGTGGAAACTCCGTTGGGAGAAACCTTCATTACATCCCTTTGTTTATAAGTCTTGTTTGGTTCAAATCGGTACCCTCACATTACTGTCGATCTTATTTCATTAAAAATACTTGCATTTGGCGTGATTACAAGGGATTGATTGGTTAACTACTTATCATGCAAAAATTGATTGTTTTTCGTAAGGTTGTTAGCTTTCATATTCCTAATCAACCTATTATGCGAATTCAAACGACCAAACCATTAAAATCAATCACGGTCATCTCAAGCCATAAAAGCTATTCGTTTATTGAAAAGCGGATGTCAAGCTTTCTTAGCTCATATCGCTGATTTAAATAAAAATCGTCGGTTTTAAGCGATATTTCTATTGTTAATAAATTTCTGGCGTATTCCCAGAAGAACTTCTGGCCTACCCCCAGGCGTGAAATTGAATTTTGTATCGACCTTGAAACGGTACAAAACCTATTTCCAAAGCCCATGTCGAATAGCTCTATTGAACTTGAGGAGTTAAAGACCCAGCTGCGAGGAATTGTTAGACATTGGCTTTATTAAGTCCTAGTACTTCTCCTTGGGGTGCTCTGTTACTATTCGTGAAGAAGAAAGATGGGAGTATGCGACTTTGTATTGATTATCGGGAGTTGAATCATGTCACCATCAAAAATAGGTATCCATTGCCGCGTATTGATGACTGTTTGACCCGGTTGCAAGAGCAAATTCTTTTCAAAGATTGATCTTCGTTAGGATATCACCGATTGAAGATTAGAGCCGTGACATTCAAAGGCGGCTTCGGAACTCGATGCGGGCATTATGAATTCTAGTCATGTCCTTTGGATTGACTAATGCTCCTCTTTGCCTTCATGGATATGATGAGCCAAGTATTGAGGAATATTTAGATCACTTTGTGGTCGTCTTTATTGATGACATCCTTATTTATTCCAAAAGCGCGTGAAGATCATGAGCAACACTTTGAGGTGACACTCCAAAACCTTCGTGAATATAAGCTTTATGCAAGTTGAAGAAATGCGAGTTACGGCTTGAAGAAGTAGCATTCCTTGGGCGCGTGGTATCAAGTCGTGGAATATCATTGACCCGCCAAAGATTGAAGCTATTCAAATTTGGGAACAACCTAAATCGATAATAGAAATCGTAGCTTTCTCGGTTTATTTGGTTATTATCGGAGATTCGTGGAAGGATTTTCTCGAATCGCTACTCCATTATTTCGGTGACTCGGAAGATATCAAAGTTCGGTTGGGGCGAAGAATGTGAAGAGTTTTCAAGAACTCGAGAGGAGACTTATTTATTTTGTTACGACAATACCATCGGCTCGGAGGATTTGTCATCTCTGATGATGCTTGAGCAAAGGGTTGGGATGTGTTCTTATCTGACATGGAAAAGTTATAGCCTATGCCTCGCGACAACTCGAAAAGAATATGAGAGGAATTATCCTACTCATGATCTAGAGTTAGCATTTATTATCTTTACTTAAAATTTGGAGGCATTACTTGTATGGGGAGAAAGTGGAGATCTTTACGGATCATAAAAGCCTCAAATATTTCTTCACTCAAAAGGAACTCAACATGCGACAACGGCGTTGGCTTGAAGCTGATTGAAAGATTATGATCGTACCATCGATACCATCTGGAAAAGCGAGCGTGGTAGGTGGCGCATTGAGTAGAAAATCATATGCAAATCTGAGTGCGATATTGTCGCATAAAGGCCCATTTTGTGTGACTTGCAAAGGATGGAGATAGAGTTAAAGACTCGGGGGCGCGTGTGATGATAGCGAGTATCTGAGTAGGCCGACTTTAATCGATAAAGTTAAAATTTGCTCAGCTTCTGAGGACTGGAGGCGATCGTATGAGGAAGAAAGTGCAAGAAGGTGCTATAGGAAGCAAGAATCGATGAAGAAGGAATACTTGAGTCGACTCCGGACTTTGTGTTCTAACGACCACGATTTAAAGTATAATATCATGATGGGCGCCTGACACACCATTTGCAATCCATCACAGGAGTACCAAAATGTATCATGATATTAAGTCGTACATTTTGGTGGAAGCAATATGAAGAGAGAGATAATATTTGTTTATCTCAAGGTGTCTAACTTGTCAGCGAGTTAAGCGGAGCATCAAGTACCAAAAGGTCCATTGCAACCACTTGAAATTCGGAATGGAAGTGGGAGCACATTACCATGGATTTCGTTCTGCGGTCTTCTAAGGTTTCTCAAGGCATTGATGCGATTTGGGTCATTGTTGATAGATTGACCAAGTCTGCTCATTTCTTACCAAATCTGAGAAACTTATACACTTGAACGTCTTGCTCGTATGTACATAAGCGAGATTGTAAAGGCTGCATGGTATCTGCGGTATCCATAGTTTCGATCGAGACCGAAGATTCACTTCACGATTTTGGGTTAGTTTGCAAAAAGCTATGGAGCGCGGACTTACGATTTAGCTTCGGCATATCATCCTCGGGCCGGACGGACGATTCGGAGAGGACTATTCAAACTCTTGAAGATCTATTAAGACTACGTGTCACGAATTTTGAGGGAGTTGGGACAAGTTCTTACCATTGGTGGAGTTTTCCTCAACAGCGGTTATCAAGCAAGTATTGGCATGGCTCCATTGAGCGTTGTATGGAAGAAAGTGTCGTTCTCGGTATCTTTGGGATGAGGTGGGTGAAGCAAGCGTTGTTGGGCCCGGAGTTGATGCGTATGACTACGGAAAAGATTCAAGCGATCCGAAATGACGTATAAAAACCTCACAAAATCGACAAAAGAGTTATCTTGATCTTCATCGAAAGGGCGTGGAATTCGATATAGGAGATCATGTGTTGTTAGAGTTGCTCCATGGAAAGGAGTTACAAGATTTGGAAAAGAGAGAAAACTTAATCCTCGATTCATCGGTCCATTTTAATCCTCGATCGAGTAGGGCGTGGCCTATAGACTCGACTTTCTGTGAAATATGTCTCGTGTTCATAGCGTTTTCACATATCTATATTACGTAAATATGTGAAAGACCGAACCATATTATTGAGTTAGAAGCAGGACGAAATAGCGGAAGATTTGGCGTATGAAGAGGTTCTGTTCAAATTTTGGATAAGAAGGAACATATTCTACGCTCGAGGTTATACCTCAAGTCGAAGTTTTGTGGAGGAACCACGATGTTGAGGAAATGACTTGGGAGTTAGAATGCGAAATGAAATCAAGGTATCCTTACCTCTTGACATACCAGTCGTACCCTAATTTGGCGAAATTTCATAGAGAAGGGAGGTTGTAAGACCCGACTTTTATAAATAAAGATGAATTTTTCTATAAATATTATTTTTGAATATTATGGAATAAATTTGATATAATGTTATAGTTGTGGGTAATATTTATAAATTTTGCAAAGTATGCGAGTTGTTATAAAATATTCGTTTGGTGGGGAATATTCTTTTTGTTAGGGAATATTAAATACAATGACTCAATCATTGGTGGACCACAATGAAATTATTGTCGGATTGAAAGCGACAAAAATATTTTATAAAAATAACTTGGGCGGAGGTATTCTGAATTAAAAGCTGTTGAACTACCCGGTGGTAAAAATGCGATGTCTGGCGTGGTTGCATAGTAGCACTGCGGTATTGATTATTGATGCTTACGTGAGAAGTCACTCATTTATGCTCGATTATTACTACGATAATTCTTTGCATCATATCTCTTATATTATTGATTGATTATTGTCGCGGTATCATCATATATAATATGTTATAGTATTAAATCAATAATTGAGGCGACAAGTTATAAATGATTAATAATTGTTGAAAGATTAAATATGTGTTGATGAAAAATAAAATGATTTGTGGTAAGTTTGATTATTTTATGGGGGGGCATATGTCATCATCTAAAGTCTCTTCATCGATAGTCTATTTTACCTTCGTCGATAGATTACCTTCGTCGATAGTAATTACCTTCGTCGATAGTAATTACCCTTGTGAATAGTATTTACCGTCGATAGTAATTACCCTTGTGAATAGTATTTACCTTCGTCGATAGTAATTACCAACCGTTAATAGTAATTACCTTTACGAGACGTCGAACCACTTGTCGTTTCACATTACATAGGTGATCGAACCACTTATCGTTTCACATTCTGGCGTCGAACCACTTTTCTTTTCACATCATTTAGTCATCAAGCCACTTGCCTTTTCACACGGCGGTCTAAGCTAGAAATCTTCTATAAATAGAGGCTAGGGCTTCATTATTTTTCACGAATTCATTGAGCTATATAGAGAGAAAGTATAGAGAATAAGAGAAAGAAGAAGAGTATTTTATTCTACTACCTGCTCTGCTGCGGTATTCAATCTCCTACCAAAAGTAAAGGGTGTTATTCTTTCTTATTCATGAAGAAAGCATTTGTTATTCCATTGCTTATTATTACATTGGAATAACTTTTGTATCGTGGTTTACCTATACTTGGTGACATTCTTCTATTATTACATTGGAACATCACACATACATGTGTTTTACTGGACTGGTTCGTCTTTATTATTATTACATTGGAACATCACATGCGTGTGTTTTACAGGACTGGTTAAAATCTTTATTATTAATACATTGGAACATCACATGCGTGTGTTTTACAGGACTGGTTAAAATCTTTATTATTATTACATTGGAACATCACATGCATGTGTTTTTACAGGACTGGTTAAAATCTTTTATTATTCTATTGGAATATCACATACATGTGTTTTTCTGTGGGACTGGTTCCATTCTTTATTATTACATTGGAACATCACATCGGTGTGAATTTCACGGACTTTGGTTGTTATTTATTATTACATTGGAATAACATGTCTGCGATCTATCGCATGCATGGTGATTTCTTTTGTTATTCCATTCTTTATTATACCCGGTTGGTTAAAACTTTGACTTCTATACTCCATGAAATTAGTGGAATATCCTTGATATTTGCGTTTCATCGATATCTTTTCATGGAAATATTCTTACGATCATTCTTGAATTTTACTCTACAAAAGCGATATCATGTTGATAATTTGGGCGTTAATAATTCACGGATAAAATAATTCTTGAACTTGTTTTATTGAATTCTTATATCATTGTCATCATCCTCATATTTTATATTATTTGAAAGTCATACATGGCACATAGTGCATAGATGGACTTGGTATGATTATGACGAGAGACTATTCGATTGTAATCATGGTAGTAATATTACAAATGATGTGATAAAAATCTCTCGATTGGTAGTAGTGCATTGGTGGGCCGATTGTTGGCATGATCATGACCATTAATGAATACACAAATATTCTTGGGCGTAGTGCATGAATAATTGTGGTCGTGATACTAAAGAATATCCTTGGTAGTAGATGCGGGGTGATTCGATGATGTGGAATATTTATTAAAAGTGAGTCTCGGCTATACTTGATGATGAAAAACCTTTTAAAACCTAAAAGATAGTAGACTTTATTTTCTACTTGACTCTTTTAATGGATTGCATATTCAGCTGCTTGATTAAAGCTGGTTGTCTATTGTATTTTATCGGTTTAACATTGTTGAAGACTATTGATAATTTATTACGCATTATCTTAGTCATAATATTTCTTCTTGGGCTAGTTGAGCTCACCCTTTCTTTCTTTATTCTCTTCTTGAAATGAGAATATATTTGGGACGAGTCGGGAAGCAGTGATGGTCTGAAGATAGCATTAGTAGTCCTATTTATTACGTGAAATAGTGTGATAATAATTGTAATGAGGACTCCTTTTTGAGTTTGTATAATATCTAGTAGGCGATATTTGTATTTAAACTCACGATTTATGTCGTATTGTACCGCAGTTATGTTAATAAGTTGTATTTAAATTTTGTACCATGTAAGTGGCGACCCAAGATGGGTGATGTATACCTAATTTTGGGGCGGTTGTGTCTCGATCAAATCTACCTTGGTAGGGGTCCTTTAGGCGATGATTGTGCTCTAATTGAGCAGTAGAAATCGCCAATTATCTTCTTTTTATTATGAACAACATATATTGTAAGACGTTTAGAAAACTTATTATAAATAAAATTAGATTTCCTCTATTTATTATTTTGAAATAGTAAGGGTTGATTTGATTAATGTGGTTAGTTATGGGTAAAATGCGCAAATATTTCAAATAAGTGGTTATAAAATATTCATTTTTATCAAAGAAAATTTGTTTGGTCGTGGAATATTATTCTACTGTACCGGGGAATATTAAATATGACAGTAGCGAGCAACAATGTGGACCCCATAACAGAAAGTGATTGGATAAAGATAACGACAAGTATAAGTTGTTTATAAATAGCTTGGCGTAGTTATTACAGAATTATCTTTGTTGGAATACTTAGGTGGTTAAAACACGGTAGCTTTGCGGTATTGCACCAATTATTGATTCTTACGTAGGAAGGCATTACTCGATAATTGTTACAATAGTTCTTATTCAATATTTTATTTTATTGATTTGATAATTATTACGTTGATATTTTATATTATTGTTGTTTTGATAATTGTCACTTCTGCGATATTTTTATTATCGGATCAATAATTCATATTATTTGAATAATATTATTAGATAATATTATTGGCAATACCTAGAAAGTTACATACAGGAGAGGTTTGGTCACCTAATTACTTGCGCATGATGAGGAGAAATTCTTATTAGAAAGCCCCTCTTTTACGAAGCGCACGGTTGTCGATTATTGTGATTCTATAATATTATTTGTGAATAATTAATTATTGATTTATATGATAAGGAAAATATTTATTTTATGTGGATATGGATGGAGAAAATTTTTAATGTGACAATTGTTGAAAAATTGTTATTTTATCTTTTCTGATAAATAATTCATTTAAATATATTATTATATTTTAATAATATAATAATGATAATATTTTTACAATGAATGTGGGATATATGAGTATATGAGGAGGAGTATTTTTGTTACAATTAATTTTTAAAACATGTTAAACATGTCGGTGGCCCCATTTCTTGACTGAAATTTGTTTATAGCCCGTAAAATCGCCTGTTTGTCGATTTCGGTCAACTTCTGCTTGGAATTTGGAAAAATTTAAACTTACAAAGTTGTAGAGAATGTAATTTCCTATGGAAAGGGAATGAGGTTCGAATTTTTCTGACAAAAGGGCTATTTATTATGAATTATTGAAGTTCCGGATTAATTGATTATTATTTTTTTTAGAGTTTTAAATGAATTTTATATGAAAAATATTTTTGGCAAGTTTGGCACATGTGTGGCTGATATTTTGGATCAATGAAGGTGTGCGTAAGAATTTATAATATATATATTAATATTATATTAAATTTTACGCTTTGGTGTTATAAGCATTTTTTACATAAATAGGGTCTTGGGGTTAGAATTGAAAATCACACGAAAGCGAAATTCTCTTTCTCTCTATATTATCGGCGTATTCTTGTGAGTATTTTGATACTTTGAGTGTTGTTATCTGGTGCAAGTTCCTTGAGACTATATATCAGGTATTCAATTTAAAAGTCAGATCTTTTTCAAGGTAAGGGATATTATTTTTAAAAAATGATATTATTTCTTCTAATATCATTATCTTAGAATTATTGGTAAGATTTTTCTTGTGAAATTCTTGTCTTTTTAGTGTCGGGGTTCTTATTCACGATGGCCTTTATTCACGTATCTGACATTATTCACAAATCTGACACTATTCACGGAAAAATTAAATTTTTATTTTTTGTCCAAAATATCTATTATGGATACTAGCTTTGATTGTATCCATGTTTTGATCATTCTTGAATTTTACTTCACTATAATTATTTATGAAGTATTTTTGAACTTCGGATTGTTTAAAGTACGAATCCTTAATATTTGTTCTTTTGTTTCCTTTGGATTCATTTTCTTTAAAATATTCTTCATCATCCTCGGTCTAAATGATGGTATTCTTGAATATCTTTGGCACTGTAGTGCAAAGATGGTTGATTTTCTTATGAATATCTTTGGCCGTAGTGCAAAGATGTACAGTGTTGAGATGAACATAATGGTAAGTGATGAATATCTTTGGCGTGTAGTGCAAAGATGAATATTTGATTCAAGATGAATATTGATTGATGTTACAGGGATAAAATATTGATGATGAACTTTTAAATTCATAGATTATAGTAGATTTCATTCTCTACGTAACTCATCTATGAATTATTATTTCCGCTGCGAATATTGATTTGAAACTTGTTGTCTATTGTATTTTATCAAATTTTTCCCTGCTGAAGACTAACGATAATTTGTTCTATATTATCCTAGTCATAATATTCTTTACTGGGCTATTTGAGCTCACCCTTTTCTTTTTTGTTCCATTTTTCTTCTCAGGAGGCGAAAATATAGCGAGTTCTATTCGGGGTGTGGAATGATGATTCTAGAAAGTTGTTTTAGTAGTCCTCACCATTTTTGTAAAATAATGTACCAATAATTATAATGAGGACTTATTTAGGTGTGAATATTGTCTAGACGACAATATTTGTATTTAAACTCACAGTTTTCATGTTGTATTAATAAAGTTGTAGTTGTTTATGTACCATGTTATTGACGACTCAAAATGGGTGATGTATACCTATTTTGGGGGCGTCACATATATTCTAGCTTTGCATAATGTGCGTCCTATAGAGTCTCGTGGCCTAGTTATTTTTTACTATCATCTTCATCATCAGGTAAACTCTTTACAGAAGTTGGTGTACCGGCTTTTTTACAAACATACAACCTAGACGACACATCATTAGTACCAGCATGTTTATGACTAGTTGCAATTCGAAACTCAAAACCAATTTTTTTAGCATATGACCTATTAAAAAATTCAACTTCTTCCAACTTAGAAAATAATTGACCAACGTACGACATCATTTCAGATTTACTACTTTCAACTTCACTTGCAAACTCATATGCATTTTCATAAATATCTAAACTAGTAACAGAATCTGAAGAACTTGTTACAAACCTTTTATGAGCAGGTATGTTGTGCTCCATTCTTTGAGATAAGAAGGAAAAATCTCCGGATCAGCATTCTTTGAGAGTGAAAACGAACAATACCAACCAAAAGGAAAAGAGATGTAATATCAGAGGGGGAAAAATCGAGAGAAAATTGATGTAGGAAAGATCTGTGTTCAAAACCAGAGGAAACGAGGCTTGGTTTTCAAAACCAATGTTGGCTGTCGCTACAGCTATTAGCAGCACTGAATTATTGGGCACATAAAAAGCTGAGCCAAAGCTGACAAAAAGCTATCAAAGTGTGGGACGCTGACGCTACAGGCTCCAGCGGCAGGGGTATAAAAATTGCACGTTTAAATCAGGGGCATCTTGGTAATTATGCACGCGTTTTGGAATTTATTACTGTAGCTAGCGCAGGCACATGTGGCGAGGGCTTTATCTGATTAATCCCAGCCTTTCATCGCACAAATCAATGGTGATGAGCTCGGTTGTTGAACAGTACTACAGGCAACCGGTTGCCACGGATGATTACCCTCTCTCTCTCTCTCTCTCTCTCTATATATATATATATATATATATATATATATATATATATATATCCTATAAATTTCATTTCGCACTTAATAGTGACCTTATAATAAAATTATGCTAAACTCATAAATAAAAGAAGGAAAACTAATTTTTTGACAATCTCTAAGGGAACTATCTCTTTCCTATTTCTGCCTTTCTTTCCCATTACTGTGTTTTATTCCTCTGAAAATTTGAACTCTCACCATTTCTTTTCTACCTAAGCTCATAAACACATTGTAATAATGTTCCTTCTTTTCTTTCAGCCAAATGTATTTTGCCCTTGTAATAATGTGTTTGGAGTCTTGAATATATTGTGAATATTTATCTCAATTTTTTGATTGATATTATATGTATTAGTGATAATTTTTTTAAACAGATATGTAATAAGTATGATCTTCTTATAATTTCTATTAATTTTATATATTAACAAATTTTACAATAATAATTAGACGTAAATTTATCGCAATATATAACAAAATTATGAGGAGCTCTTTCCTTATTATAGACATTCTCTTGGACTCTATGCTCCCCAAGTAAAGACAATGATTACTTCAACTTAATTATGATCAATTATGCTCTGTTTCAAAAAAAAAAGAAAAAGGGATCAATTATGCTGCACAAATTATGTTGTTTTGTTGCTATTTCTTTTTTGCAACCTGATTAGAAAACATATAATAATAATAAAAAAAATTAAATAAAATCTAACTTTAACCATTCTCAATTTGTAATATTGATCCAATTAAGTGTCACTTATTTGAAACAATAAAAATAAAAACATCTTATTTTAGGCAATCTTGTGACGCCCCCAAAATAGGTATACAACACCCATTCTGAGTCGCCAAATACATGGATGCGAGAAAGCAAACTACAACTTCAATAATCTGATTATCGTGCAAAATCGACAACCCATCTTTGTGAGTTTAAAATACAAATATTATCTTCTAGACAATATCAACACTCAAATAAGTCCTCATTACAATTATTCATACACTATTTTACAGAAATAGTGAAGACTGCTAAAACATCTTTCTAGAACCATCACTCCATTACCCAGGCTCGATCCTGCTATGTTCTCACCTCCTGAGAAGAAAAATGGAACAAAAAGGAAAAGGGTGAGCTCAACTAGCCCAATAAAGAATATTATGACTAAGATAATATACAACAAATTATTATTAGTCCTCAACAGGGAAAAATCGATAGAATATAATGAACAACACGTTTTAGATCAACAAATCTGGTGAGCTTGACAATCCATTAGAAGAGTCACGTAGATAATGAATTCTACTATCTTCTAAGATTTAAAAGTCCATCATCAATATTTTATCCCTGTAACATCAATCAATATACATCTTTAATCAAATATTCACCTTTGCACTACAAGCCAAAGATATTCATTTCTATCATCAGTCAGTCATGTTCATTTCAACACCTGTTTATCTTTGTACTACGGGCCAAAGATATTCATCAGTTAATCATTCATCCTTGCACTAAAGGCCAAACATATTCAATAATATCATCATTTAAGATTGAGGATGATGAAAAATATTTTAAAAAAAATGAATCCAGTGAGACAGAAGGACAAATATTAGAGATTCGTATAATAGTTTATCCAAGATCAATAATACTTCATAATAACCAATTGTGAAGTAGAATTCAAAAATAAAGATCAAAACATGGATACAAACAAAGATAGTAACCATAATAGACATCTTGGACAAAAAGGAAAATTTTCATTTTTCGGTGAATAGTGTCGTATTCGTGAATAGTGTCGTATACGTGAATATAACCACGACACAAAAAGTTCCAAATTTGATTAAAAGTTTAAACCAATATTTTAAGATAATGATATTGAAGAAAATAATATCATTTAAGAAGAAAATAACATCCCTTACCTCAAAGAAAGCGATTGCTTGGAATGAAAGGTCGGAAGTGATCTTTGAATGAAACTTATCTTGAACAACAACTCTCAAAGTATCTAAATACTCACAAAATACGCTCGATAATATAGAGAGAAAGAAAGAAAGCTTATGTTTACGGTGTGATTTTCAATTCTAACTTAGCCCTCTATTTATAGGAAAATGTTAGCACAAAGCGGACTTGACGACTTCGCTACACGATGGCTTTACCGCTACTATTGCCCATTGTAACAATTATTGAGTAGTGCCTTCTTACGTAAGGATCAATAATTCAAAATATTGTGCAATACAGTGTAGTCTTTGTGCAACCACGCAGTATTCGTATTTTAACCTTTGGGTATTCCATGTGTTATACGGTCATAATTACGTAGATTATTTATAAAAACTCAAACTTGTCATTTTCTTCATCAAGCGATTTATTACATTATGGGGCCCTGAATGATACTTGCTACGTCGTATGGATATTCCCAAGCACAATAAGAATATTCCACGACCAAACGAATATTCCCTGACAAAAATGAATATTTTATAACCACTTGCTTATTTTGCAAAATTTGTACATTTCACCCATAACGAAAATATTATATCAATTTAACACCTTATTATTCACAATAATAATTAGAGAAAATTCGATTTTATTTTAAAAAAAAAATTGGGGTCTTACAACCTCCCCTCCTTATAAAATTTCGTCCTCGAAATTGATGTACGTACCTGGTGTTTCGAAAAGGTGAGGGTACCTCGCTTTCATATCCGATTCCAACTCCCAGGTCATTTCTTAAACAGCATGGTTCCTCCACACAACCTTAATTTGTGGTATAACCTTTGTGCATATGACATGCTCTTTCATATCCAAGATCTTAACAGGTACATCCTCGTACATTAAATCATCGGCTGTCTCGTCTGGTTCTAACGCAATAATGTGGTTCAGGTCGTCCATATTTTTACGTAACATCAATACGTGAAAAACGTTATGAACACGCGACATACTTAGCGTTAAGGCGAGTCTATAGGCCACAGTTCCTACTCGATCAAGGATTTCAAATAAATCGAAGGTTTGAGCTTTCTTCTCTTCATTGACTCTTACTTCTAGAATAACGCCTTCTTGCACCTTCTTCTTTATATTCATCAACTCCAGTGTGTAGCTTGAGCGGTTTTAACTTTATCAATTAAAGTTGATTTTACTCGTATATTTAACATCATAACGTGGGTCCCTAGAGTCTTTAACTCTATCTTTATCATTTGTAAATTATACAAAATAGTTCTTTGTGTTCAACAATATCGCACTCGTACTCGCGTACGATCTTCTACTCAATGCATCAGCTACCACGATCGCTTTTCCAGGATGGTATGGTCAGAACATGTGCCGAAATGAGTTGCCTCTTGAGCTCTTGGAAAATCTTCTCGCAATCCTCGCTCCATACGAATTTTGTATCTTTCTGAGTCAGCTAAGTTAATAGAGTAGCGATTTAAGAAAATCCTTTCACGAATCTCCGATAGTAACCAGCTAAGCCTAGAAAGCTACGTACTTTGGTCACCGACTTCGGTTGCTCTCAACTTTGATTCATATCCCAATCTTGGATAGCACGTCACAATGGCACCTATTAGTTTACCACTGCACGAATATCACGTCCCCTACGGAGAGTCTGGCTTCGGTGCATTCCACAAAGAAAGTCACCAGATAGAGGCTCGGGTACCAACTTTTATAGTTGGGTTTTTAACTCCTGAAGTTCAATAGGATCCATTTGATATGAGATTTTAGAAATGGGTTTTGTACCGGGTTCAAAGTCGATACAAAATTTAATATCAAGCTCTGGGGGTAAGCCAAGAAATTCTTCAGGAAAATACCTCAGGAAATTCTCTAACAACAGAAATATTATTCAAATCTGACTTGTCTTTGTTCAAATCCATAACATGGGCTAAGAAAGCATGACATCCGTTTTTCAATAAGCGAATAACTTTATGGTTTGGATATGAGCGATTATTCGATTTTAGTGGTTTAGTTACTTGAATTAGTATAACAATTTGGTTAGGAATATGAAAACTAACAACCTTACGAAAACAATCAATTTTGGCATGATGAGTGGTTAACAATCAATTCCTAAAATCACATCAAAAGCAAGTATTTTTAAAGATATAAGATCAGCGGGTAATGTGATCACGCTTAACTTGGATTAAGCAAGATTTATAAGCCGTGAATGTAGCGAAAGTTTCTCTAACTGAGTCTCCAGCGATAAATCAAAGTCTAATTTCTCGATTGTCAAGTTTAAGCGTTGAGCACAAGCGGGAGAGATAAAAGAATGGGTAGAATCGATATCTAATAAGGTATAGATTTCGCAAGAATTTATAATTAACTAACCCGTGATACCTTCGTTCGGGTTCCTCGCGTTTTAAGGCGATCACGACAAACCCTCTTCCGAAGCCATGAAGCTTTGTTTTATGTCATATCGCCTTTGGTGCCACCATCCCAGCTGGACTTGATTTCGCTATAGGACAAAATCAAGCTATGTGACCTTCCTTTTCATAATTATAACATACATTGGAAGGCTGTGAACAGTTTGGACTTATATGTCCCTCCTCTCCGCATCTGTAGCATCTAACTGGCGGTCGTTCTCCTCCCCTAGAATTTGTTGTTGGTCTTTGGTCTTTTTGCCAAGCGTCTTCCGTCATCGTTAAATCTTCTCTTCTTGAAATTTCCACTTGACTCACCTCTCCAATTATCATGGCCACGATTACCACCAGAGTGGTTACCACTTTTGTCAGTATTTTTCCCTCTTCGCTGGTTATCATCGCTCCGATGACTGCTGTCACCAGTATGACCCTGGTTGTGTTCCCTCGGTTGAACATACTCACTATCTCGCTATAATAATTGAGCCCTGTGGACAACATCTGAATATATAGAAAATTTGTGAGAGATAAGATATTGACGAATCTCGGGTTTTAGACCTCTCAGAAACATCCGCGTCATTCGTTCCTCATTCTCTACCAAATGAGGTGCAAACCTGGATAACTCCGTGAACTTCACCTCGTACTGAGACACCGTCATGTTGTTCTATTCCAGTCTAATAAACTCTACCTCTTTCATATGACGAATACTTTTAGGCAAGTACTTGTCATTGAACAGTTTCTGAAATGTTTCCCAAGACATGTTGAGTGCGGCAGGCTGGGTACGCTTCATAGATTCCCACCAGTAATCTGCCTCACCACGAAACATAAAGGTGGCAAATGGAACCTTCTATTCCTCCGTGCATCCCATGACATCGAATATCTTGGTAATTTGCTTCACCCACGTTTCTGTCTTGATCGGATCCGGCTTTCCAAAGAATTCTGGTGGTCCCAACTCTTTGAACTGCTTGGCCGTGACAAACCGCGCGTTGCTATCATTTCCACCCATATTTTGTATAGGAATCTCCCTCATCTGATTTTGCATGAACTGCAAAAAGCTCCTAAACATTCCATCATTCATCGTTTGCTCGGTAGTGTTGTTTACAAGAGAAATATTATCTTCCTGTTGCACGTTCTCCTGGTTTGTGACTAAAGGTTGTTCCACAGTCTCATACCATTGTTCTTAGCAGCCATTCTTAAATACTGCCATAAAATAAGGGTTAATTAAACAAATTAACATATCACATAATATCCCTATATTATGACCGACCCATAAATAAGCTTAGGTAGGACACACTAGCGAAGAATTTACCCGTCTCTCCCCTCCTAGTTCTAATCTCACATCTCAGCCAGGGATCATATCCCTAAGCTTTGATACCAACTGTGACGCCCCCAAAATAGGTATACAACACCCATTTTGAGTCGCCAAATACATGGTGTAAGACCCCAACTTTTATAAATAAAGATGAATTTTCTATAAATATTATTTTTGAATATTATGGAATAAATTTGATATAATGTTATAGTTGTGGGTAATATTTATAAATTTTTGCAAAGTAAGCAAGTTGTTATAAAATATTAGTTTGGTCTGGGGAATATTCTTTTTGTCGGAGAATATTAAATGCAACGGCTCAAACATTAGTGGACCCCTACAGCGGAAGTATTGTCGTAGTAGAAAGCGACAAAATTATCTTTCTATAAAAATAACGCGGAGGTATTACAGTTAAAAGCATTGAAATACCCGGTGGTAAAAATGCGATGTCTGGCATGGTTGCATAGTAGCATTACGGTATTGATTATTGATCTTTACGTGAGAAGTCACTTAGCTATACTCAATTATTACTACGATAATTCTTTGCATCATATCTCTTATATTATTGATTCAATTATTGTCACACATTATCATACGTATAATATGTTATATTATTAATTGAGGCGCCAAGTTATAAATGATTAATAATTGTTGAAAGATTAAAAATGTGTTGATTAAAAATAAAATGATTTGTGGTAATATTTATTCAATCCTTGATGTATATAAAGAGTGCATTATGAGACATTTGTGGTAAGTTTGATTATTGTATGGGGGCCCATATGTCATCATTTAAGAGTCTCTTCGTCAATAGTAATTACCTTTGTGAATAGTAATTACCTTTGTGAATAGTAATTACCTTCGTCGATAGTAATTACCTTCTTGATAGTAGTTGTCCCTTGATATTACAAGAGTTAAGCGCCTCTTGATTGTTCCAAAGGTTAATTACCCCTTCATGAATAGTAGTTATCTCTTGATATTACTAAGAGTCATTTTAACCCTTCGTTTAGACCAAGAGCCACCCTCGGTTTTCTATAAATAGAAAGCTCATTCCTTCATTATTTCTTACGAATTCATTGAAACTCTAGAGAGAAACTATAGAGAGAAAGAAGAAAAGTATTCTCGCTACTTCACTTTTCCAATATTGAGTTCTTCTAAGGTAAGGGATATTATTTTGTTGTACCGTAGGAGTGTTATTCTTTCTTATTCACGAAGAAAACTTACATTATTCCATTCTTTATTATTCGGTTGGAATAACCTATATCTGTGTATACCCTATACTTGGTGAAATCTTATGTTATTCCATTCTTATTTATTACATTGGAATAACTTTTGTATCTGTGAGACTCCCCTATACTTGGTGAAATCCTTATATTATTCCATTCTTATTTATTACATTGGAATAACTTTTGTATGCGGAATCCCCTATACTTGGTGACATTCTTCTATTATTTTATTATTAGTTGGAACATCCTCGCATCATGCTTTCTGTAGGACACAGTTCATCTTTATTATTACATCTTTATTATTATTCTATTGGAATATCACATGCATGTGTTTTACACGGACACAGTTCCGCTTTTTATTATTACGTATTTATTATTACATTGGAATAACACATACATCAAGCAATCTGGCATGCGTGGTGATTTCTTTTGTTATTCCATTCTTTATTAAATCCAGTTGGTTAAAACTTTGACTTCTATACTCCATGAAATTAGTAGAATATCCTTGATATTTGCGTTTCATCCAGTATCTTTTCATGGAAATATTATTCTGATCTTTCTTGAATTTTACTCTACAAAGCAGTATCATGTTGACAATTTGGACGTTATTAGTTCCTGAATAAATTAATTCGTGAACTTATTTTATTGAATTATTATGTCATTGTTGTAAGACCCCAACTTATTATTAATGAAATTTAATTTTCTCTATTTATTATTTTGAAATAGTAAGGTTTGATTTGATTAATGTGGATAGTTAGGGGTAAAATACGCAAATATTTCAAAATAAGCAAGTGGTTATAAAATATTCATCATTGTTGCCGGAGAATATTCGTTTGGTCGTGGAATATTCGTACTTATCGAGGAATATTAAATGACCAGTAGCGACCATGTGTGGGCCCCATAACTTGAAAGCGATTGGATGAAGAAAGCGACAAATATAAGTTGTTTAAAAATAGCAGGCGTAGTTATTCACAGATTATCTTATTAAAATACTCGGTGGTTAAAACACGTGCTTACACGGTATTGCACCAATTATTGATTCTTACGTAAGAAGGCACTACTCGATAATGGTTACGATAATTCTTATTCGATTATTTTATTGATTTAATAATTTTTGCGTTGATATTTTTATATTCTTTGTTGTTTGATAATTGTCATTTACGGTATTTTTTATTATCGAAGCAATAATTCATATTATCTGAATAATATTATTAGATAACATTATTGGCAATGTCTAGAAAATTTCGCTCAAGGAGAGGTTTGGTCACCTAATTGCTTGGCGCCCGATAAGGAGAAATTCTTATTGGAAAGCCCCCTTTCCTGGGAAGCGCACTGGTTGTCGATATTGTGATTACGTAATATTATTTGTGAATAATTAATTATTGATTTATATGATGAGAAAAATATTGATTTTATGTGGATATATATGGAGAAAATTTTTAAAATGACAATTGTTGAAAATTAATATTTTATTTTTTACGATAAAATAATTGATTAAATATATTATTTTAATAATATAATAATGGTGATATTTTTACAACGAATGTGGGATTTATGAGTATACGAGGAGGAAGAGTATTTTTGTTGGAATAAATGTTTAAAACATATTAAACATGTTGGTGGACCCCATTTATTATTTGAAATTTAATTATAGCTTTATAAAATTGCTCATGAGATTTGACTTTTTCGATAAAAAGGGCTATTTATTATGAATTATTGAAGTTATCAAGCTCAAAGTTTGAAATAATTTTTTGGAAGTTTAAAATAATTTAAATTAGAAAAAACGTTTTTGATATGTTTGGTGGGCTTGGTTGGTTGTTGAAATGAAGTGATTTAGGTTTATAAGAAATGTGTAGAAAAATTTTATATATTAATATTATATTAAATTTTACGCTTTGGTGTTCTAAGCAATTTCTATAAATAGGGTCTTGGGTTAGAATTGAAAATCACACGAAGCTGAAGTTTTCTCTCTATATTATCGGCGTATTCTTGTGAGTATTTTGAGTATAGTTTGAGTATTGCTATATCGGTGCGAGTTCAAGTCATAGCCTATATCCAGGTGTTTAAATTAAATCTTGATCTTTCGAGGTAAGGGATATTATTTTTTTCGTAATGATATTATTTCTTGATATCATTATCTTTGAAATATTGATCTGAAGTTTTTTTATCAAATTTGGAACTTTTGTGTAGATTACTATTCACGTATCACGGCCTTTATTCACGTATCTGACACTATTTACGAATCTGGCACTATTCATCATGAAAAATGAAAATTTTCCTTTTCGTTCAAAATATCTATTACGGATACTAGCTTTGATTGTATCCATGTTTGAAAGCATTCTTGAATTTTACACCATTATGATTATTTTTGAAGTATTTTTGGGCGTGGATAAAACAAAGTACGAATCCTTAATCCTTAATCCTTGTCATTTTGTTTCCTTTGGATTCGTTTCTTTAAAAATATTTTTCATCATCTTGACCTTAAATGATGATATTATGGAATATCTTTGGCTGTAGTCAAAGATGAATGATTTCTGAAGAATATCTTTGGCCGTAGTGCAAAGATGAGCAGTGTTTAGATGAACATGACCCGGTGATGAATATCTTTGGCTGTAGTGCAAAGATGAATATTTGATTCGGATGTATATTGATTGATGTTCTGGGGATAAAAGATAGATGGTGAACTTTTAAATTCATACATAGAAGATAGTAGTTTGCATTCTCTACTTAACTCTTACAATGAATTATTATTTCATGCTGCGAATATTGATTTAAAATTTGTTGTCTATTGTATTCTATTAGATTTTTTCCTGTTGAAGACTAACGATAATTTGTTGTATATTATCTTAGTCATAATATTCTTTCTTGGGCTAGTTGAGCTCACCCTTTTCCTTTTTGTTCCATTTTCTTCTCGGGAGGCGAGAATATAGCGATGCAGTCGGGGTATGGAATGAAGGTTCTAGAAAGAGTTGTTTAGTAGTCCTCACCATTTTGTAAAATAATGTATCAATAAATGTGATGAGGATTTATTTGAGTATAGATATTGTCAGAAGATAATATTTGTATTCAAACTCACGATTTCTTGTTGTAATAATAAAGTTGTAGTTGTTTACGTACCATGTATTGACAACTTTCGGAATGGGTGATGTATACCTATTTTGGGGTGTCACGGTTGGTATCGAGCTTAGGGATATGATCTCTGGCGGAGATCGGAGAATAGAACTAGGAGGGAGAGGCGAATAAATCCTTATTTAGTGTGTCCTACTAAGCTTATTTGTTAGTTAGTCGATATATATAGGGATATTATGTGATATATTGATTTCCTTAATTAACCCTTGTTTTATGATGTATTTGAGAATGTCATTGAGAATATTAACAATGGAAATGAGGCCAGTGGAGAGCGCTTTGTACTCACCAGCGAGGAGAAGCGTCTACACAGTGGCAATGTTCCTCCTGTGAACAACACCTGCTTGGCGAGATGATGAGCGAGGGAATGTTTAGAAGCTTTTTTGCGATTCATGCAAAATCGACGAGGGAGACTCGTGTTCAAAATCTGAGGAGGAAATGATAGCAATTCACGGGTTGTCATAGCAAGCGATTCGAAGTTGGGACCACGAATTTAAGGAAAGCGGATCCGATCATGGCGAAACATGGGTCAAAGCAAATTACCAAGATATTCGATGTCTTGGGATGCGGAGAACGAAGGTTCCATTCGCCACCTTTATGTTCCGTGGCGAAGGCGGACTACTAGTGGGAGAGTATGAAGGCGTACCCATCCGCCACTTTTCGGCATGTCGTGGGAGCGTTTGAAACTATTTAATGACAAATACTTTCACGAAAGTGTTTCGTCATATGAAGGAAGTGGAGTTTATTATTTGGAGCGAGAACAACATGGCGGTGTCTCGATGCGAGGCAAAGTTTGCGAGTTATCCGGTTTGCACCTCATTTGGTGGAGAATGAGGCGCATATGTGGCGGATGTTTCTTAGAGGTTTGAACCCGGCGTACGTCGATATCTCATTTCTCATAAATTTTCTCTCTATTCGGATGTTGTAAGCGAGGGCTCAATTATTAGAAGCGAGATACGAAGTACGGTCAATTGAGGACCTGACCGAGGATCGTACGGAGATAGCGATCAATGAGAATAATGATAACCGGCGGAGAAAAAAGCGAGACGGACAAAAATGGTAACCACTCTACGGTGGTAATCATAGCCATGAAAATAGAAGAAGCGAGTCGGGGAGGAGATTTTAAAAAGGAGATTTAACAGCGACATGTGAAGAGCAGTCTTGATCGCAAGCAAAGAAGCGGTTCTAAGGGAGGAGAAACGACCACCGGTCGTATATTCAAATCGGAAAAGAGGGACATATCGGTCAAGCGCCACAAACCGCCTGACAATGTGGAAAGGAAGGACATATCGCTCGAGATTATGCGAGAGAAACCTAGTTCGGTGAGGACGGTGACTCGAAAAGTATCCCGAGAAAGGCAAAGTCAGCGATTAGGGAAGGCGTTTGTTGTATTTGGTCAAAAATCGAGGAACCCAAGCGAGGTGATCACGGGTAAGCTATTTATAAATTCTTACGAAGTTTATACCTTACTTGATCTGGGTGCTACCCATTCATTTATCTCTCTCTGCGTGTGCTCAATGTTTAAACTTGACTCAGGAGAAATTAGACTTTGACTATCTGTGGAAACTCAGTTAGGAGAAATTTTCATCACATCCACATTTATAAATCTTGTTTGATTCAAGTTGGCACCATTACCTTACATTGACCTTATCTCTTTAAAGATACTTGCTTTTGATGTGATTTTAGGGATTGATTGGTTAACTACTCATCATGCCAAAATTGATTGTTTTTCGTAAGGTTGTTAGTTTTCATATTCTAACCTTGACATTGTTATGCGGATTCAAGCAACTAAACCATTAAAATCAATCATTGTCATATCTAATCATAAAGCTATTCGTTTATTGAAAAAGCGGACGTCAAGCTTTCTTAGCCCATGTTATGGATTTGAATAAAGACATGTCAAATTTGAATAATATTCTGTTGTTATTGACTTTCTGGCGTATTTCTGAAGAACTTCCGGTCACCCCGAGCGTGAAGTTGAATTCTTTATTGATCTTGAACACTGGTACAAAGCCCATTTCTAAACCCCATATCGAATGGCTCTATTGAACTTCGAGGAGTTAAAGGTTCAACTTCTGAGGAATTGTTGGACATCGGTTTCATTGGATCTAAAGTACATCTCCTTGGGGTGCTCTGTTTTATTAAGTAAAGAAGAAAAGCGGGAGTATGCGACTTTTGTATTGACTATCGGGAATTGAACCATGTCACCATCAAGAATAGGTATCCTCTACCTCGTATTGATGACTTGTTTGACCCGATTCTGAGGGCACAATTCTTTTCAAAAATCGATCTTCGATTCGGATATCATCGGTGAAGATTTAGGCGAGGATATTCAAAGCGCCTTGAGAACTTCGGTATGGGCATTATGAATTCTTATTCATGTCTTTCGGATGACTAATGCTCCTGCTGACTTTCATGGATATGATGAGCCAAAGTATTTAAGGAATATTTGGATCGGTTTGTTGTTGTCTTTATTGATGACATCCTCATATATTCAAAAGTCGTGAAGATCATGAGCACCATTTGAAATTTGGTACTCAAAGGCTTCGTGAAAACAAACTATATGCCAAATTGAAGAAATGCGAGTTACGGCTTGAGGAAGTAGCATTTCTTGGGCACGTCAGTGTCGAAACATGGAGTATCTGTTGATCCGTGAAGATTGAAGCAATCTGAAGTTAGAGCAACCAAAAGTCGGTGATCGAAAAATCGTAGCTTTTTGGGCTTAAATTTGGTTATTATCGGAGATTCGTGAAAGGGATTTCTCGAATCGCTACTCCATTAACTTCATTAACTTTCGAAAGGATCTGAAATTCGTTTGGAGCGAAGATGCGAAGAGTTTCCAAGAGCTTAAGAGGAGACTTATTTGGCACTGTTACAACAATACCATCTGGTTCGGATGGATTTGTTATCTCTGGCCGATGCTTCAGTGCAAAGGGTTAGGATGTGTTCTCATGCAGCGTGGGAAAGTCATAGCCTATGCCTCATGAAAACTTAAAAGAGTATGAGAGGAATTATCCTACTCGTGATCTAGAGTTAGCGGTGATCGTTTTGCGCTAAAGATATGGAGGCACTATCTATATGGGGAGAAAGTGGAGATATATTAGGACCATAAAAGCCTTAAATATTTCTTCACTCAAAAAGAACTCAACATGCGGCGGTGACGTTGGCTCGAGCTATTGAAGACTACGACCACACTATTGATACCATCACTGAAAAGCGAGCGTGGTAGGTGGCGTTGAGTAGAAGATCATATCTTGAGGAGCGAGTGCGATGATGTCAAGATATACGCGTAGAGCCAACTTTAATAGAAAAAGTTAAGGTTGCTCAAGCCCGCAGGCCGGGATGATCGTATGAAGAAGAAAGTCTGAAGGAGCTATATAGGGCGAGAATTGATGAAGAAGGAATACTTGAGTCCACTCTGAGACTTTGTGTTCCTAACGACTCGATTTGAAGTACAAGATTATGATGGAGGCACACTGATACACCATTTGCAATCCATCACGGAAGTACTAAAATGTATCGTGATCTTGACATACATTTTGGTGGAACAATATGAAGAGAGAGATTGCAAAGTTTATCTCGATGTGTTTAACTTGTCGGCGTGTAAAGGCGGGCATCTTGTACCTAAGGGTCCGTTGCAACCACTTGAGATTCGAAATGGAAGTGGGAACACATTACCATGGATTTTCAATTACGGGTCTTCTTCTACGATTTCTCAAGGCATCAATCTTTATTTGGGTTATTGTTGATAGATTAACCAAAGTCTGCTCATTTCTTGCCGTCACGGAGACTTATTCCTTAAAGCGTCTTGCTAGTATATACGTGAATGAGATTGTGAGGTTGCATGGCATGCCGGTATCCATAGTTTGGATCGTGACCCAAGATTCACTTCAAGATTTTGGGTTAGCTTGCAAAAAGCTATGAGCGCAGTTTGCGATTTAGTTGACATACCATCCCCAAGCGGACGGATGATGAGAGAGAGGACTATTCAAACTCTTGAAGATATATTAAGACTACGTGTCCTAGACTTCAAGGGTAGTTGGGATAAGTATTTACCATTGGTGGAATTCTCCTACAACCAATGAGTTATCGAGCAGAAGTATAGGTGTGGCTCCATTGAAGCATTATATGGGCCGAAAATGTCGTTCTCGATATGTTGGGATGAGGTGGGTGAAGCAACATTGTTGGGACAGAGTTAATACGTATGACACCGAAAAGATCCAAATGATTCGACAAGCGTATACAAAGCGGCACAAGATCGACAAAAGAGTTATGCGGATCTTCATCGAAAGGGCGTGGAATTTAGTGTAGGGGATCATGTATTGTTGCGAGTTGCTCCATGGAAGGGAGTTACAAGATTTGGGAAGAGAGGAAAGCTCGATCCACGATTTATTGGTCCATTTCAAATTCTTGACCGAGTAGGAAATGTAGCCTATAGACTTGCGTTACCTCAAAGTATGTCTCGTGTTCATAATGTGTTTCACATATCTCGTACTTCGTAAATATGTGAAAGACCCGAACCACGTTATAGAGTTAGAAGCCGGACGAAATAGTCGAAGACTTAACGTATGAGGAGGTACTGTTAAGATCTTGGATAGGAAGGAGCATGTCCCTGCAGCATGAAAGGTCATACCACAAGTTAAAGTTACGTGGAGGAATTATCTTTATAGAGGAAATGACACGGGAATTAGAAAGCGAAAATGAAAGCGAGGTATCCTCACCTTTTGAAACACCAGCACGATCACGTCGATTTCGAGGATGAAATTTCATAAGGAGGGAGGTTGTAAGACCCCAACTTATTATTAATGAAATTTAATTTTCTCTATTTATTATTTTGAAATAGTAAGGGTTGATTTGATTAATGTGGATTGTTAGGGGTAAATTACATAAATATTTCAAAATAAGCAAGTGGTTATAAAATATTCATTGTTGTCGGAGAATATTCGTTTTGTGTCGTGGAATATTCGTACTATCGGGGAATATTAGGTAATGGTAGTGACCATGTGTGGGCCCCATGTGAAAGCGATTGGATGAAGAAAATGACAAATATAAGTTGTTGAAAAATAACTTGGCGTAGTTATTTCAGATTATCTTGTTAAAATACTAAATTGGTTAAAACACGATGGCATACGGTATTGCACCAATTATTGATTCTTACGTAAAAAGGCACTACTCAATAATGGTTACGATAATTCTTTATTCGATTATTTTATTGATTTAATAATTCTTTGCGTTGATATTTTATATTCTTTGTTGTTTGATAATTGTCATTACACGGTATTTTTTATTATCGAAGCAATAATTCATATTATCGATTATAATATTATTAGATAACATTATTGGCAATGTCTAGAAAGTTACATACAGGAGAGGTTTGGTCACCTAATTCTTGGCGCTTGATAAGGAGAAATTCTTATTGGAAAGCCCCCTGCTTTCAGGAGGCACTGGTTGTCGATTTTGTGATTACGTAATATTATTTGTGAATAATTAATTATTGATTCATATGATGAAAAATATTGATTTTATGTGGATATAGATGGAAAATTTTTACAATGACAATTGTTGAAAATTAATATTTTATTTTTTTACGATAAAATAATTGATTAAATATATTATTTTAATAATATAATAATGGTGATATTTTTACAACGAATGTGGGATTTATGAGTATCTGAGGAGGAAGAGTATTTTATTGCAATAAATGTTTAAAACATGTTAAACATGTTGGTGGACCCCATTTATTGACTGAAATTAGATTATAGCCTATAAAATTGCCCGTTTGTGGATTTTGGTAAATTTCTGATTGGAATTTGGAAAAACTTTCTTCTGTAAAGTTGTAGAGAATTGAATTTCCTATAAAAACTCGCGAGATTTGAATTTTCTGATAAAAGGGCTATTTATTATGAATTATTGAAGTTCTGAAGCTCCGAAATAATTGATTTTTGGAAGTTTAAAATAATTTAAATTATAAAAACGTTTTTGATATGTTTGGTGGGCTTGTTTGGTTGTTGAAATGAGCTGATTTCAGTTTATAAGAATGTGCGTAGAAAAAATTTTATATATTAATATTATATTAAATTTTTTGTTTTGGTGTTCTAAGCGATTTCTATAAATAGGGTCTTTAGGTTAGAATTGAAAATCACACCAAAAAGCTGAAGTTTTCTCTCTATATTATCGGCGTATTCTTGTGAGTATTTTGAGTATAGTTTGAGTATTGCTATACGGTGCAAGTTCAAGTCATGCTTTATATCAGGGTGTTTAATTTTAAATCTTGATCTTTTCGAGGTAAGGGATATTATTTTTTAAGTAATGATATTATTTCTTCAATATCATTATCTTTGAAATATTGATCTGAAGTTTTATCAAATTTGGAACTTTTTTGTGTCGAGTTACTATTCACGTATACGGCCTTATTCACGATATCGACCTTTATTTACGAATCGGCACTATTCATGAAAAATGAAAATTTTTCTTTTCGTTCAAAATATCTATTACGGATACTAGCTTTGATTGTATCCATGTTTTGATCATTCTTGAATTTTACACCATTATGATTATTTTTGAGGTATTTTTGGGCGTGGATAAAACAAAATACGAATCCTTAATCCTTAATCCTTGTCGTTTTGTTTCCTTTGGATTCGTTTCTTTAAAAATATTTTTCATCATCTTGACCTTAAATGATGATATTATGGAATATCTTTGGCTGTAGTGCAAAGATGAATGATTCTGAAGAATATCTTTGGGCGTAGTGCAAAGATGAGCAGTGTTTAGATGAACATGACGGTGATGAATATCTTTGGCTGTAGTGCAAAGATGAATATTTGATTCGGATGTATATTGATTGATGTTACGGGGATAAAAGATAGATGGTGAACTTTTAAATTCATACATAGAAGATAGTAGTTTGCATTCTCTACTTAACTCTTCTAATGAATTATTATTTCATTGCGAATATTGATTTAAAATTTGTTGTCTATTGTATTACTATTAGATTTTTCCTGTTGAAGACTAACGATAATTTGTTGTATATTATCTTAGTCATAATATTCTTTCTTGGGCTAGTTGAGCTCACCCTTTTTCTTTTTGTTCCATTTTTCTTCTCGGGAGGCGAGAATATAGCGAGATGAGTGCGGGTATGGAATGAAGGGTTAGAAAGAGTTGTTTAGTAGTCCTCACCATTTTGTAAAATAATGTATCAATAAATGTGATGAGGATTTATTTGAGTATAGATATTGTCTAGAAGATAATATTTGTATTCAAACTCACGATTTCTTGTTGTAATAATAAAGTTGTAGTTGTTTACGTACCATGTATTGACAACTCGGAATGGGTGATGTATACCTATTTTGGGGGTGTCGCGGTTGGTATCGAGCTTAGGGATATGATCTCTGGCGGAGATCGGAGAATAGAACTAGGAGGGAGAGAGCGAATAAATCCTTCGCTAGTGTGTCTACCTAAGCTTATTTGTTAGTTGGTCGATTATATAGGGATATTATGTGATATATTGATTTCCTTAATTAACCCTTGTTTTATGACAGTATTTGAGAATGTCGACTGAGAATATTAACAATGGAAATGAGACCGTGGAGACGCCTGTACTCACCAATGATTTCCTTAATTCGTTTATTACGGTTGTCAAGTTTTCTTAGTCCATGTTATGGATTTGAATAAAGACACGTCAGATTTGAATAATATTCCTGTTGTTATTGATTTTTCCTGACGTATTTCCTGAAGAATTTCTTGGCTTACTCCCAAAGACTGATATTAAATTTTGTATCGACTTTGAACCCGGTACAAAACTCATTTCTAAAATCTTATATCGAATGGCTCCTATTGAACTTCAGGAGTTAAAAATTCAACTATAGAATTTGGTACATGAGCCTTTATCTTGTGACTTCCTTTGTGGAATTCACCTAAAGCAGAACTCTCTGTAGGGGCGTCATATTCGATGCGATAGTAAAGCGATAGGTGTCATTGTAACGTGTTATCAAGGTTGGGATATGAGTCACGATTGAGAATAACCTAAGCTTGATGAATCTAAATACGTAGCTTTCTGAGGCTTAGTTGGTTATTATCGGAGATTCGTTGAAGGATATTCTCGAATCGCTATTCCATTAACGTGGTGACTCATAGAGATACAAAATTGAATGGAGCAAGGAATGTGGGAAGAGCTTGAAGAACTCAAGAGGAGACTCATTTTAGCATATGTTACGACCATTCCATCACGGAAAAGCGAACGTGGTAGGTGGCGTGTTGAGTAGAAGATCGTATCAATCACAGTACAATATTGTCAAAGACTCATTTAAGTATAATATACAAATAATAGAGATGGAGATGAAAACTCTAGGTACCCACGTGATGATATCTGATGCGTGATGATATACTGAGTATAATCGACTTTAATCGATAAAGTTAAAATTTATTCAAGCTACACACCGGGTGATGAATTTGAAGAAGGAGGTGCGAAGTTGTTATTTCAAAAGCGAGAATCGGTGAGGTGAGGAAAGCTCAAACCTTCGATTTATTAATCCGGTTGAAATTCTCGATCGAATAGGGCGTGGCTATAGACTCGTTTACCACCAAGTATGGCGTGTGTTCATGCGTTTTTCACGTATCGATGTTACGTAAATATGTGGACGACCGAAAACACGTCATTGAGTTAGAAACCGGACGAGATAGTAGAAGACTTAACGTACGAGGAGGTACTGTCAAGATTTTGTAGAGGAAAGAACATGACCTATGTCTGGAGGTTATACCATAAGTTAAAGTTTTGTGGAGAAACCATGCTTTATAGAGGAAATGACACGGGAATTGGAAATGAAAATGAAAGCGAGGTATCTTTACCTTTTCAAACACCGAATCGTCACGTTAATTTCGAGGACGAAATTTCATAAGGAGGGAGGTTGTAAGACCCGAATTTTTTTAAATAAAAAGGAATTTCCTTTATTTATTATTTTGAAATAGTAAGGGTTGATTTGATTAATGTGGATAGTTAAGGGTTAAATACGCAAATATTTCAAAATAAGCAAGTGGTTATAAAATATTCATTTTTGTCGGGAATATTCGTTTGGTCGCATCTTGTCGGGGAATATTCGTTTGGTCGTGGAATATTAAATCTGTCGTCTGGGAATATTAAATGCGAATGCCTTGACCATAATATTGGGCCCCATGTGAAAGCGATTGGATGAAGAAAGCGACAAAGTTTGGGTGGTTATAAATAAGCGGCGTAGTTATACCGTTAAGACATGTTGGAATACCGGTGGTTAAAATACGATGTCTGGCGTGGTTTTGCGATGCTTTACCGGTATTGACAGATTGTTGAATTATTGATTAAATACGTAAGATGGCTTTACTCGATAATTTTCACGGTGAATTCTTTATTCAATATTTTATTTTATTGATTGATAATTCTTTGCGTTGATATTTTATATTATTGTTGTTGATAATTATCAACGCACACGATATTTCCCATTATCGGATCAATAATTCATATTATTTGAATAATATTATTAGATAACATTATTGGCAATGTCTAGAAAGTTACATCTAAGGAGAGGTTTGGTCACCTAATTGCGCCCGATGAGGAGAAATCCTTATCGGAAAGCCCCTCTTTCTGGGAAGCGACTGGTTGTCATAATTGTGATTACGTAATATTATTTGTGAATAATTAATTATTGATTCATATGATAAGGAAATATTTATTTTATATGAATATAAATGATGGATTTATTTATGTGGTTATTAATGAAGGAATTAATGTTGAGGTGTTTTATCGATTATTTTGTCGGATTGGAGGTATTAAAAGATCAAATCGGTGTTATTATAGCTTTATTGTGTGAGTTATAATATTTAATCCAATAGTTGGATCGTTGTAATTTTTGGATATGTTATACATACATAAGTTGAGTATATGTCCACAAATTTTGAACCGTTAAAATGAACGAATGATTTGTTATGAATTTTAAGAGGTGGGTGATTAGGAAATTAGGGTTATAATTGATTTTGGTGGAAAATTCTAGAATTGAGTGGGCCCCACTTGTGGTTGGTGAAAAAATGTGCTGAATTTTATTTCAAATGTGGTGGGTGGCAATAGTAGCAGGTAAAGCCATCAGGTAGCAGGTCAAGTCTGCTTCGGCGTGCTAACATTTTCCTATAAATAGAGGGCTAAGTTAGAATTGAAAATCACACCAGAAACAAGTTTTCTCTCTTTCTCTCTCTATATTATCGAGTGTATTTTGTGAGTATTTTGAGTATACTTTGAGTATTGTTAGGCAAGTGCAAGTTCCCTTCAAAGACTATATCAGGTGTTTCAACTAGAAATCTTGATTCTTTGAGGTAAGGGATGTTATTTTCTTCTCGGATGATATTATTTCTTCAATATCATTATCTTTGAAATATTGGTTGGAACTTTTTATCAAATTTGGAACTTTTTCATGTTGGGGTTACTTATTCATGAGTTCTTATTCACGAGTTACTATTCATGAGTTACTTATTCACGAGTTCTTATTCACGAGTACTATTCATGAAGCATGAAAATGTTTTTTGTGGAATTTCTATCTTTTGGTGTGAGTTCTTATTCACGATATCTACGGCCTTTATTCACGATATCTGACTATTATTCACGATATCACGGCCTTTATTCATAGAAAAATGAAAATTTTTCTTTTCGTCTAAAATATCTATTCTGGATACTAGTTTTGATTGTATCCATGTTTTGATCATTCTTGAATTTTACACCACTATGATTATTTTTGAGGTATTTTTGGACGTGGATAAAACCAAGTATGAATCCTTAATCCTTGTCATTTTGTTTCCTTTGGATTCGTTCTTTAAAAATATTTTCATCATCCTCGGTCTTAAATGATGATATTATTGAATATCTTTGGCTGTGGTGCAAAGATGAATGATTCAAGAAGAATATCTTTGGCATGTAGTGCAAAGATGAAAGCGGTGTTTAAATGAACATGATAGGTGATGAATATCTTTGGCTTTGTAGTGCAAAGATGAAGCGGTGTTTAAATGAACATGAATGGTCGATGAATATCTTTGGCCTTTAGTGCAAAGATGAGCAGTGTTGAGATGAACATGACCGATTGATGAATATCTTTGGCTGTAGTGCAAAGATGAATATTTGATTTGAGATGAATATTGATTGATGTTCTGAGGATAAAATATTGATGATGGATTGTTAAATTCATAGATTATAGTAGATTTCATTTCTACGTAACTCTCTTATGAATTATTATTCCATTGCGAATATTGATCCGAAACTTGTTGTCTATTGTATTCTATCAGATTTTTCCTGTTGGAGACTAACGATAATTTGTTGTATATTATCTTAGTCATAACATTCTTCTTGGGCTAGTTGAGCTCACCCTTTTCCTTGTTGTTCCATTTTTCTTCTCGGGAGGCGAGAATGTAGCGAGTACTTAGCTCCGGGGGTATGGAATGAAGGTTCAGAGAGAGTTGTTTAGTAGTCCTCATCATTATTGTAAAATAATGTATCAATAAATGTGATGAGGATTTATTTGAGTATAAATATTGTCTAGAAGATAATATTTGTATTTAAACTCACAGTTTTATTGTTGTGATAATAAAGTTGTAGTTGTTTCTGTACCATGTATTTGGCGACTCAGAATGGGTTGGATGGAATGGACCTATTTTGGGGTCGTCACAAATGAATACACGATTATCTTTGGCCGTAGTGCATGGATAATTTGTGGTCATGATACTAATGAATACACGATTATCTTTGGCCGTAGTGCATGGATAATTTATGGTCGTGATACTAATGAATACACGATTATATTTGGCCGTAGTGCATGGATAATTTGTGGTCGTGATACTAATGAATACACGATTATCTTTGGCCGTAGTGCATGGATAATTCGTGGTCGTGATCTTAATGAATATCCTTGGCACGTAGTGCGGGGATGATTCGATGATATGGATTAATTATTGAAATTTGAGTCTCAAATGATGAAATATTAATTCATGGATGTGGTAAAAGTCATCTTTGGTAGTAGTGCATTGATAGACTTGGTATGATTATGACCAAAGATTATTCGGTATAATCATGACTAAGTAATTGAAAACACGAATATCCTTGGCCAGTAGTGCATGGATAATTCATGGTCGTGATACTATTAAGCTGCGTCTCAGCATTATTGGTTTTACAGTTGTATATCTTTGGCCTGTAGTGCAAAGATGAATTGTTAATGAATATCTTTGGCCGGATTGCGAAGATGAATTTAATATTTTTAACGATAAAGGTATTCAAGGTATCCCCACCTCTTTATCATATCAGGTACGTACCCTAATTTCGAGGGCGAAATTTTATAAGAAGGGGAGGTTATAAGACCCTGACTTTTATAAATAAAGATGAATTTTCTATAAATATTATTTTGAATATTATGGAATAAATTTGATATAATGTTATAGTTGTGGGTAATATTTATAAATTTTGCAAAGTAAGCAAGTTGTTATAAAATATTCGTTTGGTGGGGAATATTCTTTTTGTCGGAGAATATTAAATACAATGACTCAAACATTAAGTGGACCCCCTGGCGGAAGTATTGTCGTAGTTAGAAAAGCGACAAAATTATCTTTCTATAAAAATAACTTGGCGGAGGTATTACCGTTAAAACTGTTGAAATACCCGAGTGGTAAAAAGTACGATGTCTGGCGTGGTTGCATATAAGCACACGGTATTGATTATTGATGCTTACGTGAGAAGTCACTTAGCTATACTCAATTATTACTTCTGATAATTCTTTGCATCATATCTCTTATATTATTGATTCAATTATTGTCACGATTATCATCGTATAATATGTTATATTATTAATTGAGGCGACAAGTTATAAATGATTAATAATTGTTGAAAGATTAAAATGTGTTGATTAAAAATAAAATGATTTGTGGTAATATTTATTCAATCCTTGATGTATATAAAAAGTCTCATTATGAGACGTTTGTGGTAAGTTTGATTATTGTATGGGGGCCCATATGTCATCATCTAAGAGTCTCTTCGTCGATAGTAATTACCTTTGTGAATAGTAATTACCTTTGTGAATAGTAATTACCTTCGTCGATAGTAATTACCTTCTTGATAATAGTTGTCCTTGATATTACCAAGAGTTAAGCGCTTCTTGATTGTTCCAAAGGTTAATTACCCCCTTCGCAAATAGTAGTTGTCTCTTCAATATTACAAAGTCATTTTAACCTTCGTTAAGACCAAGAGCCACCCTCGGTTTTTCTATAAATGAAAGCTCATTCCTTCATTATTTCTTACTTAATTCATTGAAACTCAGAGAGAAACTATAGAGAGAAAGAAGAAAAGTATTTCGCTACTTCACTTTTCCAATATTAGGTTCTTCTAAGGTAAGGGATATTATTTGTTGTACCGTAAGGGGTGTTATTCTTTCTTATTCACGAAGAGAACTTACATTATTCCATTTTTATTATTCGGTTGGAATAACTTTGTATACGCATGATATACCTATACTTGGTGAAATCTTATGTTATTCCATTCTTATTTATTCTGTTGGAATAACCTGTATACACGGACTCCCCTATACTTGGTGAAATCCTTATATTATTCCATTCTTATTTATTACATTGGAATAACTTTTGTATATCGCGGAATCCCCTATACTTGGTGACATTCTTCTATTATTTTATTATTAGTTGGAACATCACATTCAGGCTTACTGGGACACTGGTTAAAATCTTTATTATTACATCTTTATTATTATTCTATTGGAATATCACATGCAGTGTGTTTTTACCGGACTGGTTAGATTTTTATTATTACGTATTTATTATTACATTGGAATAACACATACATCTGCAATCTGCATGCATGGTGATTTCTTTTGTTATTCCATTCTTTATTATACCCGGTTGGTTAAAACTTTGACTTCTATACTCCATGAAATTAGTAGAATATCCTTGATATTTGTGTTTCATCCAAATATCTTTACATGGAAATATTCTTACGATCATTTTGAATTTTACTCTACAAAGCGATATCATGTTGACAATTTGGGCGTTATTAGTTCTGAATAAATTAATTCGTGAACTTATTTTATTGAATTATTATGTCATTGTCATCATCCTCATGTTATATTATGTTATCTTTGGCTTACGTGCATAGATGAACTTAGTATGATTATGACCGAGGATCATTCGGTATAATCATGGCTTGTTATAAATGATGTGATAAAAGTCCTCGTTGGCTGTAATGCAAATGATGGATAGTTTTGGTATGATTATGACCGGGGTGATTCGGTATAGTCATGACCATTGATAATTTGATGAAAATCCTTGACCGTGGTACGGGGATGATTAGATATTGTGGTTTATTCATTAAATCGAGTCTTAGTGATAAAAATTGATGAAAACCTTTTAAAACCTAAAAGATAGTAGACTTTATTTTCTACTTGACTCTTTTAATGGATTGGATATTCATTGCAGTTAAACCGGTTGTCTATTGTATTTTATCGGTTTAACATTTTTGAAGACTATTGATAATTTATTACGCATTATCTTAGTTATAATATTTCTTCTTGGGCTAGTTGAGCTCACCCTTTCTTTCATTGTTCTCTTGGGAAATGAGAATATATTTGGAGACGAGTCGGGGAAAAGAGTGATGGTCCAGAAGATAGCATTAGTAGTCCTCACTATTACATTAAATAGTGTGACAATAAATGTAATGAGGACTCCTTGAGTATGGATATTGTCTAAATGACAATATTTACATTAGAACTCTCGGTTTATGTATTGTCAGTATGTTACACTGACGGATGTATAATTAAGTTTGTATTTGAATTTATGTACCATATAAGTGGCGACCCAAGATGGGTGGCGTATACCTAATTTTGGGGGCGTCACACATGGTACAGAAAGCAAACTACAACTTCAATAATCAATTGTTGTGCAAAATAATGACAACCCATCTTAATGAATTTAAAATACAAATATTGTCTTCTAGACAATATCAACACTCAAATAAGTCCTCATTACAATTATTCATACACTATTTTACGAGAAATAGTGAGGCTGCTAAAAACATCTTTCTAGAACCATCACTCCATTTTACCCGACTCGATCCTCTTATGTTCTCACCTCCCGAGAAGAAAAATGGAACAAAAGGAAAGGGTGAGCTCAACTAGCCTAATAAAGAATATTATGACTAAGATAATATACAAAAATTATCATTAGTCCTCAACAAGGAAAAATCGATAGAATATAATAGACAACACGTTTTAGATCAACAAATGCAATAAAATAAAGAATCCATTAGAAGAGTCACGTAGATAATGAATTCTACTATCTTCTAAGATTTAAAAGTCCATCATCAATATTTTATCCTTGTAACATCAATCAATATACATCTTTAATCAAATATTCATCATCTTTGCACTACGGAAGCCAAAGATATTCATTTATATCACCAAATCGGTATGTATTCATCTCAACACTGTTCATCTGCACTTTATGGGCCAAAGATATTCATCGGTTAATCATTCATCCTTGCACTACAGGCCAAAGATATTCAATAATATCATCATTTAAGACTGAGGATTATGAAAAATATTTTAAAGAAAACGAATCCAGTGAGATAGAAGGACAAATATTAGAGATTCGTATAACAGTTTATCCAAGATCAATAATACTTCATAATAACCAATTGTGAAGCAGAATTCAAAAATAAAGATCAAAACATGGATACAATCAAAGATAGTAACCATAATAGACATCTTAGACAAAAAAAAAAAAAATTATTTTTCGGTGAATAGTGTCGTATTCGTGAATAGTGTCGTATACGTAAATAGTAACCCCGACACAAAAAGTTTCAAATTTGATTAAAAAGTTCAAACTAATATTTCGGCATAATGATATTGAAGAAAATAATATCATTTAAGAAGAAAATAACATCTCTTACCTCAAAGAAAGCAATGCCGGAATGAAAGGTCGAAAGTGATCTTTGAATGAAACTTGTCTTGAACAAAGAACTCTCAAAGTATCTAAATACTCACAAAATACGCTCGATAATATAGAGAGAAAGAAAGAAAGCTTATGTTTACGGTGTGATTTTCAATTCTAACTTAGCCCTCTATTTATAGGAAAATGTTAGCAGACACCGAAGCTTGACTTGACCTCTTCCACGATGGCTTTACTCGCTACTATTGCCACCCACCACATTTGAAATAAAATTCAGACATTTTTTCACCAATCACAAGTGGGGCCCACTCAATTCTTGAATTTTCCACCAAAATCATTTATAAACCTAATTTACGAATCACCACCTCTTAAAATTCATAACAAATCATTCGTTCATTTTAACGGTTCAAAATTTGTGGACATATACTCAACTTATATATGTATAACATATCCAAAAATCACAACGATCCAACGATCGGATTAAAAATTATAACTCATGCAATATATCGTAAAAATACTGATTTGATTTTTAATACCTCCATTCCGACAAAAATATTGATAAAACACCTCAACATTAATTCCTTCAATTATAACCACATAAAATAAATAAATTCATCATTTATATCCGCATCAAATAAATATTTTCTTATCATATAAATCAACAACTAATTATTCACAAATAATATTACAGAATCACAATTATGACAACCAGGCCGTTCCCAGGAAAGAGGGGGCTTTCCGGTAAGGATTTCTCCTTATTGGCGCACAATTAGGTGACCAAACCTCTCCTTGACAGAACTTTCTAGACATTGCCAATAATGTTATCTAATAATATTATTCAAATAATATGAATTATTGATCTGATAATGGAAAATATTATGCGTTGACAATTATTGAAGCAAAGTGATAATATAAACTATTAACGCAAAGAATTATTGAATCAATAAAATAAAATATTGAGCGAAGAACTCATCGTAACAATTATTGAGTAGTTCCTTTCACGTAAGGATCAATAATTCAAAAATATTGTGCAATACCAGGTGGTAATCTTTTGCAACCACGCCAGACATCGTATTTTAACCACCGGGTATTCCAACAATTGTTTATGATCATAATTACGTAGTTATTTATAAAAACTCAAACTTGTCATTTTCTTCATCCGAAGCGGTTATTCTATTATGGGGCCCTGAATGATGTGTTGTGCAAGTCATACGGATATTCCACGAAAATAAGAATATTCCACGACCAAACGAATATTTCCTAAAAAAAAATGAATATTTTATAACCACTTGCTTATTTTGTAAAATTTGTACATTTCATCCATAACCAAAATATTATATCAATTTAACACCTTATTGTTCACAATAATAATTAGAGAAAATTCGATTTTATTTTAAAAAAAATTAGGGATCTTACAAATCTTATTTTATAACCCAGCACAATAAAATGCCAATATTCTTATAGAGGATTTATATATAGAAACATTTAACTTTATAAAATGCATCATATTTTATTCTTTAGCCATTCTTCATGGATTGTGATGTAAAAACTCTTAATGAATAATTGATTGATGCATGTGGCAACAAAGATATTTCACTTTTATTTGAAAAACAAGAATTTTTACATAAGAAAATCAGTCAATTAATGGTTTAAAAAATATGGAAGGAATTTATTGTACTCATTTTAATTTAAAATTGCTTATGATGAACTCAAATATGATATTATCATATGGGGGATAGCTAGAATTTTTTAATGTACTCTCCCATATCTGATGACAATATTTGTTGGTTCTTTGTACTCCCTCTGTTCCTAAAAAATTGTCGTTTTAGATGAAAAATTTTATTTCAAAATGTTTGTCGTTTATAATTTTCGAGGAGAATAAATTATTTACTTTCCTATATTACCCCTACCTTCTCTCATTGTTCCAAGAAATTCTATTTCTTGTATTAATAGTTTTCAACTTCCCATAAAGAGGTAGTGATGAAATTTCAAACAAATTTTACTTGATAAATGATACTTTTTTAATCCATGTAAAAAAAAATTAAACGACAATCTTTTAAGAACGAAGATAGTAATATATATCATGAACTCTTTTTAAAACTTTAGTTTTTTTGAGAAAAACTATTCCTTAGGGTGCCATTGGAAAACATTAAAACATGTAAAATAAATAAATTCAAGTGAGACTACTCTTTTAGTTGTTACATTTATGTGATAACAAATTTATGTCGATTTTAAATACCAACGTATACGAATACATGAAACAGGAGAATGTAAATAAAAGACCCACATATTATGATTTTATTTTATCATTTATAATTTCATCTTAGTGGTAATTCACATCCACCATAAAATTAGTCAACATATAAATCATTTTGAAAATTGATATTTTCACGTGATTTTTTGATATTTGCACATAAAAAATGTGGCTATAGATATATAGCGACGATAAAAACTGTAATTATAGGATTTATAACGACGATTTACATGTGAAAATTTCAAAAAATCACGTGAAAATATAAATTTCTATCATTTTCTATACTTTTAGGGTATATTTATTTGTAATGATTATGTTTGGGATTGAATTATTAATCCCAAATCTCTTGTTTGTTTTTAAGAATAGATTTGAGATAATTAGTATCGGGATAATAAAATAACTTAAAAGTGGAGACTATTTAATACTATGTGTGTTATAATCCCTACTATTTGGGACTAAAAATTTATGGACAAAAGTAATTTTTAACTTTGTTTAAAAAGACCAGATGATTAGAATATGATATCTTTTGTTATTATTAGTAAGGGTATGATATATCTAAATGGTAAGTTTTTATCCAATCTTTCAAATAATCATAGACAAAATAAATATAACATAAAATTATTTTATATTATTCTATAAAAATAAAATTATTATTATAAAATTATTTTATATTATTCTATAAAAAATAAATATATTATTATAACTATTTAATTATAAAATTAATAGTCCATAGAATGAAATCATATGAAAATTAATAATACCCTCCCCTCCCCTCCCCTCCCCTCCATCTCCCCTCCATATAACAAAGATTCATATCACTTCATGAAAAATAAAATCTAAATATGATCCACCACCCCTCCAACCCAAGGAAAAACAAGCTAAGGGAACAAGTACAACCAAAGGGGTTCTAACTGAATAATAGATGGAGATAAGTCACATCCGTAGGCCCCACAAGGAATTTGGAATGCAGCAATTTTCAATGTTATCGGCTTCAACCTAGGGCCACCTTGGCCCACCTCTTGTGGGACTTCAAAGGCAAATTAATATGTTAGTTTAAATTTTATTTTAAATTAATAAAAAAATATATGTTATCGGCATGAGCATGTTGTATAATTAGGTCATATATTTTTTTTAACTCTTTCGTTCTTACAATTATAAATATATTATTATTATTTTTTTAATAATAATTTTTTAGATATTTTTATTTATTCTTTTAAATTTTATAAAAATTTTAATTTATTTTATATAATTTTATACACAACGTGTGTGCAGCCATAACTAATAATAATAATAATAATAATAATAATAATGTGGGAATAGCATTTATGTTTGGCCAATTCTTTCCAGTTTTAATCAAGATGGCAGCTGTTGTGGTGCTTTGCATCAAACACCAAAAACATGCCTATATGGTGAAAAATCTGCCACATAGTCATATAGAATTATAGACTTTGTAAATGAATAAGTTCTGATACGGTTAGTATGAAAATTATTTTTAGGTAAGTTGGTTAATTGGTCAATATAATCACTTATTATAAGTAGTTTTGTTTCAAGATAAAATTATTTCTTAATTTTAATCGGCTTAAATATAAACTTTACTCTTAAAAAATCAATTTCATGCTAACCAATTTATGTTCTCTATTACTTCCTCCCTCCCATAATATACTCTTTCTGTCCATTAAAATAAGTCGTTTTAGAAAAATATTTTTATTCTTTAATATAAGTCGTTTGAGAATTTCAAATAAGCATTAATTGCTTAATTTCTAATATTACATTAAGTATTAAATATAACTTGATTTGGTTTTCTAACTATTTTTTGTCCAATAAATAACATTCTCTTTGTTCAAAGACAAGAACAATATAAATAATTGATATTATATTTAATGTTATACAATCATTTTCTTAATACTTGTGCACAACTCCAAAACGACTTATATTAAGGGACGGAGGGGGAGGGAGTATGTCATTTTAGAGTTGTGAACAAGTATTAAGAAAATGATTGTATAGTACTCCCTCCGTCCTTTAATATAAGACGTTTTAGAGAAATATTTTTGTTCCTTAATGTAAGACGTTTTAAAATTTCAAGTAAACATTAATTGTTTAGTTTTTAATATTACCCCAAGTATTAAATATAACTTTAGTTCTTTCACTATTTTTTACCCAATAAATAACACCCTTTTTCCAATACAAGAAAAATATAGACAATTTATATTATATTTAATGTTATACAATTATTTCCTTAATACTTGTGCATAACTCTAAAACGTCTTATATTAAAAGACGTCCGAATAGAGTATTAAATATAATATCAATTTTCTATATTATTAATTTTATATTTAAATAAATATATTATTTATTGAACATAAATAATAAAAATTAAAATTATATTTAATATTTAGAATACTACTAGAAACTAAATAATTAATACTTAATTAAAATTTCAAGGGATAAAACGATATTTAAAACCAACTATAGGAAAATGTTCATTTTCCTGGTCTAGTGTTTGACTTAATAGATAATTAATAATAAATTTTATTGACTATTGGTCTGGTGTTTCTATTTTTATTTATATATGTGGGTTTTATAGGCGTACCATGTTTGGTTAAGAATTGTGATATTTTAGGTAAAAATAATCTCATTATTAATTATTTTACTCCATAAAGGAATTCATTTTTTTAGTGATAAAAAGTATAAAATAACACAACATATTCAAGTTTATCCTTATAATTTCTTATTATGTATTAATAAACTAATAACTTATTAATTTTAGTGATATACATGAAACAAAAATATATCCTAAATTTTATAAATGAAATTATTTTTGTGAAATGGAGGACCCTATACATAATAACAATTTTCTTTTGTATTTGCTTTAATATTAAATTAAATCATCATTCATATTATCTATAACACGCAGAAATAAAAATAAAAATACTCCTCTATTCCAAATTATATGATTATTATTGACTTTTAAAAGTCAATTTGAGACTTATTTAAACTCAAAATTAAGATAGCTCATTAAAAATTATGAAATAATAAAGCTTATAATGAATAATATTTTTAAACAGTTAAAATTAAAATAAACTCTGTCAATTTTGACATTAAAAATCTATTAAGTTGTTGATTTTAAAAAAATTAACAATGATCAAATAATATGAAACGAGCAAGTAGATAGAAAAGTTAGGGTTTTGGTCCCAAACTTCATGTGGAGACTCATGGTACTTACTACTTATAATGAAGCATCAACATCTCACATGGCTAAATTATTGGATAGTCAAAAACCAAACAAATGTTCTATCTATCTAATCTTTATCTTCCTCTTCAATGTGGGGTATAATGATGTGAATCACAACTATTACATTTGATTTGCATGTGCAATTAGTCAACATATTTTTCCTGTAGGTTTTGTAGATCTTAAGACCCAGTCAATCAAGGATATGGTAATCTCTGTTGACAAGAAACCATAATAATAATGCAAATAATTAGCAACCTGATTATTATTGAACATGCTTAAGGTCAATGCAGAGAAAAGCCACAAGTTAAGTTACAAGTTGGGAAGATAAGATAAAATTTCGCTTTCCTGATAAAAAAACAAGTCACCAATATTTTTACATAATCCTCTCTTGCATGAGAAGAAAGTGAGTCCCACCTTCATGTGAGAGGGGACTACTTAAATTTAAGTCCTATGTTTGGTGAAGCCGAGAACAAAATATAATATTCTTACACATGATAAAGCCTAATGAAAATCCTCAAAACCTGTACTCAGTTTCTAGCATTTCAAATCAGGCAATGTTTAAATTACTGCAGTTCCAGCTATAATCAAACCATTTGTTTTGTTTTTCTAGTACATGTTGTGACTTGTTACTAAAGGCATTAGAATTTCATAGAAGCATTCTATAGTACTTCGGATGGGCTTACCCTTGATTTTTAGTTGGTTCGCCGTAAAGCTGTGTTAGGCAATCAACTCATTTAATTCTCAATCAACATTCATTATCGGATTTCCTCGTCTTTTTGGTATCTTCATCTTTGTTACATATTATATTTAGTACCTGCAAGAAAGGGGCAACATTATTCAAACCATGAGACAATTATTATAAATGCAGTACTTAACATTACAGCATTTTGACTCGCAAATCAACAGATAACAGTTACCTTTACTGCCTAACTATACAAACAAAAGGAATATATATATATATATATATAAATACCACAGGAAATGAAAAAAAGCTAACCAATATAGCGACGGTTTTTTTCGTCACTAACTATACATGAAAACCAGTTTTTCTATGCTATAAACGACGGAAAAAACCGTATATATATATATATAAATTTCGTTATATATAAGAGAACAGATCGATGTGTGTGTATATATATATATATATATATATATATTGGTTAGTTCACAAAACTTTTTGATACAATGGAAAACTATCCATGAACTAAGTAAGCTCCACAACTTCTATAAAGGTCCGTGAAAGGAGAATTCCTTAGTTGACTCAACTCAACTAAGGATCCTTCCCTCCTAATAGGGTGTAGAAACAAAGTACAAGAGGTGCAACGCACACAATAGGGATAAATAACCTTTTTTTTGTTATCAGAATGCAGTTTTTTCGTTATAGTTCACCAAAATTTTTTTTGTATACAATTGAATAACTATACTCTCAAAAAAACTTACAAAAAATCATTCTGTTTCGATTTCCATCCAAAAACAGACGGAATCTTGTATCGTCTTAAGTTGACTCAATTTTTTTTGCTTTTTATGTAAAAGGCAAGCAAGCGGATTATTATAGGACAAACCAACAAAACTATTAACTACTTCACCTAAACAATTCTAAAACTAATAATAATAATAATTTCAAAATAATAATAATAATAATAATAAAATACTATTAATAGTAATAATTTTAAAATAATAATAATAATTTTTAAATAATAACAATAGTATTACTAATAATTTCAAAATAATAATAATTTATATAATCTTTAAATAATAATAATGATAAAAATAATTTTTAAATAATAATAATAATTTCTTTTTATTTTATTTTGATGGAGAATAAAAAATGATTTGTCAAATTTACCCTTACTCAAATAATTTAAATTAATAAAATAATAAAATATTTTTTAAATACACATCAACTTCATATAAAAATATTTTTATAATTTATATAATCTTTTTTTAAAATTTTAAATTTTTAAAAATTATTATTATAATTATTACTATTATTATTATTACTACTATTATTAATAATTTCAAAAAAATAATAGTAATTGTAATAATAATAATACATTTCAATTATCTATAATACCTTTTATCATACTTATTTAACATTCGCTCTCTCTTATCTACTATAATATTTTTTCATGAGGATAATTTTAGAAAAAATGTGGCTAATTTTCTTAAATTATATAAAAATAAAATTGTGAAATAGACACAGTGTTATTTTAGTACACAGTGTTATTTAGTAAACTATTTAGTATAAAAATTTTAGTACACAACGATCTAGGACCTTCACTTAGGAATCTGAAAATATTTAGTAAAATATAAAAAATTTAGTACACAATGTTATTTTATATTAATATTAACATAAATTAAACTTCTTTTTTGTAATAAAAAAAAATGACCCTTAGATTCCAAATGATATAAAATATTTTTATATCGAAAACTAAAAGCTACAATGACCCTTGGATTCCAAAATGATATAAAATAATAGTAATTGTAATAATAATATTGTGAAATGTATGGATAGAAAATTATTATTGTGAAATTATTATTATTATTTTGTAATTATTATTATTTTATTAATTAAAATTATTATTATTGTTGTTATTATTATTATTTTGAAAATTATTATTATTATTTTTAATATTATTATTATTATTATTATTATTCTTAATAATATTATTTTTATTATTATTATTTTAAAATTATTATTAAGATACAATTATTCTTAATATCTATGGCGTGCTTGACACTTAATGATATAACATACACATAGCAAAATATATACATATCAGCAAAAAAAGAGTCAAAACTTAACTTGATACAATGGAAAACTATCCACTGAACTAAAGCTCCACAAATCGAATAGAAGGACCATTTTGTAAGTTTTTGAATTCTTAGTTATTCGATTGTAATAAAAAGTTTTTCCTAACTCCTAATAAAACCGGACCCCAAAACAAATGTACAAAAGGTTATTTATCCCCACACTATATATTATTATATTGGCTCTAAACCCTAAGGCCTCAATTGTTAATCGTTTTACTCCCTCAAATCTTGTAATGATTCTCATACCAGAGGTTCTCCCCGGCGGCTATCGCCGTTGGCTCACCAGTGTATTCCTTTTGTAGGAATTAAGGTTAATTTTGCTTCCGCATCCGGAGACAAGTCTTGACGAAATTTAGTGTGAACAATAACCAAAATTAATAAAACTCAAAATCATTTTTAAATGTTGAACTGACCTTAGGAATACCAGTGTTATCAAATTCAATTTGTTGATCCTATGCGAGACCAAAATGTAGATTGATAGTAAGAGTAGACAAGATCCCGAGAGAAAAATAAGCTCCAGCATTTTCTCATGGACACCTATTTCAGAATGTGAAAATGATTTTCATGTATTTTACATATCATATTAATGTTATCTGCTTCTCATGGACATACCGAGATAGGCAAGTCATAGGACCAACAGAAACTGAACTATTCCCCAGAAATATCAAATTCCACTATGGTAGTTGACTTCCAAAAGTATCACATTAAATCAGTGCTGCAAATGAATATACCATACCTTCATGAGGGAGCCTTGAGACAGTTATCACAAGGATTAGATCCATATTTGCAGGCATTTCGGTCAAAGGATTCTCCAAAGTGTTCAAGTAAGTTTTGTCTGCGACATTCAACCTGTGGTAATCAGAGAAGTCTTTCAGTTACTCAAGCTTTTAAGGTCAATTTCTGTAGCAAAGAGAATAAAATGTTTGTTCTAATTATTTAAGGATTTAACTATAGGAATGCGAATTTGCCCACCTTAAGCTCACAGTACTGTTGCATTTTTTTAGCTTGATCCATGGCCAGCTTAAAAGTTCTGGTCTTGCCTCCCTGTCCACTACGTAACATGCACACAACTCGACTAAAATCTTTCTTCTGGTATAGAGCAATACATACTGATGGAAGATTATCTCTTCCAGCCCTTCCAGATTCTTGATAGTAACTTTCAATTGACTTGGACATCGTATTGTGAACAACAAATCGCTGAAAATATGAATATGCACAATTTCAGTTTCCAATAAAAATAAACAACAGATTAGACACAAAAATAGGTTCGTGTATTATCAAAATTTATAATATCAGTATATAATATTAAAACAGATGGATAAACTTAATACAAAAGTTTCCTTTGCAACAACAGTTATTAAGCAATTTAAGTTTGCATTTGGCAACTATAATTCTTGTTGTTTTTGATTCATAGATTAATAAATAAGATTTACACCATATTAAATCCCTCCCCAAAATAGAAGCAGAAACAGGCAAAGCAAAAACTGTTTTTACACAGGAAAATCAGGCACCACAGACATCTGATGATTTCATCAAAATTTAGTGAATAAAACATAGAACAGATTTTCAGCAAAATAATATATAGTGTCCACCAGTAATAAGATTCATTTACAAATTAGCAAATAACAGATTCCTTTAACAGTTATTTAGCATTCATTTCAAAAGCAGAAAAGACAATCAGGGCAGGTTTATTTGGACTCACAACATCAGGCTTGTCTATTCCCATCCCAAAAGCAATTGTAGCACACACTACATGGACTTCTCCAGTATGCCATTTCTGTTGAACAACAATCCTCTGACGAGCTGCTAAACCAGCATGGTAGTATACTGTTTTAATTTTACATTTCTCATTCAAATACTTTGAAACCTCCACACATTCATTTTTCGAAAGGCAGTATACTATTCCGCACATATTTCTGAAACGATTCAACAATAGTTCTCCTAGCTGCTTCAGTGGTTCCTTTGTCTTCCCCGTCACTTCATACTTTAAGTTGGGTCTATCAAAACTTGTCTCTAGGACAAGAGCTTGGGGGATTCTCAAAGCATTTACAATGTCCTGCAGATGATCATGAAGATCAGAAAAACACAACTAGCTACATCAAAATTATAGTGGGGACATCAGTTGTTGCAATCTTGTTACCTCACGAACTGACTGTGTTGCTGTGGCAGTCAAAGCCATAAGTGGAACATCTGGAAAATTTTGCTTAAGACAACCGAGAACCCTGTAATCTGGACGAAAATCATGTCCCCATTGACTGGAGAGCATGAAAGAAAACAAAGTGACAGACTGTGAATGCCTCTCGTTAAAGCAAAGCTAATAAATTACAAACCTATAAACTAGTCCCATTTTCTTTTAGTTGGACTCGATAATAGTTGTTTTTAGCACTTGTTTGTTTCAGTGTTCTAAAAATCTCCGCCTAGGTCCGCCCGCCTAGGCGCTAGGCCCCCTGGCGCCTCACCTAAGCCCAAGGCGGCAAAAAAATCCCTTCAGAAAATTAGACAGGGCCTAGGTGGGGTCTAGGCGGAGAGGTTTTTTTATTTTAATAACTACCCAAACCAGATCTTAATATATTTATTTTTCAAATGATTTACTATATTCATAATATATGTTGTAGCATATCAAATCACAACAAGAAGTGAACAAAATCAAGTCAAAATGGATAATTATATTATAGTTGTAATTTTTTGAACTTGTACCAACTTCAAATTATATAAATGATGATACAATTGTAATATTTAGTTTAATTCAATATAATTCTTAAATTTATGTTTAGTTTCTTAAGTTTTAATATTGAATTAAATTCTAGAAATTTTAAATTTTATTATTTAATAGCAATCTTGTTTATGAATAAAACTAATACGTTAAAAATATGTTTGAATTTTGAACGATTGCAAGTTTGAATTTTGACATTAGCAATATGAATATGTGTTTGAACTTTAAGCAAATGTCTTTATTATCTTTATTATAAATTGTTTTGCTTTATATTATTGTTTTGTTTGGATAAATGTAAGATAAAATATTAAAATTAGCTTAAAATAAAAAATCTCGCCTAGGCCCCCCTCGGCCGGCCGCCTCCCGCCTAGCGCCTTTTAGAACATTGGTTTGTTTGTAGAATTGCTCATTTTGATTAATTAGAAAGAAAGCCGTATCAGCCACTCTATACAACAAATTGAATATATTGTATAGTGATTTGCTCATATTATAGCAATCGTTTTCCACTTCTCCCACACTTTCCATTGATATTAGAAATCAATCTGAACACGTACCACAGAAAAAGGCATACCTCACACAGTGTGCTTCATCAACAACAAATCCGGCTAAGTGCCCCTGTGATTCATGCATTGAACCATCTCTAAATCAGCACCATGCGAATGTCAAGAGTTGAAAAACCTAGACTAGTAGGATAGATCTCATTTTCAAGTATAAACCTGAAAGCTTACCTTCCGATGCAGAGATTTTAGGACGTCCTGAAATGATAGATTACCAGCAATCCTCTCAGGAGTTACATACAAGAGCTTACTTGATGGTTTATCACTTCTGGAAGTAGGAAATGCAATGTAAATGTAAAAGTCAAATAACAAAGCAACAAATGGTGAGCAATACTTAAACGAGTTAAATGCAAATCTCATTTGCTTACGGCATAATGGTTTAAAAAACTTTTCCATAGACCAAGTTTTTAACATAATATATGATTGAGCATAAAAGTTTTCAAGAAAAAAGAGGACAGAATTTATAAAACAGTTTCTTGTTTGCTGTAGAAAGTTTAACAAGAACCCCTAATGGACAAAGCACAAGGAAGAGATAGTCACTTGCCTCAAGTCATGGAGCACAGCAGCTGCTTGGGAAGCAGATTGTTGAGAATTCAAAAAAGTTGCTGGTATTCCAAACTTCAGGTTCAGTGTGATTATCTGATCTTGAATGAGAGAAAGTAAGGGGGATATAACAATAGTTACACCTGGTCGCATGGTAGCTGGGAGCTGTATCAGCAATGACAAATATCTGTTAGGTCCACGTGCAACCCTCAATACATTTGTCATAATGACCAAGGTCAACTCTTCCCATAGCCAAATGGTTTTGGTTAGAGAGCTTGATGTCATTATATGCTAGATTTGTGCCCATTTTATAAATGTAACACTTAGTAATTCATCTAAACAGTCTTGGCCAAGCATCCTTTTTTTGTGTTATTGTTAAAACATTAGAAGCCTGTTTTGATAGCTTATTAGACCAACTTATAGCTTTTTGGAATTTAAAAAAAAAAACTAGACTAAATAAGCTGGGTGTTTTGGGATAGATTACTAGACCAATTTAAAGCTGAAGGTTAAACAAGCTGAGAAGCTAGGTAAGGTCAGGTTTAGCTTTTACTATCTAACCTGTTGACTTTATGCCTTATTTCGCATATCAGTTACAGCTATCCCGAACAGTTTTCACAATAGGTTAGAGCTATCCTAAACGGTTTCTAGACTCTAGAGTAAGTTTCTTGATCAACCAGCAAAGAGTGCACCTTATTCTCTGTTTCTTGCATTCCTTTATTTTTCTTCAGTAAATAAGCCACCAAACTGTACACTTTTCTGTGGTTTTGGTTCGACTAATTTACAGATCTAGTTGTGGAATCTATTGGCTGTGCATTTTTTATGAATTCAGGAGACAAGTAATTACCTCCTCATGTAATTGGCAGTTGAGTTACACAAGATATTCAAACTGGGTTCAAGTGTATAGTCTATCTGTAACTTCCACAATCCACATATTAATACCAAATGTCTTTACTCTCACTGAGGCAATGTGGCAAAATATTTCAAGAGGGAAAGGAAGCTAACCTGGTAACATAGACTTTTACCACCTCCAGTGGGCATAAGAACAAAGCAATCACGTTTTGCCAGAGATGTTGTACAAGCCTGATGCTGCAATGGACGAAAACACCGGTTACCAAATATGACAACATTTGCCAACTCAATATCATCCAGAGACTGTAACTCTTCATAATTGAGTGTTCTGTGATCCGTTGATGTTCTGAAGCATGTAGCCTCACTGGAAATTAATGAAACTGGATCTTGAGTGATGCTGCTCTTACAATCCTTCAATAAATCAAACCTTACATTACATTTAACTTTTAAGGGTGAAACCACAAATACCAATGCATCAAATGATTAAATGATTCAGTATGGCAAATTGATTAAATGCTTATTATATATATATATATATATATATATATATATATATATATATATATATATATGTGTGTGTGTGTATGCGTGCGTGCATGTGCGCATTGTATACACATGAATGCACGTGTTTATATGATATCTTGAACTTCAAGTACTACGTTTTTAACACTATCTTTCACTTCTTTCCGACAGCTATCCTCAATAGCATGTCTGATACTACAATAAATTTTGTCCACTAAGGATGTCTAAGAGTACACAAGTTAATATAAAAAGTGTTATATAAAGACTGGTTACCCTTAAAAGTGTATTGTGAGGACCTTAAAAGTGTATTGTGAGGAGTCCCTAGTTTTAATTATGAAAAAAATTCATAAGCGTACTTGCATGGGTACATAATGGGTAAACTTGGAACTTAGTTTATACTCTCTCCTCCACTTTACTTTTCTTAATTTGTGTAGAAAGTGTATTGCAGACATCCTTTTGGGGACGGAGGGATTATTTCCTAGCCCCATGAAATGGGACTTTAATTTTGATATCATAATCCAAGGAATTGAAAAACCAGAGAAGCTTCCAAGAAGTATCCTTACTTTTGAATTTGAAGGGTATTTAATACAAGAGGATCGGGCAGATCCGACGACTGTTTTGCTCGGGATTGTGAAGTCCGAATCTTCAGTGTCACTTGAAGAATCCAATTGCATAATGTTTTGTCGTTTCTGAGCTTCGGGTGAGTCTTCTATAACATGGACATGATTTCTTGCAGTTCCATCATTATCTGGTTCATAATTGGTGAGGAAATCTTTGTCAAACATGTCAGACAAAGTTCCACAAGCCTCTGATTCCATGGTTTGTAAATCATCCCAGTCCTCACTGTCTTGCATAGATTCAGCCAGTGACACAAGAAAATCATCACCACAGTGCTCCACAGTGATAAAATCTTGACCATCGTCACCTGGAAAGGAAACATAATGACTATGATGGTTGATTCCAGACAACTAACTGGACTTACAATGGTTATAGAAAGTCATGTATCTACTCTAGAACCAATTGTAAATCGATCAAGACTTACTTCTATAGTCTTGGTTTATGAACTCTGACACAATTATATGCAGAAATGTTTGTAAAATTTGAGATCTAGAGAACACAAGTTTGAGTGAGGCACCCAGTCTCCTTATCAAATTTGACAGGAGAGAAGGTTATAGAGTAATTTAGGGAGCAGCAGATGTCTAACTGGAGTACCATCAAAATTGTAGAACCAGTTAAAAATGAAGGACATCAATGCTATAACTAAAGTACCAAAAGGCTCCTGCAGTGGACACAGCTATTTGACATATACATCGCCTATATAAGAGAGCAGAATTCTTAATTTTCTGAAAACCAAGACCTGTGCCTCTGCTAGTTCTATGGACTTTTATTCTCATTATTACAGAAGCATCTAACTAAAATATAGTTATGGAAAGGCAAGAAATAGGAAATGAGAAATAAAAATAGAATACCTTATCAGTGAATAAACCTAAATCTAATACCAAGTAAACTGTTAAAATTAAGTGTAATGAGCAGTTGAATACTTTCTTATAGTTTTTCATTACTTGTTTTTCTTTAATTCTTTCCTTTCTTTTTCTTTTTTATTCTTGTATTCTTGAGTTCCATTCTCCTCCCTTTTTATGCATATTTTTTGTATTAATAAATTTCATGTCATATCTCAGTGCAATAGTTATTTGCTTTTTAACCTTTTAGTAATAACTTTAACTTACAAGTTACAATAAATCCTTCTCAGACATAGTGTTAAGTCAAAATTGCTCTTGTATATTAGGACAGAGGGATTACTTTTTACACTCTTTGTCCCAATTTAAGAGGCCTTCTTTCTATTGGAATGTCCCAAATTAAGTGACCATTAATGGGAAGCAACTCAAAATTTTCTTCAAGTACTCCTCTTTCTTAAACCAAGTATGGAAGAATAAATATTCGAAACACGAAAAATGTAAAATCTTTACCCAACAAGTAAAACATCAAAAGAAATAGTGGGTAAGTTAACATAACTGCGGAATTATTCAGAAAATGAACTTAATAAAAGTAAAATTAAGTTATTCCTATACCATCTGCAAAAAAGAAGATAGAGATTTGTATGTGGACTTTAGGGTATAGATTTGGGGATTACCGTAGAGATGAACAAGACGATCTAAGCCCTTCTTAGAAATTTCTTTGTCGAATCCAAATTCCAGAGCTAAGCTTATCAATTTTGCTTTCTCGACCTCCAGATCCTCCATTTCTCAGGTCGATAATGGTGCTCTTATGAATTTCCCGCGCTTCCCACAATACAAATTGGAGATTTATATATCCCTCCGTCCGTGTCTCGCAACATAGAAAAAGTCCAGGGGGACCGGATTTGGCGACCGGGCTTGGCGACCGGTTTGTTTTTTGTTTTTTGTTTTTTTTAATCTCTCTCAAATAATTTATATTAAGATTTATTTAAAGTCAATTTTTTAAAACTAGAATTCAGTAATTTGGATTTCTAATTTGGATACATATATAAATATATATATATATATATATATATATATTTTTATATATATCCAAATGACATCCAAATCACTTTATTATGTAAAAAAATCAGTTCCAATAAATCTTATAAATTATTTAGGAGATATTAAAAAAACCGCTCTATACGCCAAATCCGATATATAAGAGCTTCAACAACATAATATAAGGTCGTTTTAAAAAAATTATTATTATTTTCTCCCTCCAAAATTCAGACACATTTTTTTTATATTTAAAGTCAATTTTCTGAAACTAGAATTCCTTTCTTTAAGTTTTTAATTTTTAATTTTTCATATATATATATATATATATGGGGAATGATCTATAGCTTGCGTTAGTTCCAATTAAAGATCTCGCCATGAAAGATTTAGGATTTGGGTTGGGAATTGCTCTTTCTCTAATGCCAATTAAATTCATATATGTTGTGTGAGTAAAATCAAGAAGAAACAATGTTGAATCGTTGACATGTATAATCACTTATTCTATTTTATTTTATGAGAAATTAAAGTTTTGAATTTTATCGGGTTTGATAATTATATATCAACAGTTACAAATACTTTACATGTCAAATATTAAGAAAAAAAATTCGTGTTTTCATTATTTTTCTGTCAAAACGAGGTTTATTTCCATGTTTTTGTTTGCAAAAACAACTACCAATCAATGCTTTTTGCTATTAATTTTTGAAAATATGAAAAAAGAAGCAAAAAATTAGAAGTACAAGTAGTTTCTACATGGACCCAAAATTTCAAAATCAATAATAATTAACTTGAATTTTAGTATAAACAAGTAAAACAACTATAACTAGTAGTATAAATTAACTAAAAAGTATAATTATTACTATAGTTGGTGTTTTAAAAATTCATAACAATATAAGTATTTAAATTTCACATATTGACTTAAAAATTCAAAATACATTTATAATAAGTCTGGATTGAATGAAGGAGGGCCATAATACACATTCCATTTTCATGAAATAAAAATTATTTTATCTTTTAATTTTAAGGAGATTCATCCATCATTACACTCATTGCAATCAGTACTATCACCACCACCACTACATTCATGTTAAACATCAACACACATTTCATTTGCATTTTTAACATGGGAAAAATTTCAATTTTCTTATAAATTATAAATTATGATAGGAAAATAATATATTTTATGAATATTTATGTTGACTATTTAATTGTCAAATCACGTTAATAAATATTAGTGATAATTTTTTAGAGAAATGTATAATAAATGGAACCTCTTATAATGTATATGACCGACAATACATAAGACTAATTAAACCAAACACTTGCAACTTGAAACTTGTGCTACATTTGGAGATAATTTAATGAGAACAATTTGTATTGACTAAAATCTAATTCATCTATATAAAGTTTGATTCACTTTTAACTTCAATTACATTCACTTGTAAACTCAATGCCACATATAATTAGTAGTTTAGTATAAGTTCCATATATAGATGCCATGGGCAGCCGTGAGTTATTATCTAATCATCAACCATTTTTACTCTTCTTTTTTTTTTTTACCAATTACACAGTTAAATTCCTGAACCATTTTAGAGATTATAAATGATGATAATTTGATTTGATAATGCTTGCAGAAGCAGCAAAAACACTACACATGAATCATTTATCTTCTCTGTTTGATGAACAAAAGTGATACTCATGATTCAAGAATGTCTGCAAAAGATTAAAACAAGCACACTTCAACATGGGAGAAGTATCAACCAGTGGTCATTTGTCCATCTATAAGATCCAATAGGAAAAATTTTCATCATATATGGATTAAATCCTAGTAGAAAGAAGGGCTAGATATAGATTAATACCCTGAACTGAATATTTACATTTCTGGAAAGAGCTCATATGATATGTGATACATCATCTGGTTTGGACTTACCTGTACAAGACCTGTATTCTTCATTTGCAGTATAACACAAACAATGAGCATCCATGCTTTTCCACTGCTATCGATAACGACTCGCTTACAACTTCAAAAATTTTCTGACTCCATATTTCTTTGCCCGAACATGAGGAAAGCTTTGAGTTTCTAAACGGAAGTCCATTAGACAAGTCGGATATCTTTGCAGATATAACGGTTTCATCAGGACTTAAATTGAACAAAGCAAGAAAGATTTCCCCTGGACAAACAAAGGAAATGTCAATCATCTACATTGAAGAAACAATATCCAACAAAGTAACATTATCATTCATCATTCATATTGTAAGTGATTAATGCCAAGTGCTATAGCTTTAAGAAACTTCCCGAAAGAGCAGAGCTTATGTGAAGCTTGGTTGGTGCTTTCCCGAATATTATTATTAATTTTCAAGTATTTGTAATATAATATTGAAGAACAATTTAAATAGGTAACTATAACATCTATGTCCAACGTACAGATAATTTCTTATGAAAGAACAATGTTCTAGAGAAGTTACTATTTATCTCTTTGTATTTACTTTCTATTGAAAGGAAATCAACAAGATTGTTCTATAAGAATTGCAGACCCCAGTAAAAGTGCAAAGTGGTATCATTTCTGTGCAACTTATTCATTCTCTCTTTCTATTTAGTTTTCTTTTAAAATCATTAAGATCCTTGAAAATCTTTCATCGCTAGCCAATCTAGGAGCGAAGACATTCAAAGAAGTCATTCTTATAAGTCATGAAATTTCGAGTCAATTTAATAAGGAGCTAGGAAAATCAGATATTCAAACCTCTCGTTCCTGTAGCGATCCAAGATCGAATTCCTACTGGAATCGCATTAGCTGCAAGAAAGATCAGGTTGATTGATAAATATGAATTCAAAAATATCTCATTGCATTACTGTAAGATTTCAGATCAACTTATCACCTTTGTCAGTATACATAGAAGCACATAAACCAGAATAACTGCTTACGAGGGTTCCATTATAGTTCATCTCCCACAACTGCAAAATTGAAACAACATATTTTACTATTTCAGTAATGTTTTAGAGATAAAATGTAGAATTATAGAGTTTCTATGTATAGAGCTTCATAAAAATATTTCATGACATGCAAGTCTAATGTACGAACATACATATACCTGGTTTGTATCCCAACTGCAAGGCGAAAATGAGCCTTGCGTCAACTCTTTGGAAGTTAGCTTCCGATTTGGAGAAGCACTTAAGCATAACTCTGTTGTATCTTTTGCTAATAAATGAAATTTCCCTTGATAATTCTGCTTATACGCTATCACCTCATCTCTGCATCAAAACTCTGCAGCAACACGTCTCACAGCATCAATATATATATATATATATATATATATATATATATATATATATATATAATGTTGAACCAATAAAAAATGGAAGGTAAATAATTATTACGATGCAGAAGGTGCTCTTTTGTGCAGGCAAAAAGGTGCCTGGTATTTGCTTCTAGAATCCCCTTTCCAGCAGACTTGTTCCTGTTCATCATTAAGAGTTCTCATGAACCAACCTTTTGCCTCAACATCTTTGCAGCTTGTTAGATACAAATCAAGTGATTCTGATATACCCGCATCTTTTAGGCTTCTTGTTGGGAAGGTCAGTCCTTGATTTGTAATATGGAGGTTGGATGCAGTAGTAATATAAGGGAACTGCATAACATAAACAATATAAGGCACAGTTGTATCTATTTTTACAATATAGAGTTTCTGGATGAGTACATGCCTCCCTATTGTTTGAGCTAAACGAGTTTATTTCCAGTAGGAGAGGATTTGTGATGAGACTGAACGTGGTTTCGTCAAGATTTCTCATATCCCCTCCAAACATGAGAGGAGATTTGGCCATAGACCACAAAGTCATCTGTCAACAGAAAATCAAGTATAAACAATTAATTACTTGGATATAAAAACTAATTAGAGGACTTAACCATTAGTTGTATAAAGACATACAGTTATACAAGTACCTGAGTTCTTTGCTCATTTAAATTAAGGTTACACTTTCTGTGTGGACCTTGGTTTATACCTGTTAATAAATAAATCAATGTAAAAAAGTAAATGAGTTCTTGATCCCAAGTTCAAGGTTTGAGTCTCTGTCTAGTCTGATAAAAGTTGCTGAAATAGACAGATCTAGGTCATAGACTTATTCCAAATATTTGAGACAAATAATAAAGTACACGGGTGTATTCAACAATGCCTGTGCACAAACCATGAGATTGTTGGTTCACTCAACACCCTCTAAGCTACGCAAATGCATCTATTTGACAATGCTTTGGCTTATTATAATGATATGTGCCGGATTTATCCCAACTAAAACCACTCAAAGAACCAATGTAAAGGGGTCAAAATGGAGATAATAAAAGGAGTTAAAACATGGTCCATATAGAGTTCTCTATGTTGCAAATAGCTGACCTATGGTACATGGTCCATTTAGAGTTCTCTATGTTGCAAATAACCAACCTATGTTTTTCAGTACTGTTTCTCACAACATGCCTTGTAAGTATCTAGTCACTTAATAAGCACAGATTACATGAGCACAACCAGTTGGCACTGCATTAGCAAAGCAATTAAAATCAGCCATTCTACCTTATCACACCGTCAAAAAATTCTAGGATATTACTCGTGTAGAGTTGAGTGGATAGATATAGCGGTTACTGCAATTTGTGCTATTTCAATTAGTACTATCCTTTTTATTAGAGCTTAGTAAGTTGATTCAGTCAAGATACCTGGATCAGTAAGCCATCCCAGTGGCAACATATCTAAGTCGGGCCATGATTTCCCGAACAAACCCTCGGCTCCTACCATATTAGCAGCAGAAAAGTCTCTGATACAAAAATGAAAAACATTATACATGGTAAACAGTGACTTGGATAATTTATCATTCAGACAGAAATGGCAAATAATGAAATAAGTATCAAACTGAAGACTTGGCAAAAAAGAAAAAGGTATCAAACCGAAGCAAATAGTATTAAAGCTTAGCCACCTTGAAATGTCAAAATGGGCTGCAACGTCTTGCCATGAATCCCAATCATCTGCCGTTATCCTATACATGTTGACCAGACCACTCACAGCTTTCGCCATGATTGGTGTCACACTAGTTCCAGGAGATAGAGAATATACAACTGGGCGGTTAATTTCCTGCCAGACCTGCGTAAGGTATATTGAATATCCCTTCTTGACTTGAAATCACTTGCAAACATATGAATCCCCATTGCAAATATTTAAGCTAAGATGTCACCAGAGATCAACCAGAAAACATCATACCTCTGAAGCAAAGCTTATTTCATCTAAATCCAAGTCGTCACCAAATACACAGTCATGCTTCACTGTAAAAACACAAGGAAAAAATCATTGAGGTAATGGCAGAAACCTTCTACTTTGCCTACCAAGGTAAGTTAATCACCACTCCTGGAGTTCACTTGTAAATGCTAGAAGATGCTATACTTAAGAGACATAAACCATAAGGTCACAAGAACAAACTTTTGTCTATAACACCATCAGTCATGTTTCATAATTTGTGATATGGATTTCGACCTGCAGAAATGGTAGTATAAGCCCAGACCTGTAGTTGAGCTATGCACTTGTATTTCTTAAACTCTTTTAGGTTTAAAAGACTCGACAAAAGTAACGAGGCTTCCTCTTTCTTTCTTTCAAGCTGATGCAGGAAGTTTCCCCCAGATGAAGAGAGAATGAATTCTCTCCAGTAAAGTAGGTATCTGATATATAATGAGACTAGGTGAAGATGTCGTGTCGTTTTACAGGAATAAAGAAAAAAATCATTTTCAAATGCTATGCAATTCAAAAGAATCTGTTCAAAAGCATTATATAACCCCTAATAGCTAAGTTTCTTGATATATCTAGGTAGATTTTAATCAATTGTCATACTCAAATGTGCTGAGGGAATAACGGATTCAGAAAAAGGTTTTCAGCATGAAACTAAAAAATTACCAAAATCAACACCCCAGTCAGCATATTGTTGATACAGTGACCTCAAGAATGCTTTTCCAGCTCCCAATTTGGTGTCAACACTCATGAAACCATGAGTCATCCATGCACAAGCCCTTTCTGTTATGCCTATATCTTTTGCGTACCACAGCCTTCCAGATTCTTCATAAGCTCTTCCCTAATTAGAGAGAAAAACAAGGAGTTAAGCAATGATTTCTACAACCGATGATTTCTACAACCGATCTTTGCATTCCCCTACAAAACATTAAGGAATTATATTGTCTTCGTATACTTGAGGATTAATGCGTCTTTATTGAAAAGAACATGAATTGATGTAACATTTCGAGTATTGAAAGAAAGTTACAAACTTGAATTAGTGAGGAGCAATACCGTGGTGGTGTCTAAGATAGGGGTGTTCGCATTAACCGCCTGTGTACTTATACCTCTCATAATATGAATCCCAAATTTCAAACCCATACTATGAACTATCCTGGCCACTTTGGCGAACCCCTTTCCACCTCGTGATGAAGGCCATCTAACCGGGTCTGGGATCATTCTCCCCCATTCATCAATCACATCAAAACCAAGAGAATCAACACCAGCACCTTTGACTAACCTCCTATACCAAAGGTAATCCACCACAACATACTACACACAGGATTAAAATTCAAGGTTAAAAAAACAATGGATGTTATAAACAAAACATAATGAAATCAAAGATTTTAAAACTGGTTATGCTATGTCTCGCAACTCAATTCCAAGCCTTGGAATTAGAATTGACACCAAATTGTAACTAAATTTTACTCCCTTGTTCCACAAAAAGAGTCAAATTTACAAAATTTACGAATATTAAGAATATGTTTTTGTTCCATGTTTATTCTTAAAATAATAAGCTGTTAGTTTAATGGTGGTGACTTGATAATTAAAATTATATTGACAAACCTGAGGAAATTATGTAATTTTATACTACTATCAATGTTTTAAAAAAACTTTGTGAGAACAATTTTTTTGAGAAACGAGACTAGTTTTGTGGGACGGTGACTAATTCTCTGGAATTGCAAATGTTCTTTCGAATCCAATTCCAAAGCTTTAAATTTGAAATTACCAAACATAAATTTAGAGTACTTTTGAAAATTGAAAGACCTCATATCCATGAGAACGCAATCTCTTGGCAACAAGTTCAGCATTTTGAAGAAACTCTTCTTCAGAAATGGTCCAGCAAAAAGAATCATAAGAATTCCATCCTCTTGGGGGTGTGCTAGCTTGGCCCAGCACTTCTATAGGTTGGGATTCAGACAATACCCTGAAATGGGTTACCAAAAACTACATAATTAGTAATCATTTAAACATAATTAAGAACTCCATTCATGAATTGATAACTTAATCAACAATCCCAATAAATACCAACAAAGTTCATAAATAATTGTTTGTTTTATGAACTGGGTATTTTTTTTCTTGATATTCATAAAAATAGAAGAATCAAAATAAAATTATAATACTTATTATCAAGAAATACAAGAATAAAAAAACAAGAAATGGGATTTTACCAGTGAAGGGAGAGACTGATGAAGCAACATAGAGAGCTGAACTTCATCATACTGGGTTACTAATTGATTGTTGAATTGAAGAAGAGGAGTAAAGTACTATTGACTGGTTGGGTTGTTTTTGAGCTATTTTATTATGGCATTTTTGACGGCGTTTTAACGAATATGTCAGAGACATCATCGTAATCGTATATGTTGTTGAGAAATTGTAAAACAGTGACCGAATATCAGGGGCCGGATATCTATGGGGATGGTCCCTAAATCCTATTAGCTTTTTAAAACATTAAAGTCAAAATTTAGATGTATAGTAATAGTATATTTATTTTTAAAAATTAAAAGTAAATCTATTTATAATTGGGATAAATTAATTTTACATGCATTTACAATTTAAGAATTAGAAGTGAAAAAAGTTATATAAAGCTGGTGATTGTCCTTTATTAAACATTTATAGGATTTCATCTTTATTCATTTGAAAATTAAGGTTCTCTCTTCTTCGTCTTCTTCCTTCTCATTCTTCTTGTCTCGATTCTCCATTGATTACTGGTTCTCATATATCTATTAAAGAGTTTTCAGTGTTTAATTGAAAGGATGAGCTCATCTTGAAGTGGAATCCTAAATGAAATCGGGAAAGAAGATTGTAGTTCATACAATAAAAATGAATGGATTACACCAGAGTTCCCAAGTCGGTGCCGCCGTGGAGCAATAGTGCAAATGTGGGAAGCAAGGAAAGATGGAACAAAATATCAAAGATCTTCTTCGCGTCGACTTCACTTCTCTTTGTATGTTTATCTATACCTGAATCAATTTTAACGATTATTTAAAAATTGGAAAGTACAAGCACCAGATTTTAATATTTTTCGAGTACAATCACCAGTTTGTAACTTTTTTCACTTTGGGTACCAAATTATAAGTCGTGTCCCTAATGTTTAACGGCGTGTAACATTTTTCGAGTACAATCACCAGTTTATAACTTTTTTCACTTTAGACACCAAATTATAAATCGTGTCCCAATACAGGTACCAAAAATTGATTTATCCCATTTATAATTTATAAGAAAATAAAATATCACTTTTATAGGCCCGCCATATATAACTAATTCATTCTCAGTAAGAGAATAAATCATTTGTAAAATTAATATTTCATACCATTTAATACAAATGGGCCACATAAATAATTTATGAGAAAATTAAGGACTCGAAAAGATATGACATTATTAATAGTCGATTGAAAATTTATATTTTCATATGTATTTTTAATATTTTTACGTGATTCTATCTTTAATAAAGACATCTTACCTTTAAGAAATCATCTAAAAATATTTTATGAAGATATCTTCTATTTTTGATTGATTTTTCTGAGTCAACCAGAATTGAATTAGTCAAATGAGAATTAATACTGTGGAGTTAATGATTTTTTGTTATTGAAAAATTCTTAAAATTAATTATAAAATTTATTTATATTTTATTTCCCACCAAAATGGGGTGTTGGATGGTAATTGGCAAATTGAATTAATCTTTATTTTACACTAAATTGAACGAAATATTTAGCAAAATTGAACAACTACACTACAAGCAAAACGAACTTTAAAACAAAAATTATCGTTAAAGCAACTCTTATCTGTATTCTATATCTATATCTATATCTATATCTACATATCTATATATATCGTAAACAGAGAAGGAATGAAACAGTTACTAATTGGATAAGTTTTATCACATTTAGTGGTGTTTGATAAAACTAATTAATTAAGATTTGAATAATTAATATATCTTAATAAATTAGATCATATGAATAAATAATATCTGAATCTAAAAAATTGTTTGATAACTAAAAAGTGTAAAACATTTGAATGACATTATTTTACCATTTTAACCATATGAGTTATTTAAAAATTTTATTTGAAGGAAATTGAAGAAAGAGTACAATATTTATTGAGTCTATTTTTGTCTATAAATTTTAAATAAACTATTAATAGGGGCAAAAAAAATTTATCAAACAGAACTTACCATGATATGTGAATTAAGTGATATTCATACACAAGCAAACACCACCTTAGTATAACATCCCCTCCATCACACATAACTCTTAACTAGAATTGAATGAGTGAATTAAAAATAAACCGGCTATAACAACAGACAAAACGATGGATATAACATAGAAAACAGTGGAGAGGGAATGGAGTAACTACTGATTGGACAAGTTGTATCACATTTAGTACTCAAATTTATGTAAATCTTTTCCTCTCAAGTTGGCAAAAATTTCTGCATCATCATTTAGAGATGAACATAAAGACTGAACCATCACTTCTAGATATGGCAATCTTTCGATTTTAGTAAGAAAACGACATTGTAATATCTCAACAAATTTTGGAATCTGTGTTGACTTGTTATTAGCATGAATGATGAATCCGTGCAACTTGAGCATCTAGGGAAGAAAATTTCTCTCGTGAACAGTTTGCTAACATAACTCAGCACGACAAGCCGGCAACCCACATAAAATTAGAATCATTTTCCTGAAAGTAATCAACTAATCTCAACAAACTTGAATCACATATAACCTATAATGTGTAATATATGAAACATATTTTGTTGGTTAACCTTACACCTATGAAATTAAACAGACCATGAACCTATTTTGGGCCAATATGGTTAGATATTCCACAAAACAAACATAGTCCCGAACAAAATCTAATTCTATGGGAAACGTATTACACATGACACTTTAATTACAATTTACATCATCAGTAAATAATGTACGAATAATTAGCCTTGTTCAGGATACAAAACTGCACTGAGTCACCGTAATGGTCTGCAAACGGGGTCTTCAAGTCTCTCTTACACACCTGTACTTGTGACACATTCACCTCTCATTTTACTTGTCCATCCTTTTCAGATTGTATTAGCTGTGCCGTGCAGATTAACTAAAGGGCACGTGCACACAAGCTAGGGAGGGGAAGGAAACTCTCTTCTAACTCTATCTCAGAAGTTTTTGTAAGCAACGGTTTAGGTCACGTTCTGCACATGCAAGGAGTCAATGGATTCTCCCAAATATCATAGTTAGGGAAGGTTTCCTCTGGTAATCCGGTTCGTGTCTGGTGGGTAACAACCACATCTTCGACAAAGGTTGCCCAGCCCATGTAGGGGTCCCCTAAAGATTTGGATAACAACCCCTTGTCTGGTTTTATGGATTTTTGGCGGTGACCCATGTACCTTCGGGCACCAATAATCAGTTTCGCAAAGTTGCCTCCATGGGTCATTACGAAAACATCAGACTTCAAGCAGACCAAGAAGTCGAGGGCTGCCAAGCTTGTCACATGCTTTCTGAAGCCATCCAACTCCTCCTTGGCTGCCAACTCCTCCTTTGTAACCTGTTAGAAACCCAAGATAACAGCTTCAAACATATATGTAAGAATGAACATGTCAACTAGGACATAACGACAAAATTGAGAACGAATAGGTGGTTGGTGGTGTCAAGAATTCTAAAATGCCACTCAACAAAACAGAATCTAGTTGGACTGGAGAAACACAACAATTGATTTCAAGAAGTGAAAAATGTTTTGAAACAACAGAGAAATATTTTAAAGAACTTCTCGAAGATGTATATACGTAAGTTGTTCCTCTTGTTTCCACAGAAGTTGAAAGGATCAACATTATAAATTATCTTAAACTCAGCTTCTCAAACTACCAGGTCACTTGTGCTGATTTTCTTTTATTCGGATAAGTAAGATGTACTCGCTGACTAATTAATATATGGGTGAACCCGAGCACATACTTCATATACTAGAAATGCTCAAGGGACGGAGCACGCTTAGAAAAGCAAACCCATTCATAAGAATTGTGTTGCAGGATACAAGAATAGCTTGATGGTAAGATGGATATATTCAGAAAGACATTTATAATGACATGATACATATAGCAATAAGCCAACTCAACACTCTAAAATTAACAGAAGTGTATATGAAGGTCAGTTAAATGGACTTACAAGATTTGGGAACATGTTTCTGAGCGGCGCCATTCGGCTCTGTCCACCATAAACCTGCCCAGAAGCAACATATATTTGAGTTTCTTTTGGATAGCCCATTGCTCGAAGCATCACCGCCACTTCACCAGGCTCAAGCGGGCATCGTCCTTCCTTCCGCTTCTGCAGGGCCAGTGGCCATAGATGCGAACCATCCTGCAAATCACCTCAAAAACAAATTCCAGATTGTATATTTATGTTTACTTTTGTTTCTAATCCCAGAATATATATTGAATACTGTATCACCTTGAACCGACGAGGCCATTCTTTCATTCTGTACATTGCCATTAAAACTTTCTCCGACCTTGTCGCCACAAAATCACAGAATGATAAGCCTACCATCCCTTTCTCAAACCTAAGATGAAGAGCCCTATTCAATAGGGGAAAAAGAAAATTAACCGTGAGTAAATTTGACTGATTAAAGAATGTGGTAAAGGCAACTTCTAGTTTAAAATACCTATCGCACTTACATGAAAGGATTTGTGCTGGCTGTGCGGTTTCTCATTCTTGAAACAAGTAAATCAGCCATTTGCTCAATCTCAGGAAGAAATTGTAGAGCATGATAATTCACCCTGCACCTCAACTTATTGATTTCTGGAGGAACATTATCATACCTGAGCAAAAAGTAACTTGCATTAAGAATTCAAAGTGAATACTCCGACAACAATCTGACCAAATAGAACAATACTTCATGAATTCGCAACATACCCAAGTCGATCAACAAAGGGTTTTAGGGCCATTATCTTCTTCTCCTTGATTCGAGGCAGTACATTGTCAATGTAGAATTGTGCAGGAGCATACTTGGGAATGTTCTTCACCGTCCGTCTACAATGAATTAAACTAGATTCCTTAGAGAAATATGTTTCAAACACACAATCACTAGTCTCAACAATATATGACAATAACCTTCCCATATATGACCATTTTGGAAACTGAAAAGGTTTTTATACCAGAGGAAAAATTGTCAATTAAAAGGATAAATCACGAGTTGCAAATTTAAATGAAATACTTAAGCTATTTAAATGGACAAATCATACTAACAGGCTCCTTATACTTCCCTCACGCTTTCCTTTGCTGTGTGTGCATATGTGAATTTCTTACCTTGTATAAAAATTTAGACAATCACAGGATTTTCTTTAAAGCTAAATTAACTCAAGAGAAGGCTTCAACTTTCAATTTTACAAAGACTCTGGTACTAAAGAGTGAAGACAGCAGAAATTTAGATAGAGATACCTATGCTAAACAAACTGAAGTAGAGTCCAGTTTAAGGGTAAGCTAGCTAATTTATTAACTTGAAATATTTCAAATTAAAGAATCATGTACATGTAACACATATGTATGAAGAAAAAACAAAACCCGTTTTCCACAAGATCTCTATACAAAAAACCTTTTTAACTATTTGGTTATACTTTGAATAATTACAAGTGGTTGAATCATACTCTTCTGTTTTGTTTTTGTCTTGTTAATTCCATACTCTTTTGTTGCTCAAATAACAATTCAACCATACAGACTGAGAATTCACTAATTTAATCTTTATCTATGTTATGGATTTGGAAATGAAGAGAAAACAATAATAGAATTGGAGTGAAAGCCTTAGGTAAAGAATTTAAATAAATCATCAAACCTTATACTCGTGAACAGCTCTGCCTTGTCAGTAAACCACTCAGGAATATCACGTACAATTCGCACATCATACTTCAAGTACTCAATAAAATGATCGACATCAAATATATCTTCAAATTTTCTGCAAGCACATGCAAACATTTTTTTGACAAGTTGCATTCATGTAAATTTATGAGGAAAGAAAGGAGTCAAGTTCTTAGTATATAATTATATCATGCTAACAAATTTTGCAGAAAGTTAAATTATCAGTTAAATCAATAATTTTACTTGCACCAAATTTCATGACTTTTGATTAAATTATCAGTTAAATCTATATACTCTAGATGTAGCAGATAACTCCTTCACCCAACTTGATTTTAACTTGGAAACGGGTCATTCTCAAAAGAAGTTCTAAAGACACTCAAAAGAAGAATATTCTCCTTTCTACAAGCTTTCAAGTTCAGTGGTTTGTAGAAAAGTTGGTGATTAGCAGAGGTCCCAGAAAACATTAACAGTGTTTCAGAAGTATCCAACTTTCTCTTCCTTTCCTTTCCCTTCCCTTCCTCCCAAAATAAAACTCAAACACACCGTAAAGCAATAGGAACCAAATTACCAAATAATGGTACCTCATTTACACAACAGAAGTTCAAGATATATAGAGTTATATAATTACTATGTCTAGTTACAATAAACATATCATATTATATAAACATACGACCATCAAACCATAAGGGGGGGAAAATAATTAGTGCAAAATGTTCTTATCTCTTACAATTGCTTAAAGATTTTTTGCATGATTGCCTATTACACTAAAAGAAACATTTGTAAAAGTTTTGAAGCCAAGATAACTAACGTTTGGTCTTTCCAGATCTGATCTTGCTTTAACACCGGTAAGATAAGGGTGGAGTTCATTATTTTGGCCACAGCAACAGCATTACATATCTGCATACAACACATGCAACAATTGTAAAAGGTCATAAAAAGTTCGTGCCTAGCCAATATGATTTGGAAAAAAATTGCATGGATTTTGCGGTTAATGTTATTTGGATATACCAAAAGCAGCTGGATGGGAAACAAGAAATAAGCTACTTCACTAAAGTGGAAATATCCCTAAACACTATATATACTAATGTCCAAAACAAAAACAAAATATCAAAAATGAAAAACGCAAGGATATCAGCTACAATTTTCTGTGGGGGTGGCAAATAAATAGGTAGCGACACTGACCGTGGCACAGTTAGAGAATCAAGTTTAATATAATTTGAGATCCTCAAGCTTTAAAAAAGATAAAAACTTGGAAATCACTTCCAAATTCAATCGATTATATCATACTTAGCAGTTAGGAAGGATGGAAAGTTGAGAAGTAAAGAAAGTAGAAGGGATGGGAAGCATATCCCTTAGGAAAAAAACTTGCTTATCCTCCATGTTTTGGTTTTATGGTTGCGTATAACGTAAAAAAAAAGACTAGAAATGCAATAGTGGGAAAGCGAGAAAAAGTGCACCGATAGAAAAAAAACTCATGCATGAGAGAGAGCAAGAGCGGTATTGTTTGGACAGAGAAAATGTATGAAGTTAGTTCCCCATCTATCCTCATACTCTTATGAGTAGGGCCGTAAACGGATATTTTCGAAAGCGTATATAGGTATATCCAAAAATAAATTTTAATATCAATATTCGTATTCGTATCTGACGGATATACAAATGAAATATCCGTATTCGTATCCGACATAAAATATTCGAACACGGATATTATCCGTATCCATTTTATACAATATAATATGAATAAATATATCAAATATACATATATGTTTTCGCATTCATTCAAAATAAAATTTAAAACTTTCAAAATATTTATTTAATTCTTGCACAATGTTAAATTATTAAACAAAAAAATATTCACTTAATCAACTAATACTTAAAAATGATGTAATCAACCAAATAAAATAATAAAACTAGATATATATCCATATTTTAAAAAAAAATCATATATCATAAAATAGTCATAAAAGATGTATAATCAATAAATGTTAATACTTTCATATACTGTATATTAATATTAAATGAGAGATTTATACATGTATATGTATATGTATACAGATATTCAACAATATATATTAACATTACGGATACGGATATATTCATATTTATGTCCGCTTTGGACAGATACGAATACTGATAATATTCGCTTTGACACGGGTACGGATAGTATCCGCTTTAATGAGAATACTGAAACGAATTTTCGGAGTGAATATCGGATATTTCACTCTACATTTACAACCCTGCTTATGAGGAAATAATATGAATTATTTGACAGGAAGCTACCATCTTATCTTTCTTCACAACCCTTGTCCCAAGTACAAAACAAAGGAAACTCCTCCCCTCCCATCCCATCCTTTTCCTTCCCCCTTTGGCTTCTCGCCTTCTCCTTTTTTTCAATCTTCCTTTATACCAAATGGATCATTGACTTGTCCCGCAATTACACAAGTTGATCAAACAAGAGAATGCGTTCAGGACTCTCTGTTATGAATCCCAAGCTTTTCACTATCCCATAAAGGTCTCAAAATCAGTTTCGCAGGATGTCTTATAAAAGGTCATGATTCCCAATTTTTAGCGTATGTCAACAACTGCTCTTAGTAAAGTTTAAGCTCTAGTCCCATATAAAAACAAGTGAATAAACAATTATTCATATACATGTTTCAAAAAACAAAAGAAATTAGCTCGTTGACTTGAGAGTTTAAAGAAAAGAAACATACAGCAATTCTTTGCTGGTTTAGCCCACCCTCTGCGTGTATAAAAATATAGCCATTTGTTTCATTCTCAGATGGAATATCTGCAGAGAGGAGATCCATAAGAAATAAAAAAAGTAATGGACAGAAGAAAGAAGGCAAAAACGTTAAGCCCCAGCATTGTAATCATCCAACTTCTTTTCCACGTGTTCGGTCCAACATTCAACAAATATTTTTGTAGGAGTCTCAGTTTGATCAAGAATACTTGCTCATTTAAACATTATGTTTACCAATCTACTATCTTTACATATTTCTCCAGAGCATTTGACCAAAATTAAGGTTGCATCAATATCTGAGTCTACGTTCTCTAACCTAATTTTGCCTTTTCGTAGTAGGTATGTACTTGCTTTTTGACCAATGTAACTACAGTAATCCGTGTGTCTACACAAATCGGGATGAATAATTCAATGTATGATTCAGAATATTGAGAAGTTTACCTGCTATTGCATTATTATGTCGCTCAGCACATGGTTTCCATGAAGTCGTGGCTGAATAAGGATTCTCCCACAGTGAAGGAGGCTCCTTCACCTAATGACATTAGTATACAATAGTTATTTGCACATATTAGATACTTTGAATAAAGAATAAGACCAAAAATTGTGGGGGTGGGAGAAGTAATATAATCCTCTAAAGCTTACTCGTGGGCAGTGAAGAACAATGCCATCTTTTCTGCACAAGTACGGACCACTCTACAAGTAATTGAAACAAAATAAGTACCGCCATAGTCACTATAAAAACAAAACTATTTTCTATGGTCAATTAATATCATATTCTCACATTAGTAGCATGCATAATCTTTGGCATTCAGGCCAAATGAAACCATAAAGGACTGAAAATGTCAACATATTAGATGGAAGAGAAAAAAAAAATAATGCACACTAGTAACAAGTAAGTCCTAGTACTAAGTTCTCAAAGCTTGTCTGAATCTAACAAAGTGAGAAGGCCCTTCAGCCCTGACAAAACTTTTCATTTGGCTCTCATCTCCACTGGCCAAATCATTTACACTCTGATTCTAGTTAAAATGGGATCACTAAACAAGTATTCATAGTTAAAATGGGATCACTAAACAAATATTCATAGTTAAAATGGGATCACTAAACATGTATTTCACAATCAGATAATTAAACACCAAATGCCCAAACAATACCTAATATTCCCAACTATAACCCATTCTTTATAGAGAGGCAAGTTTGCATGTTTACACCAAATTTGCATAATTCCGTTTGTAAAGTGAGAGAACAGTAAATAGTTATGAACTAATACTTGCATATTATCACAATAGAGATAAATCCAGGTGCAAAGTTGCAATCTTTCCCAAACGGTCATTCTAACATAAACACCACTAGAGGACAATACAAAATATATGTAACTGATCAAAATTGACACACAATGAAGAAGAATTAACATATCATTACGTAAATCTAATAGAAGAATTAGTAAAATGAAGAGGACTTACTAATCGATTCAGAATTGAAGAAACAGAAAACAACCCTGCGAGAATGACTGCAATGAGTAAGAAAAGCGAGATCTTGGAGTTTATTATATGTGAGTGAGCTCTAGTTTCGTCGGAGAAGTAAGGCCACAGGGATTGGACATTGGAGAAGAAGGAGCGGACTCGATCTCTGGAGTGACGATCGCGGCCGTCGTCGTCGTATTCGAGGATGTTATCCGGTGCCAATGGTGACGTGGCATCGTCTCGTTTGCTCGGAGACGGAGTGGCTCGGCTTCCGATCGAGCTCGAATGGCGGAGCTCCGCCATGGCTCGCTTCGGACTATACGCCAGCTTTTGGGTTTTACTATCTACTGCGTGTGACTGTCAGATGCCGATCCAAAACTTCTATCCACATCACAATTTCAGCAATGTAAGTTAGATATACTGAAATTCATACATATAACATACATCTTAGCAACTGAAACTTGAAATTGAATAATCAATATATAGAGAGAGAAAATGAGCGCCGTGGGCCGTCGTACCTGCGGCTGCGTACTGCGGTAATGGAATAACACCGCCGTGCCGGCGTGAAATTTGGCAGATCAGACTTCAGAGACAGCCCAATCGGAATTGAAATACCGCTGATCAGTCGCTCACAACTTGTATTAGGTATCCATTTGGGGATTTTTTTTTAGAACCCACAGGTTTAAATTAAACAACAAAAAAATAAAGAAAGAAAATCTCTCCAGAAAGGTGTCCCAATTAAAATTAATAATACTACGTTCCCTTCTTTCCAAAAAATTAATAAAAATCAGGGGAGTGTATTAAAATTTTTAAAGATTTTAAAAGTTTGGTTGTATTCAATTAAGACATTTAAAGAGTTTATAAAAGTTTAGTGATATTCAATTATAATTTTTTTAATGTCTTTAAAAGTTAAGTGGTATTGATTTAAGATTTTTACAAAGTCTATAAAAATATTTTGGTATTCAAAAAGTCATACTTATGTTGTACCCACAAAAATAAAACATTTATTTTATTTTTGTAGTCAACGTGCAAAATTCAAAATTTTTAAATTTTGAATTTATTTGTTATTTAATAATAAACACACGTTATTATTTCAAAAATAAAAATAAATACATAATATTTTATATTAATTTTATAATTTCATAAATTAACTTAATCGAGTTAAATGAAAAAAAAAAAAAGTAAAGAGAGAAAGTAATTTATATAGAATACGATTTTTATAGTGATATATAGTTGTATAAAATATATAAGTTCTTCAAGCTTTTTATCATCATTTTATTATATGTTACATTACTAAACTAAAAATTTATTAAAAAGAATATAAATAAAAAATATTTTTTATTTAAAAATAACTTGCTATTTTAAAATATACATGAAACAAGTATATATTATTTTTATTTGCAAATTTTGATACTAAAAGCGAGGTAATATTTAAATATTTGAATGGAAATCGATATATATTGCAAATGTTTATATTAATTTTTAATTCTTAATTACGTAAATAAGTATTGATGATAACTTTTGTAGACCGAGAATGAAAAACAATAATTTCAAATAAGCGTATGCATATGCATAAAGTATATATAAATTTCAAATGAAAAGTGAGTTTAATTTTTATATTGCGTCTGTAGTTTTTAAAGTTTTATTGGTATTCGAGTATCCAAATGTATTATGAAATGAGTAGAATAATATGAGCAACTTTCAACATATATAAAATCTCATATCACAATAATATAATGAGATTTACTCTAGTTCATGAAAAAAGAGGAGATGTTTATAATGCATAAATTTAATTAACAATTAATATAAGTTCTAAAGATATATTGAAGTATACAAAAGTCTTATCACATCTTGATAAAAAATTTATAAAAGTCTATTACTTATTTCATGTAGAAGTCTATAAGAGTCATTTTAAAAAGTCTTTAAAGTCTTTGAAAGTCATTAAAATCTCACAAATTCTACAAAAGTATGTCACTTAAAAAGTTAACAAAAAAATCATAATTGAATACTTCTTAGTTCATTTATAACATTTCTAAATTTAAATTTATAATGCAAATTTAATTTTAAATTTTGAAATACTAATTTTATATGTAGTAATATTTTTTAGGTAGTCAATAATATTAATTATTAAATAAATTCAAATTAAATAAATTCAAATCTATTTTTATTTTAAAATTTTTGAAACTTGATTAGGGAAAAATCCAAGTGAAACCCTTTTTCTTCTTCTTTTTTTTTGAATGAAAAGACTATTAATATTTATAAACGAATGTATTATTCAAATACAAAAGAGTCATACTATGTATTGTGATAAATTTAGGTCGAATTATAATTGCGAATGAGATTGGTATAAATTATAAGAAAGCCCCACTTATTATATATCTTTCCACAAAAATTATTACCCCTCCGTTCCTTAATATAGGTCGCTTAAAATAATATTTTTGTTCCTTAATATAAGTCGTTTAAAAATTTCAAGTAAACATTAATTATTTAGTTTCTAATATTATCCCAAGTAATAAATATAAAATTAATTCTCTTACTATTTCTTGCCCTATAAATAACAATCTTTTTTTAATACAAGAACAATATAGACAATTGATATTATATTTCATGCTATAAAATCATTTACTTAATACTTGCGCACAACTCAAAAACAAATTATATTAAAAAACAGAGAAAATACTAATATTTATCTATGTAACTGATAATTAAAAAATTAACACATTCACAATATATATCATTACAGTACAAAATATACAGTGAATGGTCATTTGTATGTGAGATTTTGACCAAAAAAAAGTCTGACACTGACTTACCAAACTTTTCATTTGCCATTCCTTACTAGTAAAAATTTGTTTGTTACCATAATTAATCGATAATTATTAAAATAATATTTTTATATAAGTTTTTTTTATATGTTAAAAGAATATTTTTGTAAGACCCCAACTTATTATTAATGAAATTTAATTTTCTCTAATTTTGAAATAGTAAGGGTTGATTTGATTAATGTGGATAGTTAGGGGTTAAATCATAAATATTTTAAAATAAGCAAGTGGTTATAAAATATTCATTGTTATTGGGGAATATTCGTTTGGTCGAGGAATATTAAATCTTTGTGGGGAATTAAAATGACGGTAGCGACCATGTGTATGAGCCCCATGTGAAAGCGATTGGATGAAGAAAGCAGCAAATATAAGTTGGTTAAAAATAACTTGGCGTAGTTATTCACAGAATTAAAATTTGTTGGAATACCGGTGGTTAAAATACGATGTCTGGCGTGGTACAAGCGATGCTTTGCGGTATTGCGCGATATTGTTGAATTATTGATCCTTACGTGAAGGCCTTTACTCGATAATTTTCACGATGAATTCTTATTGATATTTTATTTTATTGATTGATAATTCTTTGCGTTGATATTTTATATTATTGTTTTCGATAATTGTCCTTTGCATTATCTCCATTATCGGATCAATAATTCATATTATTTAAATAATATTATTAGATAGCATTATTGGCGATGTCTAAAAAGTTACATCGAGGAGAGGTTTGGTCACCTAATTGCGCTTGATGAAGGAGAGATCCTTATTGGAAGCCCCTCTTTCACAGGAGCGGCACTGGTTGTCATAATTGTGATTACGTAATATTATTTGTGAATAATTAATTATTGATTCATATGATAAAGAAATATTTATTTTATGTGGATATAAATGATGGATTTATTTATGTGGTTATAAATGAAGAAATTATTGTTGAGGTGTTTTATCGGTATTTTATCGGATTGGAGGTATTAAAAATCAAATCGGGGTTTTGAGATATATTGCGGGGTTATAATTTTAATCAAACCGTTGGATTGTGGTAATTTTTGGGTATGTTATACATACATAAGTTGAGTATATGTCCACAAATTTTGAACGAATTAAAAATGCACGAATGATTTGTTATGAATTTTAAGAGGTGTCGATTAGGAAAGTAGGGTTATAATTGATTTTGGTGGAAAATTCTAGAATTGAGTGGGCCCCACTTGTGGTTGGTAAAAAAATGTCTTTGAATTTTATTTCAAATGTGGTGGGTGGCAATAGTAGCGGTAAAGGCATCGAAGTGCTTGGTCGAGTCTGCGCTTGGTAGGCTAACATTTTCCTATAAATAGAGGGCTAAGTTAGAATTGAAAATCACACGAAACAAAGTTTTCTCTCTTTCTCTCTCTATATTATTGGCGTATTTTGTGAGTATTTAGATACTTTGAGAGTTCTTTATTGATTACAAGTTTCATTCAAACATCACTTAGATCTTTCCTTAGAAATCTTGATTCTTTGAGGTAAGGGATATTATTTTTTTCGTAATGATATTATTTCTTGATATCATTATCTTTGAAATATTGAGTTGAAGTTTTTATCAAATTTGGAACTTTTTCATGTGGGTTACTATTCATGGGTTCTTATTCATGAGTTCTTATTCACGAGTTACTATTCATGAGTTCTTATTCACGAGTTCTTATTCACGAGTACTATTAAATGAAGCGTGAAGATGTTTTTTGTGGAATTTCTATCTTTTGGTGTCGGAGATTCTTATTCACGTATCGGCACTATTCACGTATCTGACCTTATTCACGTATCGACGATCTATTCATAGAAAAATAAAATTTCTTCTTTTTCGTCAAAACATCTATACGGATACTAACTTTGATTGTATCCATGTTTTGATCATTCTTGAATTTTACACCACTTTGTGATTATTTTTGAGTTATTTTTGGGCGTGGATAAAATAAAGTACGAATCCTTAATCCTTAATCCTTGTCATTTTGTTTCTTTGGATTCGTTTCTTTAAAAATATTTTCATCATCCTCGGTCTTAAATGATGATATTATTGAATATCTTTGGCTTGTTGTAGTGAGCAAAGATGAATGATTTCTGAAGAATATCTTTGGCTTTGTAGTGCAAAGATGAGCAGTGTTTAAATGAACATGACCGGTGATGAATATCTTTGGCTGTAGTGCAAAGATGAATATTTGATTCGAGATGTTTATGGATTGTTATTTACGGGGATAAAAGATGAGCGATGAACTTTTAAATTCATACATAGAAGATAGTAGTTTGCATTCTCTACTTAACTCTTCTAATGAATTATTATTTCATTGCGAATATTGATTTAAAATTTGTTGTCTATTGTATTCTATTAAATTTTTCCTGTTGAAGACTAACGGTAATTTGTTGTATATTATCTTAGTCATAATATTCTTTCTTGAGCTAGTTGAGCTCACCCTTTTCCTTTTGTTCCATTTTTCTCGGGAGGCGAGAATATAGCGAGATGCGAGTGGGGTATGGAATGAAAGTTTTAGAAAGGATTGTTTAGTAGTCCTCACCATTTTGTAAAATAATGTATCGATAAATGTGATGAGGATTTATTTGAGTATAGATATTATGCAGAAGATAATATTTGTATTCAAACTCACGATTTCTTGTTGTAATAATAAAGTTGTAGTTGTTTACATGCCATGTATTTGTGACTCGAGAATAGGTGATGTATACCTATTTTGGGGCGCGTCACGGTTGGTATCGAGCTTAGGGATATGATCTCTGGCGGAGATCGGGGAATAGAACTAGGAGGAGAGATGAGTAAATCCTTTGCTAGTGTGTCTACTAAGCTTATTTGTTAGTTAGTTGGTGATATATAGGGATATTATGTGATATATTAATTTCCTTAATTAACCCTTGTTTTATATGTGATATTTGAGAATGTCGTGAGAGAATATTAACAATGGAAATGAGAGCGTGGAGGCTTTGTACTCACCAACGAGGAGAGCGTCTGTGCAGTGGCAATGTTCCTCCTGTGAACAACACCATTGAAGCGAGATGATGAGCGAGGGGATGTTTAGAAGCTTTTTGCGGTTCATACAAAATCAGACGAGGAAACTTCGTGTTCAAAATCTGAGGAGAAATGATAGCAATTCACGGGTTATCACTGACCCAAGCGATTCAAAGAGTTGGGACCACGAATTTAAGGAAAACCGGATCCGATCATGGCGGAAACATGGGTCAAACAAATTACCTAGATATTCGATGTCTTGGGATGCGGAGGAACGAAGGTTCCATTCGCCACCTTTATGTTAAAGTGGCGAGGCGGACTCTTGGTGGGAGTACGTGAAGCGTACCATCCGCCCTTTTCGGCATGTCTTGGGAGGCGTTTGAGAAACTATTTAATGACAAATACTTTCTTGAAAGTGTTCGTCGTATGAAGGAAGTGGAGTTTATTAGATTAGAAGCAAGAAACAACATGGCGGTGTCTCGAGACGAGGCAAAGTTTGCGAGTTATCGGTTTGCACCTCATTTGGTGGAGAATGAGGAGCGTATATGGCGGATGTTTCTTAGAGGTTTGAAACCCGGCATCGTCGATATCTCATTTCTCATAAATTTTCTCTCTATTCGGATGTTGTAAATGAGGGCTCAATTATTAGAGGCGAGATAACGAAATACGGTGTTGAGGACCCTGACGAGGATCGTGCGAGAGATAGCGATCAGCGAGAATAATGATAACCGGCGGAGAAAAAAGCAGACGGACAAAAATGGTAACCACTCTGGTGGTAATCATAGCCGTAAAAATAGAAGAAGCGAGTCGGGAGGAGATTTTAAAGAGGAGATTTAACAGCGACCGTATGTGAAGGCAGCAGTCTTGCGTGACAAGCCCGGTTTACAGGGAGAGAAACGACCACCGGTCGTATGTTACAAATGAGAAAAAGAGGACATATCGGTCAAGCGCCCTGACAGTTCAAGGTATGCTATAATTGTGGAAAGGAAGGACATATCGCTCGAGATTATGCGATAGAGAAACCTAGTTCAGTGGGGACGGTGACTCAAAAAGTTTGTCCCCAAAAAGCAGAAAGTCAAGCGATTAGGGAAGGCGTTTGTTGTATTTGGTCAAAATGCGAGGAACCCAAACGAGGTGATCACGGGTAAGCTATTTATAAATTCTTGCGAAGTTTATACCTTACTTGATCTACGGGGTCTACCCATTCATTTTATCTCTCTGCGTGTGCTCAGCGTTTAAACTTGACTCAGGAGAAATTAGACTTTGACTATCTGTGGAAACTCCGTTGGGAGAAACTTTCATCACATCCACTTTGTTTATAAATCTTGTTTGATTCAAGTTGGCACCATTACCTTACATTGACCTTATCTCTTTAAAGATACTTGCTTTTGATGTGATTTTAGGGATTGATTGGTTAACTACTCATCATGCCAAAATTGATTATTTTTCGTAAGGTTGTTAGTTTTCATATTCTAACTTGACTGTTATGCAATTCAACAACTAAACCATTAAAATCAATCAACATCATATCTAATCATAAAGCTATTCGTTTATTGAAAAGCGGATGTCAAGCTTTCTTAGCCCATGTTATGGATTTGAATAAAGATACGTCAAATTTGAATAATATTCTGTTGTTATTGACTTTCACGGCGTATTTCTGAAGAACTTCGGTCTACCCAGGAGCGTGAAGTTGAATTCTTTATTGATCTTGAACACAGTACAAAGCCCATTTCTAAAACCCCATATCGAATGGCTCTATTGAACTTGAGGAGTTAAAGGTTCAACTACGAGGAATTGTTGGACATCGGTTTCATTCGTCTAGTACATCTCCTTGGGGTGCTCTGTTTTTTTTGTAAAGAAGAAAAAAAGCGGAGTATGCGACTTTGTATTGACTATCGGAATTGAACCATGTCACCATCGAGAATAGGTATCCTCTACCTCGTATTGATGACTTGTTTGACCCGATTGCAAGGGCACAATTCTTTTCAAAAATCGATCTTCGATTCGGATATCATCAATTTGAAGATTAGAAGCGAGGATATTCAAAGCGCCTTGAGAACTTCGGTATGGGCATTATGAATTCTTAGTCATGTCTTTCGGACTAACTAATGCTCTGCGACTTTCATGGATATGATGAGCCAAGAGTATTGAGGAATATTTGGATCGATTCGTTGTTGTCTTTATTGATGACATCCTTATATATTCAAAAGTCGTGAAGATCATGAGCACCATTTGAAAATTTGGTACTCGAAGGCTTCGTGAAAACCAACTATATGCCAAATTGAAGAAATGCGAGTTACGGCGAGAAGTAGCCTTTCTTGGGCATGTGGTGTCAAAACATGGAGTATCTGTTGATCCGTGAAGATTGAAGCAATCTGAAGTTAGAACAGCAAAGTCGGTGTTGAAATCACGTAGCTTTTGGGAAATTTGGTTATTATCGGAGATTCGTGGAAGGGTTTTCTCGAATCGCTACTCCATTAACTCAAACTAACTTCGGAAGGATACAAAATTCGTTTGGAATGAAGAATGCGAGAAGTGTTTCAAGAGCTTAAGAGGAGACTTATTTATTTTGTTACAACAATACCATCTAGTTCGGATGGATTTGTTATCTCTGACGATGCTTGAGGCAAAGGGTTAGGATGTGTTCTCATGCAGCGTGGGAAAGTCATAGCCTTTATGCCTCATGACAACTTAAAGAGTATGAGAGGAATTATCCTACTCGTGATCTAGAGTTAGCGGTGATCGTTTTCATATTAAAGATATGGAGGCACTATCTATATGGGGAGAAAGTGGAGATATATTCGGACCATAAAAGCCTTAAATATTTCTTCACTCAAAAAGAACTCAACATCTTGGCGTGACGTTGGCTCGAACTATTGAAAGACTACGACCACACTATTGATACCATCTGGTAAAAGCGAGCGTGGTAGGTGGCGCGTTGAGTAGAAGATCATATCTTGAGGAGCGAGTGCGATGATGTCAAGTATCGCGTAGAGCCAACTTTAATAGAAAAAGTTAAGGTTGCTCGAGCCCCAGGCCGGGTGATCGTATGAAGAAGAAAGTACAAGAAGGAGCTATTAGGGCGAGAATTGATGAAGAAGGAATACTTGAGTCCACTCTAGACTTTGTGTTCTAACGACTACGATTTGAAGTACAAGATTATGATGGAGGCACACAATCACCATTTACAATCCATCACTGGAAGTACTAAAATGTATCGTGATCTTGACATACATTTTGGTGGAACAATATGAAGAGAGAGATTGCAAAGTTTATCTCGATGTGTTTAACTTGTCAGCGTGTAAAAGCGGAGCATCTTGTACCTAAGGGTCCGTTGCAACCACTTGAGATTAGGAATGGAAGTGGGAACAATTACCTATGGATTTCGTTACGGGTCTTCCTACGGTTTCTCAAGGCATCAATCTTATTTGGGTTATTGTTGATAGATTAACCAAAGTCTGCTCATTTCTTGCCGAATCGGAGACTTATTCACTTGAGCGTCTTGTTAGTATATGCGTGAATGAGATTGTGAGGTTGCATGGCATACTGTATCCATAGTTTGGATCGTGACCCAAGATTCACTTTAAGATTTTGGGTTAGCTTGCAAAAAAGCTATGGAGCGCAGTTTGCGATTTAGTTGGCATACCATCCCCAAGCAGACAGAATGATCGAGAGAGGACTATTCAAACTCTTGAAGATTTATTAAGACTACTGTGTCCTAGACTTCAAAGGCGGTTGGGATAAGTATTTACCATTGGTGGAATTCTCCTACAACAACAGTTATCGAGCAAGTATAGGTGTGGCTCCATTTGAAGCATTATATGGGCCGAAAATGTCGTTTCTCGATATGTTGGGATGAGGTGGGTGAAAGCAACATTGTTGGGACCGAGAGTTAAATACGTATGACTCAAGAAAAGATCAAATGATTCGACAGCGTATACAAAGCGGCACAAGATCGACAAAAGAGTTATGCGGATCTTCATCGAAAGGGCGTGGAATTTAGTGTAGGGGATCATGTATTATTTGCGAGTTGCTCCGTGGAAGGAATTACAAGATTTGGGAAGAGAGGAAAGCTCGATCCACGATTTATTGGTCCATTTCAAATTCTTGGCCAGAGTAGGAAATGTAGCCTATAGACTTGCGTTACCTCGAAGTATGTCTCGTGTTCATAATGTGTTTCACATATCTCGTACTGCCTTAAATATGTGAAAGACCGAACCACGTTATAGAGTTAGAGCCAGGACGAGATGGTGAAGAGACTAGCGTATGAGGAGGTACTGTCAAGATTTTGGATAGGAAGGAGCATGTCCTACTGCATGAAAGGTCATACCACAAGTTAAAGTTTTGTGGAGGAATCATGCTTTATAGAGAAATGACACTGGGAATTGGAAGCGGAAATGAAAGCGAGGTATCCTCATCTTTTGAAACACAGTCGTCGTCGTCGATTTCGAGGGACGAAATTTCATAAGGAGGGAGGTTGTAAGACCCCAACTTATTATTAATGAAATTTAATTTTCTATAATTTTGAAATAGTAAGGGTTGATTTGATTAATGTGGATAGTTAGGGGTTAAATCATGAAATATTTCAAAATAAGCAAGTGGTTATAAAATATTCATTGTTGTCGGGGAATATTAGGTTTGGTCGTGGAATATTAAATCTTTGTCGGGGAATATTAAATGCGATGGTAGCGACCATATGTGTGGGCCCCATAATGAAGCGATTGGATGAAGAAAGCGACAAATATAAGTTGGTTAAAAATACTTGGCGTAGTTATTACAGATTAAAATTGTTGGAATACCGGTGGTTAAAAACGATGTCTGGCGTGGTTGCTTGCGATAGCACTACGGTATTATTACGTATTGTTGAATTATTGATCCTTACGTGAAGGCTTTACTCGATAATTTTCACGATAATTCTTATTGATATTTTATTTTATTGATTGATAATTCTTTGCGTTGATATTTTATATTATTGTTGTTGATAATTGTCCTTTGCACATTATCTCCATTATCGGATCAATAATTCATATTATTTAAATAATATTATTAGATAGCATTATTGGCAATGTCTAGAAAGTTACATCGAGGAGAGGTTTGGTCACCTAATGCTTGTATTTAGTAAGGAGAGATCCTTATTGGAAAGCCCCTCTTTCACAGGAGCGGCTTTTGGTTGTCATAATTGTGATTACGTAATATTATTTGTGAATAATTAATTATTGATTCATATGATAAAGAAATATTTATTTTATGTGGATATAAATGATGGATTTATTTATGTGGTTATAAATGAAGAAATTATTGTTGAGGTGTTTTATCGGTATTTTATCGGATTGGAGGTATTAAAAATCAAATCGGGGTTTTGAGATATATTGCGGGGTTATAATTTTTAATCAAATAGTTGGATTGTGGTAATTTTTGGGTATGTTATACATACATAAGTTGAGTATATGTCCACAAATTTTGAGCAATTAAAAATACACGAATGATTTGTTATGAATTTTAAGATTATACGATTAGGAAAGTAGGGTTATAATTGATTTTGGTGGAAAATTCTAGAATTGAGTGGGCCCCACTTGTGGTTGGTAAAAAAAATGTGCTGAATTTTATTTCAAATGTGGTGGGTGGCAATAGTAGCGAGGTAAAGCATCGGTGGTGAGTCGAAGTGCTGCTTGGTGCGGGCTAACATTTTCTATAAATAGAGGGCTAAGTTAGAATTGAAAATCACACGAAACAAAGTTTTCTCTCTTTCTCTATATATTATTGGCGTATTTTGTGAGTATTTAGATACTTTGAGAGTTCTTTATTGGTACAAGTTTCATTGACATCACTTAGATCTTTCCTTAGAAATCTTGATTCTTTGAGGTAAGGGATATTATTTTTTTTCGTAATGATATTATTTCTTGATATCATTATCTTTGAAATATTGATCTGAAGTTTTTATCAAATTTGGAACTTTTTTATGTCGGGGTTACTATTCATGAGTTCTTATTCATGAGTTCTTATTCACGAGTTACTTATTCATGAGTTCTTATTCACGAGTTCTTATTAAAAGTACTATTAAGTGAAAGCGTGAAGATGTTTTTGTGGAATTTTATCTTTTGGTGTCGGATTTTATTCACGTATACGGCCTTATTCACGTATCTGACACTTTATTCACGTATCTGGTACTATTCATAGAAAAATAAAATTTCTTCTTTTCGTCAAAACATCTATTACGGATACTAGCTTTGATTGTATCCATGTTTTGATCATTCTTGAATTTTACACCACTTGTGATTATTTTTGAGTTATTTTTGGGCGTGGATAAAATAAAATCACGAATCCTTAATCCTTAATCCTTGTCATTTTGTTTTCTTTGGATTCGTTTCTTTAAAATATTTTTCATCATCCTCGGTCTTAAATGATGATATTATTGAATATCTTTGGCACTGTAGTGCGAAGATGAATGATTCTGAAGAATATCTTTGGCACGTAGTGCGAAGATGCAAAGATGAGCAGTGTTTAAATGAACATGACCAGTGATGAATATCTTTGGCTGTAGTGCAAAGATGAATATTTGATTCGGATGTTTATGGATTGATATTTACGGGGATAAAAGATGAGCGATGAACTTTTAAATTCATACATAGAAGATAGTAGTTTGCATTCTCTACTTAACTCTTTAATGAATTATTATTTCATTGCGAATATTGATTTAAAATTTGTCTATTGTATTCTATTAAATTTTTCCTGTTGAAGACTAACGATAATTTGTTGTATATTATCTTAGTCATAATATTCTTTCTTGAGCTAGTTGAGCTCACCCTTTTCCTTTTGTTCCATTTTTCGGGAGGCGAGAATATAGCGATGCAGTCGGGGTATGGAATGAAGGTTTTAGAAAGGATTGTTTAGTAGTCCTCACCATTTTGTAAAATAATGTATCGATAAATGTGATGAGGATTTATTTGAGTATAGATATTATCAGAAGATAATATTTGTATTTAAACTCTCAGATTTCTTGTTGTAATAATAAAGTTGTAGTTGTTTTACGTACCATGTATTGACAACTCGAGAATGGGTGATGTATACCTATTTTGGGGGCGTCACGGTTGGTATCGAGCTTAGGGATATGATCTCTGGCGGAGATCGGGGAATAGAACTAGGAGGGAGAGATGAGTAAATCCTTGCTAGTGTGTCCTACTAAGCTTATTTGTTAGTTGGTCGGTATATAGGGATATTATGTGATATATTAATTTCCTTAATTAACCCTTGTTTTATGGCGGTATTTGAGAATGTCGTGAGAATATTAACAATGGAAAATGAGGCGTGGAGAGGCCTTTGTACTCACCAGCGAGGAGAGCGTCTGCAACAGTGGCAATGTTCTCTCTCATGGCTGAACAACACCATTGAAGCGAGATGATGAGCGAGGGGATGTTTAGAAGCTTTTTGCGGTTCATGCAAAATCGGACGAGGAAACTCGTGTTCAAAATCTGAGGAGAAATGATAGCAATTCACGGGTTATCCTTGCCAAGCGTTTAAAAGTTGGGACCACGAATTTTAAGGGAAAGCGGATCCGATCATGGCGGAAACATGGGTCAAACAAATTACCAAGATATTCGATGTCTTGGGATGCGCGGAGGAACAGAAGGTTCCATTCGCCACCTTTATGTTAAAGTGGCGGCGGACTCTTGGTGGGAGATGCGTAGGCGTACCATCGGCCGCTTTTCGGCATGTCTTGGGAGCGTTTGAGAGACTATTTAATGACAAATACTTTCACGAAAGTGTTCGTCATATGAAGGAAGTGGAGTTCATCGATTGGAACAAAACAACATGGCGGTGTCTCGATGCGAGGCAAAGTTTGCGAGTTATCGGTTTGCACCTCATTTGGTGGAGAATGAGGCGCGTATGGCGGATGTTTCTTAGAGGTTTGAAACCCGGCATCGTCGATATCTCATTTCTCATAAATTTTCTCTTTATTGGATGTTGTAAGCGAGGGCTCAATTATTAGAAGCGAGATAGCGATGCGGTCAATTGAGGACCCACAACGAGGATCGTGCGAGAGATAGCGATCAGCGAGAATAATGATAACCCGGAGGAGAAAAGCAGATGGACAAAAATGGTAACCACTCTGGTGGTAATCATGGTCGTGAAAATAGAAAAAGCGAGTCGGGAGGAGATTTTAAAAAGAGGAGATTTAACAACGACTATGTGAAGGCAGCGGTCTTGCGTGACAAGCTGGTTTAAGGAGGAGAAACGACCACCGGTCGTATCTACAAATCACGGAAAAGAGGACATATCGGTCAAGCGCCTGATGAGTTCAAGGTATGCTATAGTTGTGGAAAGGAAGGACATATCGCTCGAGATTATGCGAGTAGCGAAACCTAGTTCGTGAGGACGGTGACTCAAAAATTTATCCCGAGAAAAGTCGAAAGTCAGCGATTACGGGAAGAAGCGTTTGTTGTATTTGGTCATAATCGAGAACCCAAGCGAGGTGATCACGGGTAAAAGCTATTTATAAATTCTTGCGAAGTTTATACCTTACTTGATCTGGGTGCTACCCATTCATTTATCTCTCTGCATGTGCTCAGCGTTTAAACTTGACTCAGGAGAAATTAGACTTTGATCTATCTGTGGAAACTCAGTTAGGAGAAACTTTCATCACATCCACTTTGTTTATAAATCTTGTTTGATTCAAGTTGGCACCATTACCTTACATTGACCTTATCTCTTTAAAGATACTTGCTTTTGATGTGATTTTAGGGATTGATTGGTTAACTACTCATCATACCAAAATTGATTTTTTTTCGTAAGGTTGTTAGTTTTCATATTCTAACCAACTGTTATGCAATTCAAGCAACTAAACCATTAAAATCAATCAACATCATATCTAATCATAAAAGCTATTCGTTTATTGAAAAGCGGATGTCAAGCTTTCTTAGCCCATGTTATGGATTTGAATAAAGACACGTCAAATTTGAATAATATTCTGTTGTTATTGACTTTCGGCGTATTTCTGAAGAACTTCCGGTCTACCCCGAGCGTGAAGTTGAATTCTTTATTGATCTTGAACACAGTACAAAGCCCATTTCTAAAACCCCATATCGAATGGCTCTATTGAACTTGGGAGTTAAAGGTCCAACTACGAGGAATTGTTGGACATCGGTTTCATTCGTCTAGTACATCTCCTTGGGGTGCTCTGTTTTATTTGTAAAGAAGAAAGGCGGGAGTATGCGACTTTGTATTGACTATCGGGAATTGAACCATGTCACCATCGAGAATAGATATCCTCTACCTCGTATTGATGACTTGTTTGACCCGATTCTGAAGGCTGATTCTTTTCAAAAATCGATCTTAGATTACGGATATCATCGGTGAAGATTAGGCGAGGATATTCAAAGGCGCCTTGAGAACTCGGTATGGGCATTATGAATTCTTAGTCGTGTCTTTCGGACTAACTAATGCTCCTGCGACTTTCATGGATATGATGAGCCAGAGTATTGAGGAATATTTGGATCGATTCGTTGTTGTCTTTATTGATGACATCCTTATATATTCAAAAGTCGTGAAGATCATGAGCACCATTTGAAATTTGGTACTCAAAAGGCTTCGTGAAAACCAACTATATGCCAAATTGAAGAAATGCGAGTTACGGCTTGAGAAGTAGCATTTCTTGGGCGCGTGGTGTCAAAACATGGAGTATCTGTTGATCCGTGAAGATTGAAGCAATCTGAAGTTGGGAACAGCAAAGTCGGTGGTTGAAATACGTAGCTTTTGGGCTTAATTTGGTTATTATCGGAGATTCGTGGAAGGTTTTCTCGAATCGCTACTCCATTAACTTCGGCTAACTCGGAAGGATACAAAATTCGTTTGGAATGAAGAATCGAGAAGAGTTTCCAAGAGCTTAAGAGGAGACTTATTTCGGCACTGTTCTAACAATACCATCTGGTTCGGATGGATTTGTTATCTCTGATGATGCTTGGGCAAAAGGGTTAGGATGTGTTCTCATGCAGCGTGGGGAAAGTCATAGCTTTATGCCTCATGACAACTTAAAAAAAGAGTATGAGAGGAATTATCCTACTCGTGATCTAGAGTTAGCGGCGTGATCGTTTTCCTTGTTAAAGATATGGAGGCACTATCTATATGGGGAGAAAGTGGAGATATATTCGGACCATAAAAAGCCTTAAATATTTCTTCACTCGAAAAAAGAACTCGACATCTGGTGACGTTGGCTCGAACTATTGAAAGACTACGACCACACTATTGATACCATCTGGTAAAAGCGAGCGTGGTAGGCGGCGCGTTGAGTAGAAGATCATATGCGGAGGAGCGAGTGCGATGATGTCAAGTATATCGCGTAGAGCCGACTTTAATAGAAAAAGTTAAGGTTGCTCGAGCCAGGCCGGGAGGCGATCGTATGAAGAAGAAAGTACAAGAAGGAGCTATTAGGGCGAGAATTGATGAAGAAGGAATACTTGAGTCCACTCTAGACTTTGTGTTCCTAACGACTACGATTTGAAGTACAAGATTATGATGGAGCACACAATACACCATTTGCAATCCATCACGGAAGTACTAAAATGTATCGTGATCTTGACATACATTTTGGTGGAACAATATGAAGAGAGAGATTGCAAAGTTTATCTCGATGTGTTTAACTTGTCGGCGTGTAAAGGCGGAGCATCTAGTACCTAAGGGTCCGTTGCAACCACTTGAGATTCCGGAATGGAAGTGGGAACACATTACTATGGATTTCGATTCACGGGTCTTCCTCTACGGTTTCTCAAGGCATCAATGCTATTTGGGTTATTGTTGATAGATTAACCAAGTCGCTCATTTCTTGAGAATCGGAGACTTATTCCTTGAGCGTCTTGCTAGTATATGCGTGAATGAGATTGTGAGGTTGCATGGCATGCACTGTATCCATAGTTTTGGATCGTGACCCAAGATTCACTTCAAGATTTTGGGTTAGCTTGCAAAAAGCTATGGAGCGCAGTTTGCGATTTAGTTGACATACCATCCCCAAAGCAGACGGACAATCGAGAGAGGACTATTCAAACTCTTGAAGATTTATTAAGACTACGTGTCCTAGACTTCAAAGGCGGTTGGGATAAGTATTTACCATTGGTGGAATTCTCCTACTGACAATGAGTTATCGAGCAAGAGTATAGGTGTGGCTCCATTTGAAGCATTATATGGGCGAAAATGTCGTTCTCGATATGTTGGGATGAGGTGGGTGAAGCAACATTGTTGGGACCCGAGTTAATGCGTATGACTCTAGAAAAGATCCAAATGATTCGACAGCGTATACAAGCGGCACAAGATCGACAAAAGAGTTATGCGGATCTTCCATCGAAAGGGCGTGGAATTTAGTGTAGGGGATCATGTATTATTGCGAGTTGCTCCATGGAAAGGATTTACAAGATTTGGGAAGAGAGGAAAGCTCGATCCACGATTTATTGGTCCATTTCAAATTCTTGTGGGAAGTAGGAAATGTAGCCTATAGACTTGCGTTACCTCTCAGTATGTCTCGTGTTCATAATGTGTTTCACATATCGTACTTCGTAAATATGTGAAAGACCGAACCACGTTATAGAGTTAGAAGCCAGGACGAGATAGCAAGAAGACTAGCGTATGAGGAGGTACTGTCAAGATTTTGGATAGGAAGGAGCATGTCCTACTGCATGAAAGGTCATACCACAAGTTAAAGTTTTGTGGAGGAATCATGCTTATAGAGAAATGACACAGGGAATTGGAAAGCGGAAATGAAAGCGAGGTATCCTCATCTTTTGAAACACCGAGTGCGTCACGTCGATTTCGAGGACGAAATTTCATAAGGAGGGAGGTTGTAAGACCCCAACTTATTATTAATGAAATTTAATTTTCTCTATTTATTATTTTGAAATAGTAAGGGTTGATTTGATTAATGTGGATAGTTAGGGGTTAAATCATGCAAATATTTCAAAATAAGCAAGTGGTTATAAAATATTCATTGTTTGTCGGGGAATATTAGGTTTGGTCGTGGAATATTAAATCTTGTCGGGGAATATTAAATGCTGTGGTAGCGACGACCATGTGGGGCCCCATGTGAGCGATTGGATGAAGAAAGCGACAAATATAAGTTGGTTAAAAATAACGGCGTAGTTATTACAATTAAAATTTGTTGGAATACGGTGGTTAAAAAATCTGATGTCTGGCGTGGTTTAGCGATAGCTTTGCGGTATTGACGTATTGTTGAATTATTGATCCTTACGTGAAGGCCTTTACTCGATAATTTTCACGGTAATTCTTATTCGATATTTTATTTTATTGATTGATAATTCTTTGCGTTGATATTTTATATTATTGTTGTTGATAATTGTCATTGCACATTATCTCCATTATCGGATCAATAATTCATATTATTTAAATAATATTATTAGATAGCATTATTGGCGATGTCTAGAAAGTTACATCGAGGAGAGGTTTGGTCACCTAATTGCGGCGCCCGATAAGGAGAAGATCCTTATTGGAAAGCCCCCTCTTTCACAGGGCGGCTTTGGTTGTCATAATTGTGATTACGTAATATTATTTGTGAATAATTAATTATTGATTCATATGATGAAAGAAATATTTATTTTATGTGGATATAAATGATGGATTTATTTATGTGGTTATAAATGAAGAAATTATTGTTGAGGTGTTTTATTAGTATTTTTATCGGATTGGAGGTATTAAAAATCAAATCGGGGTTTTGAGATATATTGCGGGGTTATAATTTTTAATCAAATAGTTGGATTGTGGTAAATTTTTGGGTATGTTATACATACATAAGTTGAGTATATGTCCACAAATTTTGAAGCGATTAAAAATGCACGAATGATTTGTTATGAATTTTAAGAGGTGTCGATTAGGAAAGTAGGGTTATAATTGATTTTGGTGGAAAATTCTAGAATTGAGTGGGCCCCACTTGTGGTTGGTAAAAAAAATGTGCTGAATTTTATTTCAAATGTGGTGGGTGGCAATAGTAGCGGTAAAGCCATCGGTATTTGAGTCAAATGCGCTTGGTATTGCTAACATTTTCTATAAATAGAAATTTAAGTTAGAATTGAAAATCACACGAAACAAAGTTTTTCTCTTTCTCTCTATATTATTGGCGTATTTTGTGAGTATTTAGATACTTTGAGAGTTCTTTATTCGGTACAAGTTTCATTCGATGCATCACTTAGATCTTTCCTTAGAAATCTTGATTCTTTGAGGTAAGGGATATTATTTTTTAAGTAATGATATTATTTCTTGATATCATTATCTTTGAAATATTGATCTGAAGTTTTTATCAAATTTGGAACTTTTTCATGTGGGGTTACTATTCATGGGTTTCTTATTCATGAGTTACTATTCACGAGTTACTATTCATGAGTTCTTATTCACGATTCTTATTCACGAGTACTATTAATGAAGCGTGAAGATGTTTTTTTGTGGAATTTCTATCTTTTGGTGTGAGATTACTTATTCACGTATCGGACTTTATTCACGATATCTGTCTTATTCATGAAAAATAAAATTTCTTCTTTTAAGTCAAAATATCTAATACGGATACTAGCTTTGATTGTATCCATGTTTTGATCATTCTTGAATTTTACACCCTTGTGATTATTTTTGAGTTATTTTTGGACATGGATAAAATAAAAGTCTGAATCCTTAATCCTTAATCCTTGTCATTTTGTTTCCTTTGGATTCGTTTCTTTAAAAATATTTTTCATCATCCTCGGTCTTAAATGATGATATTATTGAATATCTTTGGCTGTAGTGCAAAGATGAATGATTTCGAAGAATATCTTTGGCACGTGGTAGTGCGAAGATGAGCAGTGTTTAAATGAACATGACCAGTGATGAATATCTTTTTGGCTGTAGTGCAAAGATGAATATTTGATTCGGATGTTTATGGATTGTTGTTACTGAGGGATAAAAGATGAGCGATGAACTTTTAAATTCATACATAGAAGATAGTAGTTTGCATTCTCTACTTAACTCTTCTAATGAATTATTATTTCATTGCGAATATTGATTTAAAATTTGTTGTCTATTGTATTCTATTAAATTTTTCCTGTTGAAGACTAACGATAATTTGTTGTATATTATCTTAGTCATAATATTCTTTCTTGAGCTAGTTGAGCTCACCCTTTTCCTTTTGTTCCATTTTTCTCGGGGAGGCGAGAATATAAGAAGATGCAAGTGGGGTATGGAATGAAGGTTTTAGAAAGGATTGTTTAGTAGTCCTCACCATTTTTGTAAAATAATGTATCAATAAATGTGATGAGGATTTATTTGAGTATAGATATTATCAGAAGATAATATTTGTATTTAAACTCACGAGTTTCTTGTTGTAATAATAAAGTTGTAGTTGTTTACATACCGTATATTACAACTTCAGAATGGGTGATGTATACTATTTTGGGGCGTCGCGGTTGGTATCGAGCTTAGGGATATGATCTCTGGCGGAGATCGGGGAATAGAACTAGGAGGGAGGCGAGTAAATCCTTTGCTAGTGTGTCCTACTAAGCTTATTTGTTAGTTAGTCGGTATATAGGGATATTATGTGATATATTGATTTCCTTAATTAACCCTTGTTTTATGGCGGTATTTGAGAATGTCATTGAGAATATTAACAATGGAAATGAGAGCGTGGAGGCCTTTGTACTCACCAGCGAGGAGAGCGTGCAACAGTGGCAATGTTCCTCTGTGAACAACACCATTGAAGCGAGATGATGAGCGAGGGGATGTTTAGAAGCTTTTTGCGGTTCATGCAAAATCGAGACGAGGAACTCGTGTTCAAAATCTGAGGAGAAATGATAGCAATTCACGGGTTATCACTGACCCAAGCGATTCAAAGAGTTGGGACCACGAATTTAAGGAAAGCGGATCCGATCATGGCGGAAACATGGGTCAAACAAATTACCAAGATATTCGATGTCTTGGGATGCGGAGAACAGAAGGTTCCATTCGCCACCTTTATGTTAAAGTGGCGAGGCGAGATTCTTGGTGGGAGTGCGTGAAGCGTACCCATCCGGTACTTTTCGGCATGTCTTGGGAGGCGTTTCAAAGACTATTTAATGACAAATACTTTCCGAAAGTGTTCGTCGTATGAAGGAAGTGGAGTTCATCGATTGGAACAAAACAACATGGCGGTGTCTCGATGCGAGGCAAAGTTTGCGAGTTATCGGTTTGCACCTCATTTGGTGGAGAATGAGGAGCGTATGACGCGGATGTTTCTTAGAGGTTTGAAACCCGGCATACGTCAATATCTCATTTCTCATAAACTTTCTCTTTATTCGGATGTTGTAAAGCAGGGCTCAATTATTAGGCGAGATAGCGAGTACGGTCGTTGAGGACCATAACGAGGATCGTACGGAGATAGTAGTCAGCGAATATAATGATAACCGGCGGAGAAAAGCAGATGGACAAAAATGGTTACCACTCTGGTGGTAATCATAGTCGTGAAAACAGAAAAAGCGAGTCGGGAGGAGATTTTAAAAAGGAGATTTAACAACGACTATGTGAAAGGCAGCGGTCTTGGTGACAAGCCCGGTTCTAAGGGAGGAGAACGACCACGGTCGTATATGCTACAAATGCGGAAAAGAGGACATATCGGTCAAAGCGCCTACGATTCAAGGTATGCTATAGTTGTGGAAAGGAAGGACATATCGCTTTCGAGATTATGCGATAGCGAAACCTAGTTCGTGAGGACGGTGACTCAAAAAAGTATCCCGAGAAAAAGTCAAAGTCAGCGATTAGGGAAGAAGCGTTTGTTGTATTTGGTCATAATCGAGGAACCAAGCGAGGTGATCACGGGTAAGCTATTTATAAATTCTTGCGAAGTTTATACCTTACTTGATCTGGGGTGCTACCCATTCATTTATCTCTCTGCGTGTGCTCAGCGTTTAAACTTGACTCGGGAGAAATTAGACTTTGATCTATCTGTGGAAACTCAGTTAGGAGAAACTTTCATCACATCCTTTGTTTATAAATCTTGTTTGATTGAGTTGGCACCATTACCTTACATTGACCTTATCTCTTTAAAGATACTTGCTTTTGATGTGATTTTAGGGATTGATTGGTTAACTACTCATCATGCCAAAATTGATTGTTTTTCGTAAGGTTATTAGTTTTCATATTCTAACTTGACTGTTATGCAATTCAAGCAACTAAACCATTAAAATCAATCACTATCATATCTAATCATAAAGCTATTCGTTTATTGAAAAAGCGGATGTCAAGCTTTCTTAGCCCATGTTATGGATTTGAATAAAGACACGTCAAATTTGAATAATATTCTGTTGTTATTGACTTTCTGGCGTATTTCTGAAGAACTTCCGGTCTACCCCGAGCGTGAAGTTGAATTCTTTATTGATCTTGAACACAGTACAAGCCCATTTCTAAAACCCCATATCGAATGGCTCTATTGAACTTGAGGAGTTAAAGGTCCAACTACGAGGAATTGTTGGACATCGGTTTCATTCGATCTAGTACATCTCCTTGGGGTGCTCTGTTTTATTTGTAAAAAAGAAAGAAAGCGGGAGTATGCGACTTTGTATTGATTATCGGGGAATTGAACCATGTCACCATCGAGAATAGATATCCTCTACCTCGTATTGATGACTTGTTTGACCCGATTCTGAGGGCACAATTCTTTTCAAAAATCGATCTTCGATTACGGATATCATCAATTTGAAGATTAGGCGAGGATATTCAAAAGGCGCCTTGAGAACTTCGGTATGGGCATTATGAATTCTTAGTCGTGTCTTTCGGACTAACTAATGCTCCTATGACTTTCATGGATATGATGAACCGAGTATTCAAGGAATATTTGGATCGATTCGTTGTTGTCTTTATTGATGACATCCTTATATATTCCAAAAGTCGTGAAGATCATGAGCACCATTTGAAATTTGGTACTCCAAAGGCCGTGAAAATCAACTATATGCCAAATTGAAGAAATGCGAGTTACGGCGAGAAGTAGCCTTTCTTGGGCATGTGGTGTCAAAACATGGAATATCTGTTGATCAGGGTGAAGATTGAAGCAATCTGAAGTTGGGAACAACCAAAGTCGGTGACTAAAATCGTAGCTTTTTGGGCTTATTTGGTTATTATCGGAGATTCGTGGAAGGGTTTTCTCGAATCGCTACTCCATTAACTTCGACTAACTTTCGGAAGGATACAAAATTCGTTTGGAATGAAGAATGCGAGAAAGTTTCCAAGAGCTTAAGAGGAGACTTATTTTTGGCACTGTTTCTAACAATACCATCTGGTTCGGATGGATTTGTTATCTCTGATGATGCTTGGTGCAAAGGGTTAGGATGTGTTCTCATGCAGCGTGGGAAAGTCATAGCCTATGCCTCATGACAACTTAAAGAGTATGAGAGGAATTATCCTACTCATGATCTAGAGTTAGCGATGATCGTTTGCTTGTTAAAGATATGGAGGCACTATCTATATGGGGAGAAAGTGGAGATATATTCGGACCATAAAAGCCTTAAATATTTCTTCACTCAAAAAGAACTCAACATCTGGCGGTGACGTTGGCTCGAACTATTGAAAGACTACGACCACACTATTGATACCATCCTAGTAAAGCGAGCGTGGTAGATGGCGATTGAGTAGAAGATCATATGCGAGGACGAGTGCGATGATGTCAAGTATCTACGATAGAGCCAACTTTAATAGAAAAAGTTAAGGTTGCTCAAGCCCCCAGGGCCGGAATGATCGTATGAAGAAGAAAGTCTGAAGGAGCTATTAGGAAGCGAGAATTGATGAAGAAGGAATACTTGAGTCCACTCTAGACTTTGTGTTCTAACGACTACGATTTGAAGTACAAGATTATGATGGAGGCACCTGATACACCATTTGCAATCCATCACGGAAGTACTAAAATGTATCGTGATCTTGACATACATTTTGGTGGACAAATATGAAGAAAGAGATTGCAAAGTTTATCTCGATGTGTTTAACTTGCTAAGCGTGTAAAGGCGGAACATCTAGTACCTAAGGGTCCGTTGCAACCACTTGAGATTCCGGAATGGAAGTGGGAACACATTACTATGGATTTCGTTCTGGGTCTTCCTACGGTTTCTCAAGGCATCAATGCTATTTGGGTTATTGTTGATAGATTAACCAAGTGCGCTCATTTCTTTGCCGATCTGGAGACTTATTCACTTGAGCGTCTTGCTAGTATGTACGTGAATGAGATTGTGAGGTTGCATGGCATACTGTATCCATAGTTTGGATCGTGACCCAAGATTCACTTCAAGATTTTGGGTTAGCTTGCAAAAAGCTATGGGCGCAGATTTGCGATTTAGTTGGCATACCATCCCAAAGCAGACGGACAATCGAGAGGACTATTCAAACTCTTGAAGATTTATTAAGACTACGTGTCCTGAACTTCAAGGCGGTTGGGATAAGTATTTACCATTGGTGGAATTCTCCTACAACAACGATTATCGAGCAAGAAGTATAGGTGTGGCTCCATTTGAAGCATTATATGGGCCGAAAATGTCGATTCTCCGATATGTTGGGATGAGGTGGGTGAAGCAACATTGTTGGGACCCGAGATTTAATACGTATGACTACTGAAAAGATCCAAATGATTCGACAAGCGATATAAAAAGCGGCACAAGATCGACAAAAGAGTTATGCGGATCTTCATCGAAAGGACGTGGAATTTAGTGTAGGGGATCATGTATTATTGCGAGTTGCTCCATGGAAAGGAGTTACAAGATTTGGGAAGAGAGGAAAGCTCGATCCACGATTTATTGGTCCATTTCAAATTCTTGACCGAGTAGGAAATGTAGCCTATAGACTTGCGTTACCTCAAGTATGTCTCGTGTTCATAATGTGTTTCACATATCATGTACTGCCGTAAATATGTGAAAGACCGAACCACGTTATAGAGTTAGAAGCAGGACGAGATAGTAGAAGACCTAACGTATGAGGAGGTACTGTCAAGATTTTGGATAGGAAGGAGCATGTCCCTACGCCATGAAAGGTCATACCACAAGTTAAAGTTTTGTGGAGGAATCATCTTTATAGAGAAATGACACGGGAATTGGAAAGCGGAAATGAAAGCGAGGTATCCGCATCTTTTGAAACACAGTCGTCGACGTCAATTTCGAGGAGGGCGAAATTTCATAAGGAGGGAGGTTGTAAGACCCCAACTTATTATTAATGAAATTTAATTTTTTCTTTATTATTTTGAAATAGTAAGGGTTGATTTGATTAATGTGGATAGTTAGGGGTTAAATCGCAAATATTTCAAAATAAGCAAGTGGTTATAAAATATTCATTGTTGTCGGGGAATATTCGTTTGGTCGTGGGTCTTGTCGAGGAATATTAAATGCGACAGCTTGACCATAATGTGGGCCCATAACGAAAGCGATTGGATGAAGAAAGCGACAAATATAAGTTGGTTAAAAATAACGGCGTAGTTATTACAGATTAAATTTGTTGGAATACCCGGTGGTTAAAATACGATGTCTGGCGTGGTTGCGGCGAGAGCATTACGGTATTGCGCGTATTGTTGAATTATTGATCCTTACGTGAAGGGCTTTACTCAATAATTTTCACGGTAATTCTTATTGATATTTTATTTTATTGATTCGATAATTCTTTGCGTTGATATTTTATATTATTGTTTGATAATTGTCCTGCATGCATTATCTCCATTATCGGATCAATAATTCATATTATTTAAATAATATTATTAGATAGCATTATTGGCAATGTCTAGAAAGTTACATCGAGGAGAGGTTTGGTCACCTAATCAAGGCGCCCGATAAGGAGAGATCCTTATTGGAAAGCCCCTCTTTCTCTGGGACTTTGGTTGTCATAATTGTGATTACGTAATATTATTTGTGAATAATTAATTATTGATTCATATGATAAAGAAATATTTATTTTATGTGGATATAAATGATGGATTTATTTATGTGGTTATAAATGAAGAAATTATTGTTGAGGTGTTTTATCAAGTATTTTATCGGATTGGAGGTATTAAAAATCAAATCGGGGTTTTGAGATATATTGCGGGGTTATAATTTTTTAATCAAACCGTTGGATTGTGGTAATTTTTGGGTATGTTATACATACATAAGTTGAGTATATGTCCACAAATTTTGAGCGAATTAAAAATGCACGAATGATTTGTTATGAATTTTAAGAGGTGTCTTATTAGGAAAGTAGGGTTATAATTGATTTTGGTGGAAAATTCTAGAATTGAGTGGGCCCCACTTGTGGTTGGTAAAAAAAATGTGCTGAATTTTATTTCAAATGTGGTGGGTGGCAATAGTAGCGAGTAAAGGCATCGAAGTAGCAGTGTCAAGTCCTTTTGGTGGCTAACATTTTCCTATAAATAGAAAGGCTAAGTTAGAATTGAAAATCACACGAAACAAAGTTTTCTCTCTTTCTCTCTCTATATTATTGAGCGTATTTTGTGAGTATTTAGATACTTTGAGAGTTCTTTATTCGGACAAGTTTCATTCGGCATCACTTAGATCTTTCCTTAGAAATCTTGATTCTTTGAGGTAAGGGATATTATTTTTTTCGTAATGATATTATTTCTTGATATCATTATCTTTGAAATATTGATCTGAAGTTTTATCAAATTTGGAACTTTTTCATGTCGGGGTTACTATTCATGAGTTACTTATTCATGAGTTACTATTCACGAGTTACTATTCATGAGTTCTTATTCACGAGTTCTTATTCACGAGTACTATTAAATAAGCGTGAAGATGTTTTTTTGTGGAATTTCTATCTTTTGGTGTGAGTTCTTATTCACGTATCGGCCTTTATTCACGATATCTGACACTATTCACGATATCTACTTTACTATTCATCGAAAAATAAAATTTCTTCTTTTCGTCCAAAACATCTATGCGGATACTAACTTTGATTGTATCCATGTTTTGATCATTCTTGAATTTTACACCACTTTGTGATTATTTTTGAGTTATTTTTGGACATGGATAAAATAAAAGTCACGAATCCTTAATCCTTAATCCTTGTCATTTTGTTTCTTTGGATTCGTTTCTTTAAAATATTTTTCATCATCCTCGGTCTTAAATGATGATATTATTGAATATCTTTGGGCGTAGTGCAGATGAATGATTTCTGAAGAATATCTTTGGGCTGTAGTGCTGTAAAGATGAGCAGTGTTTAAATGAACATGATAAGTGATGAATATCTTTGGCTGTAGTGCAAAGATGAATATTTGATTCGGATGTTTATGGATTGTTATTCTGGGGATAAAAGATGAGCGATGAACTTTTAAATTCATACATAGAAGATAGTAGTTTGCATTCTCTACTTAACTCTTCTAATGAATTATTATTTCCATTGCGAATATTGATTTAAAATTTGTTGTCTATTGTATTCTATTAAATTTTTTCCTGTTGAAGACTAACGATAATTTTTTGTATATTATCTTAGTCATAATATTCTTTATTGAGCTAGTTGAGCTCACCCTTTTCCTTTTGTTCCATTTTTCTCGGGAGGCGAGAATATAGCGAGTGCAAGTCGGGTATGGAATGAAGGTTTTAGAAAGGATTGTTTAGTAGTCCTCACCATTTTATAAAATAATGTATCAATAAATGTGATGAGGATTTATTTGAGTATAGATATTATCAGAAGATAATATTTGTATTTAAACTCACAGTTTCTTGTTGTAATAATAATAAAGTTGTAGTTGTTTACGTACTCGAGAATGGGTGATGTATTGACAATTTTCGGCGAATAGGTGATGTATACCTATTTTGGGGGCGTCACAATTTTTATATAAATCTCTCTCATATGAAGATCTCACGAATATCAACATGATTATAAAGTAAGAGGACAATAGATGACTACAAAAAAATTGATACAAAATAATGTGTCCAATTATAATTAGTGAATTTTCCAACATATATAGGAGAGTCCAATGATTATAACTACACATCAAGAAGTAATGAATTCTTTTTGAGGGGAAAAGCGTATTTTTCCTTAGTCACGCTTTTATAGCAATGGGGCTAAAAGGTTTTAGCGAGGATCAATTAAGATATTTTGAAGAGATATAAAATGTAAGCCCAAAAAGTTTTTTCTTAATGGTTTTTTGAGACCATATCGAATGAATCGAGGTGTTAGAATGCAATCATGCGTGCCCATATAGAGGGTAGGGTTTTTATGCCTACTTTTTTGACTTTTTTGGGCCTATAAAAGGAAATCCTCTTGAATGAAATAAAGAGAAACTCTCAAGAATTTCCTCGTAAGTTTCTCTTATTGAATTTACGCAAAGGACTTTTATACACTTGCTAAAGTTTTATAACAAAATAATATTTTTACATGAATTTTTCGTAGGTTAAAAAAATCATGAGTCTTAAAACCCGAAGATTTTTGAAGACAACATGATTATAAAGTAAGAGAGTAGTGATGCGCTGACAATAGACGACTACAAAAAAAATTGATACAAAATAATGTGTCGAATTATAATTAGAGATGTTCCAACATACATGGGAGAGTCCAATAATTATAACCAATAATTACCATCTACACTATTTTGTATCTTCCTCTTGTATCCAATATTTTGTCATCAAAGTATTATTGGTAAGATAGGTAGTGGATTGTGTGTTGATACGTTATGATTTGATTTTTGATTTGGATTCAGGCCCGGACTTGATTCAAGTTGTTAAATATGATACAAATGTCAAATTTCAAAAACTCTAGTCAGATTATCCGATCAGTTTATCAAAAGTGTGAGGACACCAAGACAACTGATATTATCCTACAATGAATGTATCAAAACGGGAGCATGAAAATCGCTCTCTTAATAAAACGAGACAAAAATAGTATTGTGCGCGGTTATTATTAAAAAGAATGATGAAGCCTACATAAATTTTAAGCGGCACGACCTTTTTAATGATTTTTTAGTGAGTTAAGATAATTTAAAAAAATATTATTAATATAGTGAATTAAGTGTAGTGCATTATAATTTGATTCGAACTCCAAATTTAACCTTTGTTGAGTAAATGAGTTTGGATTGAAATGAAGTAACTAATGTTATAGTTCAAACCTTCAATATTGACCATAGAGGATCCATAGGTGAGATTGTAAGTACTAAAATCCTTTTGCCATTCTAGTTTTTTAATTTGGAATATCTGACTAATTCTGCCACATATTCGAAATTGGGTCAAGAGATGAGACATAGCTTAATTTACAACGAATTTTTATTCAATTTTTCAAGTCCAAATTTTAAATTCAACAAGTTCCTTGCAACAAATAACACAATTAAAAATTAAAATTGTGTGTATGATATAAAAACCCACATTCCTCCTCGTATAAATATTTCTCAAAAACAAAGGGAAAAATAAATAAATTAATTAATTGTAAACAAAAAACAATCAATTTTGGACGAATAGGGATGAAAAACAAGAGGAGAATAAAATGCAAAACAAAGGAACCAACCAAAATCTCATGAAACCATGCATGCATGAAGAAAAAAAACCCCAGGGTACCATTTCTCTTCCTTCTCTCCTTTTCTCTCTCTAAAAGCCATGAACAATCTTGTTGCATGCGTGTTTCATCCATCGAAACCCTTTCTTGAAAGATTTCTTTACTCTCCCTTCCAGAGCATATAATTTATACTTGGCGATTCGCTTTCTCCTCTTCAGGTCTTGAGATTCTAGCCATGGCTTCGACCTTGACGACGAGGCAAGCCCCCGCGTAGGCGTCGCCGCCTTCACGCTATACGGTGTCACCATTGTAAGAAGGGGAAGAGGGTTGGACTGAACCACAAAAACATTGCTCCCATTGACACCAATGTTTTCCCTGGATGTTCTTGAGAAATTCCCCATCCCCACCGTCTCTCCTCTTTCGCTGCTGGATTTGAAGGGGAGGAGGGAGGGAGAGTTTGGAATTTTGTTACGATAGGGCTATTTATAGATTAGAATGTGAAAGGGAGGTTGAGAATGTAACTAGGTTGGCATTGTTGACTGCATTTTATTGTATGCTATTAATAATGAGTCATAATTAATAAACATATTAAATTTTCAACCCTCATTGTGTGTTGCGAGTAGAGACAATCTCTAGCCTATAACTTAATGCAAATACACGAGTAATTATTTAATATGTCTACTCGCAATAGAAGGCAATATTTTACATGAAAAATGTCACTATAGATGTATAGCGACGAAAAAATCCGTCGCTATAGGATCTATAACGACACTTTTCTTTTAAAAATATCATTTTTTGTCAGTTTCCTAAAAGTATCACTTGAAAAAGTGAATTTGATGCAAACGAACATAATGGGATGAAATGCAAAGTAACAAATTCTGGTCACAACTGAAATAAATTAACATGGTGAGATGAATGCAGGCAGTCAACAACTTAATGGTGCCATAGCCTGCAGATCAAATTGCTGACAGCAGAATTTACAACCATCAAATATTACTCACTTAAACATAAGCATGCTGAGCAATTATGCAGATAAAAGGTTTTAAGGTAGAACTGCTTCAAATTTGCTGGCAAAGTAGATCGATTATTAATTTATACACAAGTACCCTATATTCACGGCGGCATTCCTTTTAAAGAAACAGTTGATGCAAGAGGGTAAAGAGAGAAATGTGAAACCTAACTCTAACTTAATTCAGAAGGCTCATCCGCCCCAGCATCCGACTGCTTTATATACTTTCTTGGCTTTCCCATGTGACGTACCTGTATTGGTCCCAATGTAAATTTATTTCAAACAAATGATATTATAGTATAAATTTAAACAAACGTGTGAATAAAGACCTAATCACCTAAACCACAAAAAGTATCCACACAGAGGCTAATGGAATTTTTAACTTAAACTTACAATGTGCGATTTCCATTCGATTTTGGTATGTTCATTAGAAAGACCAGTAGGAGGTGAATGGCCTTGTACATGTGAGAATATGTGGATGAGTACAGCAGCATCAAGAGCAGCATATTCTAGCTGCATATCATCCATCCACGTAAAAGAAAAAAGTGTATTATTTTAACCATTGAAGTATGCAAGTTTTTTTGATAGCAGATATAAGGTCAAACTAAAACAATATTCAAAGATCTAAACATTTCATCAGTGAAATGAAAGAAGGAAAAAGACAGCACCCTCCCGGCCGCCCCCACACCCAAACAAAAGGAGGGAAAAAAGATTTCTTAAAGCAGATTCTGAGGCTAATTAAAACCTAAAAGTTTTATTTTTAGTTATTGGACTAATGTCTTATTTAGTTTCACATGTTGTCATTTACCTCCTGGTGCTCTCGCTCTGCTGAAAGCCCATACAATTGCCTAACAAAAAGTAAAGCCCACCAATCTAGTATCCATTTCTGAGCTTTTCTTATATTACTTCTAGTGAGCCACTTATAACATTAAACTCATTCAATATTACTTTTCTAGGTGAAGATAATCATTTCTAAAATTGACATTCACGTGCTTGGAAGTTGGTTGAGTCAGTTGCTCTTTTTTGTAGCAAGTTTAAGTGAGATGCCCTCTCTTTAGAGATAATATCTTTTGCACCCATTCGAGCGCCTCTTAAAGCATTCCACCATGGGAACACACCAAGCTAGCATCCATTTCTGAGCTTTTCTGCTATTGCTGCTAGTGAGCTATTAATAACATTTAAACTCATTCAATATTATTTCTATAGGTGAAATTAATAATTTCTAAATTCATATTCAAATGCTTGGAAGGGGACTGAGTCAGTCACTAATTGATGGTAGTCTCCACAACTCCATGTTAATATTTCTAAGCAATTATAAAGTCTAGCATAGAAAGAAATTGACGTAATACTACCTGATTAGGAGTTAAAGGCCTTTGCTCCCAGTTGCTATTTCGTCTTGTCTTGTTCAGTTCAGCTCCCAATATTTTCTGTTTCATTAAGAAAAACACCAAAAAAATGAAAGAGAAAATGCAACTGGTGTCCTTATGACATGAAGCCAAAACCAATTCAAGGAAAAAGAAGAAAATATAAAGAACCAAAGTGCCAGGAAATAAAAATTGACTAATGACTTTAAGGAGTGACAAAGCGCAGTAGCTGTTACATTTCCAAATTACCTTTGCCAGGCCGGAAAGACCACCACGAGGGTCATTGAATAAATTCTGAATATCCAGTAGCATCTCATAGTGTGTGAAACACTTAAGATCTCCATAAGAATGAGCCAGTTGCTTCACATCACACTGGAAGTTATAGCCTACAAGTTGTAGAATTACAAGGAAATCAAATATTTTAGATGTAACCTTATTCATTGACAATAGCACCAAGAGATAAATCCCAGAGAAGTTGGGAACCATCTACCTATTCAAACCGGCAAATACCAAGATATCTAATAACCTGTACTCTGACCTTTATCCCCAATTAGCATTGGAAAATTTTCTCCACCCCCCAAACCAAAAAAAAACAACATAGCAGAACAAATTTCACTGGTAATAATTAAGTTACAGTTTGACAAAACTTTCCATATGAACTTAACATGATTCTGTAATGGTTTAAGAGTGCTTTTTCTTATAATTACTATTGCATACGTACCAAGCTTTAAAATTGTAGAAGAATGAAATATGCGAGTAAGGTACTCGTCTAAAATATCAGGTACATCTTGAAACAACTTTATCAGGTCAAAAATATGGACCATCTTTTCAGAAGCTATTTGCATGATAGAAACCTGTAACATGGAAAACTATATTGTTAGCAAAGAGTGAAAAACACTTAAATAAGAATGAATATTCAAGAGGAATGATATATAATCCTGATCAAGCATTTTCAAGATGGTATGCTATGATTTTATGAGCATTACGTCAACAAACAAAGTTCTACAACTAAATGCCTTTCAAAAGACTAAAAAGGCCTCGTAATGCCTCAACTGAATCTCATCTCTAATTAAGGTAATAAAGAACCATATGCTAACTTAGCATCAGGAAAAGAAACACAGACAAACACCAGAAGTAATATACAAGTGATAATTTTGTATAGATTTTAGGAAAAACTACATATGCAAATAACTAAAGAAGGAAAAAAACAGTATGTGACTAAGAATTGAAGAACTTGCTTGGAAAGAATTCTTAACCACACTTGAGAGGAAAAGAAGGTTTAATAAATTTAGCAAGTCTAAATTGAGATGGATAGAACTTAACATGGAGAAGGCTAGATACATGTAAAACTCCTTGTGCCGACTCCTGCTATTTTGGTGATTTTCTCGTATAACCATTTATAAATCCATTTATTTAATTTAGTCTCATATTTTTTTTGTCATATGTTCAATTTTAAATCCTGGGATGTACTGAAGATTCGTTAATGGTTTGAACATGATACTGGATGTAGACTCTTGTTCATTGGCAATTATGTGTCATAATAGCTTGTGCTAGGACTTTTAAAAAGGCAGCAGTAACTCAATAATTCTTTTAGAGTGAATAAGAATTTAGTATTTAATATGGCTATGGTCTTTGGCATTCCTCATGAAGTGGAAAACCAAAAAACACCAAGACTAATATATAACGAATCAGGTAGGCCCTGAACCACGAGGGATTTAAATGAATTTAGAGGCATAGTTTTGGAAATAGAAAGTTCAATCCACTAGACCATCAACATATTTTATATATATACCCACATTCCCCGAATAAAGGAAAAGAAATTTTATATACAGAATGAGCTTATCAACTTTGATATTATTTAGGTTAGTTAGACACTAATTAACAATTAAGAGACGGAATAAAGGGGAAGGTGATAAAACAAGGTATGCCTCCAAAACAAAGAGGATGCATCTAGACATGATAAAAGATCATTTACCTGCAAAATTCCTCTTTCCTACTTTAGAAGCTTTATTTTTAATTTTTGGTATGAATGACTAGTCATGTTAAGGTGTAATTGATGAAGAAAATATGGAGAAGATACTAGTCTTTTGTAAGCCATTCAATTAATGAATCATGCAAGAACCAAATAGAAAGGAAGACAAAGAAGAAGACAAACTTCCATATTTAGGAACTGGAGATTGATTAATAGATGATTACCCTGGGTTGCTTGCCTTTCTCATAAACAGGTTTCCATTCACAATCAATTCCCACAACTTTGCATCTCTCAATTTGGCATATTGCATCATGCAAACCAGTGACCTCATCAACCCAAATTATGTCTTCCAAAGCCAATTCATTAGGATTCAAAAAGTGATTATGTTGAAAACTTGCCTGATGATCTGCACAACATAAAAACATAATGATTAAATGTGTTTTCTGTTTCACTGTCAGTAATTGATCCAATATTTTTAATCAGAACCAAATTTGTAATCAAAAGAATCTACGGATATTATTATTATTATTATTTACTTATTTATTAATTTATTGTGTGGGGGAAGGGGAAGAGAGGGAGATTGCAGATTTTTCCTTTTTGAGTAAGCAAAGATCATTTTGAAGCCTTGTTTTATTAAACAAAATTACAGATAATACAGTAAAAAACAAGAATTTCCAAAAGTTCCAAGGGGAAATTGAGCCCCTTCTGAAAAAAATGACCCCTTTCCTGCATGCAGTTCTTGTATTGCTTCCGACTTTTACTTCTTCCTTATAATATAATCAAAGAGTAATAACAAAGAAAGATACGTCAGGGAAGAATGCTTTTTCGAGCAGATAAACTTTTTTGAGTCTCATAGTCCCCAATCCCTCTTTGTTTGAACATAAAAATTGGCACATAGTTTAAGAAATGCGTTTTCAAGTTGGCACATAGTTTTAGAAAGAGTGAGTAAAAATCTCTTTCTAAAAGGATTGTAGGGCTCATAAAGCTTTGATAATAAAGTGAAGAGGTTCAATTATTTTGGGACTTCCAAAAAAGGAAAGGAGATGAATTAAAGAGAGTTGGAGTAGTAGCATTGTTTATCTAAAGAAAATAATATTATTTATCCATCAAATTGTACAATGCAATTGTTGAAAATGCAGGTGTGACGATAAAAACGAACATCTGACATACCTTTGACATTCGCAAATCCCATTAGGGAGTAACGATCACAAAGTTCTTCAACCTTCTCCAAGTAGCCAGCTTCCATTGCAAGATAAACCTTTTATAGTAGTTTTTAAAGGAAAAGTATAAGTTACTCATTTATGTATATCACACAATGTTCATAATAGTTATAACTAATGTCATAGTTTTCAATATTGCTCCAACTAGTATAACTTCAAATAATGGTTCTGGCAATCCTACTGTGAAGCAGATGCGTAAGCAGTATACTGATCACGTGTATAACCCCGACACATCTGATTTATCACTCAAAGCTGTTTTTCCTTTTTTTATTCTCCTATGAGTTAAAACAATAACTCTATCCAGTAAAACCAATCAAATTTCATGATGTCACTTAGGGGCTTGAATGAAGATAAATTGATAAATTGACAATGGGATTTAAACTGGGCAGCCTTATGATCCATGTGTCTTAACTCTTACATTGAAGAGTTAAGACATGTGGATTGATTATTCAGCAAAAATGGACACTGGCAAAAGAATAATGTTGGGAGTGGGTCCAAAATGGTTTACTCCCTCTGTTCACTTTGAATGGCATAGTTCAAAATCATGCTTGTGGCATTGATTTTAGAACTTGAAAAAACATATTAGAAACAACATTTTGTAATATAAATTTTCAAAATTTATTGTTTAACATCTAAAGTGCAGTTTTAAATAAAAAAATAAATAATTTTTTCCAAAATATGTAAACAAAGTCATTCGAAGTGGAATTGAGGGGATAAAATGAGGTCTCAAAAGATGTGTCATTATTAAATTGGTTGACTACATCATTAGTGATTGGTCAAGTATTAAATGTGAACTACATGTGCATTAAGAAACTCATTTGGATTTTGAAACCCCAAATTTGGTAGAACATATGGGAACCCTAGCATTACTCCTAAAAGGCTCAACTTATCATTTGTTATCCTGAAGTAGTTGGAGGTAGTCAGAAAATTAATCCCATAGATGCAAGTGTAAAAGAAGGTATTAACAGGTGTGGGCTTACAGGTCTCGGGAAATGAAGTCATTCCCTTTTACAGCCCTTCCGGCGCATCGAGCTCATCCTTGTGGACGGAGGATTTCTTCGAAATGCAGGTCTTGTTGGAGCCCTTTTCAGACACGGAAATGGGGGGGCACGGGTGCGCTGGGGAATTCTTCGGTGGCGCGCGATGAAGCAGAGGAGATAAGTAAAAAAAAGGCCCACATATAGGAAAATATATACATATATAAATAAAGCTAAAATGAAACAAGGGAAAAAGAAAAATGATAGGGAAAAGAGAGAAACAGAAAAATACAACATATAGGTAGAACACTTTACCTTCCTCCAGTATGTGTAACCTCCACTCCACTCATTTCTATCTCAAACAATTTAATTAGTTATACTCTGCTCCTTCAAGTCTCTTTGTATAACTTTCCCCAAGTAATTATTGATCTACCCTCCCTCCTTATATTTTCCTCCTTATACAAGTCTCCTGTTCTCACCAGTGCATCTGAAGTTTATAGGACCAAACCATCTCAACCGATAATCGTTCATCTTCTCTATAATCGCTATCACTCAACCTTCTTTCAAATATGCTCGTTTTTAATCCTATCTAACCTTGTATGGCCTCACATCCACCTTAACATCTCATTTCAGCAACTCCCATCTTATGCAAATGTTGCTTCTTGGTCACCCAACATTCAGCTCCATATAGCATTGTTAGCCTCAACGCGCCCATTAAAACTGTATCTTCAACTTGCTTGGATTTCTCAATCGAACAACACCTCCGATTCAGCAAGCCAATTCATCCATCCTGCTCTAGCTTACATCCTCATCAACATATCCCCTTTATGTCAAGTATTTGAATACATCCTTCAAACACCTCCCGTCTCAAAAATCAGTGTCTGCATCTCTACTTCTAACGTTGTTGAATATACAAACTATATATTCCCCTACTCCAACTTTATCTAAAACACTTATATTCCAATGAACCTTTAATATCTCCAACTTAGCAGTGAAACACGACCTAGTCCTAAAAAATGTATAAAATAATAAAACTCTTAATCTGGGCTGAGTGATCAAGCAGAAAATATCAACAGAAATGTCACATTTTTTTATTTTATGTTTTTGATAAGTAAATGATTTCACTGAAAGTATCAAAAAAGGGGTGAACCCAAGTACACAAGAAACATACAAAGCATAGGGCACCACCCCATTCTATTACAAGCATGTAAACACCACACCCATTCTACTACAAGCATGTAAACACCACACACTTTGACAAAAGTTTAAAGGTTGCAACAGGGCAAGTTGACAGATTACGCATCCCCAGACCAATCTGACTGAAATTTGACATGATCAACAAACTTGATATTGACAAAAAAGTAATAAAACTCATGATCCAGGCTGAATGACCAGGCAAAAAATATCACCAAACTAATTTCATTCCGAGTATTGATAATCTACTTCCTCTATTCAAATTTGCAATGTCTTGTGGTCAATCCAATGTTATGGCCTCAATGTGCCACATTGAAACTAACACGACACATCTTTTCATTGAAGTATATTTTTTAAAGCAATTATAGGTGTCCGAATCACTTAGAGCACTCGACTAACTCCATGCCTTCCTCACCCCCACCGTGGCACACGAGGCATGCACTGGGAAAATACAAGCATAAGTTTGTGTGGGTACCCGTTGGAGTTGGTAAGGTTTGATCATGTGACCTCCTTATTATTATAGTACACATGCCACTGAGCCAACTCCTTGGGGTTTATTGCAGTATATTTGTGAATTAGATTAATTAGTATCAAAATAAACACCAGGAATTTTTACTGATACAGATGAACTACTAGTAACAATAAACACAAACATGAATCCAAGTATCCAACAAATGGAAAATTTATTACCAGGAACAAACTTAATTTGATTCCGGCCTTTCGAAAGTATTATGCACTTGTTATCTGTGAATCACAAGTGCATAGGTCAACAACAACCAATTACATTATGTAGTATTTAAGACATATCCACCTGCTGTGAACAGTGGCATATTTGAGTTACTTCAATGATTTTTTTGTAGCCAAATACTCTGTAATCAAGGTATAACTAAAATTCAAAAAAAGAAAAGGATTCCAGATTTAATCAAAAAGGAATGTAAAGATGTAAAGTATTCTGATTCTTCTGCCCATGAAATGACCAAAGTACATGCAATACTGAGACGAGATTAAAGCAAAGTTGGTAGTTGCTAATGTTCAAATCCACTTACCAAATATTCCAGAAGTTGTTTATCATTATTCGTTCTTGCCTCTGCAATATCCCACAATCCCTTTTCTGAGCTTCTTTAATAAGCTACAATTTGAATATACTTGATAATTAATAGGAGAAACATAAAAAACTTTCAGAACCACCAAGTGTATGGGCAGGTGATTATTACATGGAAAAGAAAACATAATCAACAGGGAGATATGAGACATCACGGTTTACCATTCTTTGCCCTTATGATACAGTTCTGGAAATTCATTTTTCAGGTTGTGCTTTTTTATAACATCGTACGCACTTTCTAACAGCAACCTATCACTGTACTGCTGGACGAGGGCACACAACATTGGCCTTCCCATAAAATCTGCCCACTTCTCTGCTGCTCTGTATTCTTTGTTTTCCATCATTTTAAATAGAAAAGACTCTCCAGAGTTGCGGAAAGAGAAGCGTTCAAGCAGAGTGACTGCTGTCATATATGATTGGGACTCTATCAACTCATAAATATATTGCTCAACAAATGCTTTTGCTGTGTTCAAATCATTACCATTCTTTACATCTAACTTGCACAAAACTTTCTCAATATTTTCCAGTCTAATATCAAATACTTCAAGTATCTTTATAAGAACCCTTTCATCATGGCCATTGCCCCCAACAGTGTTAAGAAATAATTGAGCAGCGAGGGACTTTGCTCCAAGTAAGTCTTCTTGGGTGGTTCCCGTTTTAAGAAGATGGCGAAAAGCAGATATTATCAAGTGACTGAATCCTTCACAATGTAATTCGAATATAGGCAAGACACAGAGGCAGCGAGCAACAAAAACAGCTGGCCCAGGTCTGGGAGCATTATACAGAACTTGACGGACCGTTTGCTGAAGAGAACGAAATTTCGATAGTGCCTTGCATTTACCTATCAAATACAAACATAAATGAAAACTTATACATACATGTATATGTGTGCATGGGTATGCCTGTATTTGTGAGTATAAAAGGAAGAATTAGAAACTATGAACAGAGTGAGCCAAAAAAACAGCAATCCAGCGATGCTATATTAGTTGTTTCTTCATATATTTATTAATTGCATTCAAGCTTACACGTTATGTAACTTTAAGAATTTGAGATTAAAATTGTTTGGTCTATTCTGCTGCAAATTTTGAAAAATAAGAAATTAATAATTAATTATTAGTAAAAACAAGGGTTAAGAAGGAATAAAATGACAAAATATCCATAATAATGTCATTAAAATTGACAATAGAATCAGTATGAGATATTTAATGCTACGGGCATAATAGGAAAAAATGTGTAAAAGTTTGGTTATTAAAAGAAAGTCATTTAAATGGGACAACCAAAATAGTAATAAACAACACGGAGGGAGTATTAGTAAACAAGGGTTGGCTGTGAAATATCAAAGAATTGATATCATCAATACAAACATACAGATATATATATATATATATATATATATATATATACACACACACACACACACACACACACATACTCTCTAAATCCCACAAATAATGCAACATAGTTTTTTGCAAAAAAAATTAAGAAATTTTCAAATTCTAATATGATTTCCTAATGACCCCTTTGAAATGTGTGTTGAGAGTGTTCGAATAATATGAACCACAAAAATTTTAGTTCGTGGAGAGATCCGCTATATATTCAGATGATAAAAGTGACATGACTATGGGTAAATTAGTCATTTAACTCCACAAAAGTTACTCAAAAAAGAAGTGTTGCAATTTTTGTGGGACCTCCTAATAAGGAATGTGTTGCAAATATTTTGTGAGAGGGAAGAGAAAATTGTACCATGAATATAACATTCTTTTAAGAGGTAAAGAAACACCACTGGAGAAACATGGGTAAGATCGGAAAAAGAATGCATGGATATAGTCCATTCTTGATGAGTTATGTCACTATTTGCCTCTAGAATGCTTTTATCCAAACCCATGGCACCAAATGGTGGATAACCCTAAATAAGAAGAAAGAAAGATAATAATAATAATAATAATAATAATAATAATAATGTTGAGGAAGTAAAATATTGAACCTCATCATTTATGTTAGTAGTTAGTACTGCATTGGAAGAAGTAAACTTAACAATAGCGTGATAAAGCAACTGTTACTCAACATCGGTCACAAAAATCAAATTAAAACACAGTTTGAACTAATGGATGATTCTTCACAATTCAAAAGAAAACTGAAGTATAATTAATTGTGAATGCAATTGAGATGTCAGAGTTATGTGAAGAAATGATAGATCTCGGTACAATATACATTATTGGGCCCAATGGTTAAGTGTCAAAAGAAAATGTTATAGTAGGAAATGAAGTTAGGTCTTTTTTATTTTTTATTATAGAGTGAGTACAAAATCTTATTAAATCTTGCGGTGCAAGAAGCATCCAATTGGTTTGGTTATTATCCAAAAAATCATGATTTTAATCATGGATGCTGTAGATGGTTGGCCAATACTAATGTATGTTGAATATATCAAATTAAGTCACATATAGTAAAAATATTTCTTTATAGAATAACAATGACAACATGATACCGACAAGGACAAACAATCATCAGCTCAAGCACGACAACATTGACTGAAAAAACATAACCACCACGAAAAGATACTATGGACATGGTGTTCATGCAACTATTGGAGCAAAAACATAATAATTACAAAAAGATAGTATGGTCATGGTGATCATGCAACTATTTGAGATCCATTTCTGATCATTCAACTAATTAGTCAAGCAAATATTATTTTGTTGCGGGATAATTAATTTGCTATACTTCAGTTTTAATTTTGAAAATGTCTTTATTTGACTTTAAAAGATCAAATGTGATCCTATATTTTGAAACAGGAAACTAGGGGAGTATTTATAAAGCCATTCATCACTTAAAGGTGCATATCTATAACATAAGAACAAAAAGAGTGGTAAATCTTATTTTATAAGGTGCTTAGCGCACAATTTATTTTCCTTTTTGCCTTCTCTTTTAGACTTTAAAATTTATTTCACTTAATCTCAAAAAATTTATAATATAAAGTCACTTCACATGTAGCAGTTTGCACTCCACATACATTTTACACTTGTTGTTGAGTGGAAATAACTAAATGTGCAGTGCATTTTCCATCCCCAAAGTTATGATTATAAACCCTGTTCAACCACTATATTTATGTGGTATACCAGTCTATTTTAAGTTAATTCAAGCTTGGCTTGCAGAACCTGCAAGGCTGCACTCACCTCTAGTAGTACACACAAATAGTAGAACCAAACATGAAAATGTAATCCCCCATCCCACATTCAAACATGTGGGTAGGAGTGAACTATTTATAAGGTCTCAATCCAACTACCAATGTTACTAGTAGTCATGACCTTTGGCCCAACCAAGATGACCAAATTAATGCTCTTTTAGCCTTTTCGGGACTCGGTTTGAGATGGGTTGTTACGAATGACAGGAATTAAAGGGGGGAAACGAATATCTCATTTCTTATTGATGAAGCCTAATCCAATTTTGATTCAAAGGTAATTGTTAAAGCTATCCAAAAGGTGTTTGGACCCGTTCCTTCCACTCCGGACCAATACATAATCTTCGTTTGTTTGCCACTATGACCAATTAGACAACGTGCCCCAGACCCACATTTTAAGGGGTAATCTTGTACTTTCGGGTTGAATTAGAGTTTCATATATTTCATTATATAAGTAGGGGATCTTGCATTGAATTATGTACAAAATTCTAAAGATGTTGAGACTGATTTACCAGTGATCGTAGATTAACCCAACCTTTGGGTGAACTGCGTAAATTTTGTGCTTGTGTGTGATTATTTTTCTTTCGATTTCTTTTTGCTATTATTTTTGCTGCATTGTTATTCTCTAACAACATTTCCATGAAATGAAAATAGTTTGGTTGATTGTTTCATTGGAATGGAATGAACCACTCTCATTGCCAGCCAAATTGATGACTTTCATTCCTTACGGGGTTGTGGAATGACTTATTCCTGTCCATACCATTCTTTATTCTGTTCCTACCTTAATTCTAAAGGAATGAAATTAAGAATATTAAACACTAAATACATTACTCAACCTGCCAAATATATCTCCAGATCCCAATAAAACAATTAAACATTCATGCGAAATATGAACAGCATAATTTCATACATAATATCACAACAAACAGCCCAGAACCACACAATCAAAAAGAAATAATAGTAACATTGATAGACAATGAACACGTATTCAGAGTTTACCTCAACCGTAGCTGATTTTCTGCAATCAGTCGTAGTAAAAATGCCGCCTCTCTCTTATTTGCCACAATGCCAAAACCACTATTTCAACACAAATATATAATTGATTGTTGAAGCAAATAAACAATAGGTCTAACCCATTTTTTCTCTCTTAAAAGGGTGTATTTATCCCTGGTTTGTGTTCTAATGTAGGTATATACTCTGAGTGCATAAGGGTTTTAAGCAACCAAAAGAACCACCATTAAAGATGCTTTATTTGCCAGAGATGGCAACAATTGTTTACTTCCCTTCCTTTTTTTCCCATCTAAATAGACTTTTTGGAATTTTCTTCTCTTTGCCTTTAACTGTGACGGTGCTATCTTGCGCTCCTAACCTTTTAGATGTATAATTTTAACAAAAAGTGTTTTTATAAAAAAGTTAAAAAAATAGTATTTGATTACATAATTACACAATTATTTTTAGGGATATTAATGATAAATTTAAGATAATTATGTGGTATGAGATTTTATTTATTTTTAACTATTTAAGAATAATTTTAAGAAATTGATATTTTCACATGAAAAGTATCGCTATAGATATATAGCGACCGGAAAAATCGTCGCTATAGGATCTATAGCGATACTTTTTATGTGAAAATATTATTTTTTATTGTGAAAATATTAGTTTTCTAATTTTATACTTTGTGCTTTTGTAAAAATAGTTTAGATAAAAGTAATAAAAATTTCGGGACTCGGTTTTGAGATGGGTTGTTAAGAATGACAGGAATTAAAGGAGGGGGGGATATCTTATTTCTTATTGTAATCTGACTTTGATTCAAAGGTAATTGTTAAAGCTATCCAAAAGGTGTTTGGACCGGTTCCTTCCACTCCGGACCAATACATAATCTTCATTTGTTTGCCACTATGACCAATTAGACAACGTGCCCCAGACCCACATTTTAAGGGGTAATCTTGTACTTTCGGGTTGAATTAGAGTTTCATATATTTCATTATATAAGTATGGGATCTTGCATTGAATTATGTACAAAATTCTAAAGATGGTGAGACTGATTTACCAGTGACCGTAGACTAACCCAACCTTTGGATGAACTGCGTAAATTTTGTGCTTGTGTGTGATTATTTTTCTTTCGATTTTTTTTTGCTATTATTTTTGCTGCGTTGTTATTCTCTAACAACATTTCCATGAAATGAAAATAGTTTGGTTGATTGTTCCATTGGAATGGAATGAACCACTCTCGTTGCCAGCCAAATTGATGACTTTCATTCTTTACGGGGTTGTGGAATGACTTATTCCTGTCCATACCATTCTTTAAGTTAATGCACTATTATGTTAATTGTTGTTGGACTATTTTACCCTCTATTAAATCAGATATGTTTAATCCATAATTTAAAAACTATTTTTTTTGTCACACCAACTTCTTATGGCCCCACACAAGTAGCCACGTCAACAATTTCTGACGTGACAGGTTCAATTTGTTGCAATTGGAAAAAAATAATAGTTCAATCATCTAATTGAGAAAATTAAAAGGTAAATCACCGAAATGGAATATGACATATAGTTTAGGGTACTAATTCATATTTAAGCCTTTTATAAAAAAGTTAAAATACTAGTATTTGATTACATAATTATACAATTATTTTTAGGGATATTAATGATAAATTTAAGATAATTATGTGGTATGAGATTTTTTTTAACCATTTAAGAATAATTTTAAGAAATTGATATTTCTACATGAAAAGTGTTGCTATAGATGCATAGCGACGAGAAAAACCGTCGCTATAGCGACATTTTTCATGTGAAAATATTAGTTTCCTAATTTTATATTTTGTGCTTTGTAAAAATAATTTAGATAAAAGTAATAAAAATTTTGTTTTAGTTTAAAGTGTTTTTTTTACCCATTTTAATAGTGCTTTTTAATATATATTTCTTTTAAACTTAGAATTTTTTTAGTGCACCCAAAACTTCCTTGAATTAGTTTAAATCTTAAAATAAAATTATGTTAACAAATTGAAGGTTATTTTCGGAGGTCGTAGGTCGTGGGATACAATACAACTCTCGTATCTTGGCAAGGTCATTGACATCGATTGTAGATTCGGTATTGATATAGGCAAAAACTTCTTCATTTGAGTATTCTCTTATCATTATCTGTACATTAAGCTCAGCCTGAGATGACACTGGAGCTTGGGGTGTAGTGGAGATAGTGGGGGTGACTATGGTGGAACTAGTGGTAATGACGGTTGTGACGCCTCAAAATAGGTATACATCACCCATCTTGAGTCGTCAAATACATGGTACAAAATTTAAATACAACTTAATAATACAACTGTCGTTTAAAATACGACAAAACATAAACTGAGAGTTTTAATACGAATATTGTCTTTTAGACAGTATTTAACTCAAATGGAGTCCTCAATACATTTATTTTCACACTATTTTATAGAATAGTGAGGACTACTAATGCTATCATCTGGACCGTTACTCCGTTCTCCGACTAGTCCTGGCTACGTTCTCATTTCTTGAAGAGAACAATGAAAGCAAAAGGGTGAGCTCAATTAGCCAGTAAGAAATATTATGACTAAGATAATACAGAATACTTTATCGTTAGCCTTGTGATGTTAAAGCGATAAAATATAACAAACATCAAGTTTAAGCGCATCGAATAAGCAATCCATTAGAAGAGTCAGTAGAGCATAAAATCTACTATCTTACGTGATTTAAAAGGTTTTTCCATCACTTTTATCACTCGGACTCGACAATAAATAATCCACATCATCCACCCGACTACTGACGAGGATATTCATTAGTATCACGACCATAAATTATCCATGCACTACGGGCGAGGATATTCGTGTTTTCATCGATGGTCGTGATCATGCCAACAAGCATCCATCGATGCACTACGGCCGATGAGGACTTTACCACATCATTTGTAACTTTACGGTCATGATTATACAAGAATAATCCACGCAGTTAATAATCATACCAAGTCCATCTACGCACTTTCTGAAGCCATGAGATGACTTTCAACATAATATAAACATGAGGATGATGACAATGATATAAGAATTCAATAAAACAAGTTCAAGGATAAATTTATAAAGATTTATAATTTAATTTATCCAGAAATCAATAACGTCCAAATTGTCAACATGATACTGCTTTGTGGAGTAAAATTCAAGAATAATATTGTACCAAAAATAATTTGGACCTATAATGAATTAATTTTTATCATGAATAGTACTTCGGGTGAATAGTACTCGAGTGAATAGTACTCTGTGAATAGTAATTCGGGAATAGTAACCCCGTGAATAGTATTCCGACATAAAAAAGTTAAAACTTATCAAAAATGCTCAGAATAATATTTTCATGAAAAGATATTGGATGAAGCGCAAATATCAAAGATATTCTACTAATTTTATGGAGTATAGAAGCCAAAACTCTAACAAAACGAGTATAGAATTCGAAATCCGAAACGAAATAATATTACTTATATACTATAGAATATGGAAGAAAATATTATTTCAAGCGAATATTGAACAAAAATAACATCCCTTACCTTGAAAAGAAGAGTATTCCAACTGGTATAGCGGGGATATTCTTGAAGAAAACTTTCACTGTTTTCTAACGCTAAAGCTTTTTAAAACTCTAAAGAAATACGCTCAATATTATAGAAGAAGAATTCTTCGATTACGGTGTGATTTTCAATTCTAACTAAGCATCCTATTTACAGGAGAATGGAAAGATACTATTTAAATTTGAAAATCACGGACGCACAGTGCTACGCAGAAAAATTCAACCGAATAATTTTCTGACTTTACTATGCAAATACTATGCAGGCACTATGCAATAAAATATTCTAATAAAACAAAAACTTTAAATAAAATATAATATATTCTATTTATAATTATATAATAAAACAATATATATATATATATATATAAACATGTGATATATATATATATATATATATATATATAAGACCCGAAATTTTTTAAATAAAAGAATTTCCTTTATTTATTATCTTGAAATAGTAAGGGTTGATTTGATTAATGTGGATAGTTAAGGGTTAAATCATAAATATTTCAAAATAAGCAAGTGGTTATAAAATATTCATTTTGTTTGGGAATATTCGTTTGGTCGTGGAATATTAAATGCTTTGTCGGGGAATATTAAATGCAATAGGTATGACCATGTATGGGCCCCATGCGGAAAGCGATTGGATGAGAAAGCGACAAATATAAGTTGGTTAAAAATAACGGCGTAGTTATTGCAATTAAGGCTGTTGGAGTAACCGGTTGGTTAAAATCTGATGTCTGGCGTGGTTGCGCGATGCACTGCGGTATTACCTGATGTAGTGTTGAATTATTGATCCTTACGTGAAGAAGGCACTACTCAATAATTATTACGATGAATTCTTGTTGATAGTTTATTTTATTGATTGAATAATTCTTTGCGTTGATATTTTATATTATTGTTGTTTGATAATTGTCATCCTTTGATATTTCCCATTATCGGATCGATAATTCATATTATTTGAATAATATTATTAGATAACATTATTGGCAATGTCTAGAAAGTTACTGTCTAAGGAGAGGTTTGGTCACCTAATTGCGGCGCGATAGGAGAGATCCTTATTGGAAAGCCCCTCTTTCACAGGAGCGACTGGTTGTCATAAATGTGATTACGTAATATCATTTGTGAATAATTAATTATTGATTCATATGATAAGGAAATATTTATTTTATATGAATATAAATGATGGATTTATTTATGTGGTTATTAATGAAGGAATTAATGTTGAGGTGTTTTATCGGTATTTTATCGGATTGGAGGTATTAAAAATTAAATCGGGGTTTTGAGATATATTGCGGGGTTATAATTTTTAATCAAACCGTTGGATTGTGGTAATTTTGGGTATGTTATACATACATAAGTTGAGTATATGTCCACAAATTTTGAGCCGTTAAAAATTCACGAATGATTTGTTGTGAATTTTTAGAGGTGTCGGATTGAAATTAGGTTTATAATTGATTTTGGTGGAAAATTCTAGAATTGAGTAGGCCCCACTTGTGGTTGGTGAAGAAATGTCTTTGAATTTTATTTCAAATGTGGTGGGTGGCAATAGTAGCGGAGTAAAGCCATCGGTGTGCAGTCAAATGCTGCTTGACGGGCTAACATCTTTCTATAAATAGAGGCTAAGTTAGAATTGAAAATCACACGAAACAAAACAAGTTTTCTCTTTCTCTCTATATTATTGAGGCGTATTTTGTGAGTATTTAGATACTTTGAGAGTTCTTTTATTCGGTACAAGTTTCATTCAAAGACATCCTTGAGCCTTTCCTTAGAAATCTTGATTCTTTGAGGTAAGGGATGTTATTTTCTTCTCAAATGATATTAATTCTTGATATCATTATCTTTGAAATATTGGTTGGTACTTTTTATCAAATTTGGAACTTTTTCATGTCGGGTTACTATTCATGAGTTCTTATTCACGAGTTACTATTCATGAGTTCTTATTCACGAGTTCTTATTCACAGTACTATAAATGAAGCGTGAAGATGTTTTTTGTGGAATTTCTATCTTTGGGTGTAGAGTTCTTATTCACGTATATCGGCACTTTATTCACGTATCTGACCTTATTCACGAATACGGCACTATTCATAGAAAAATGAAAATTTTTTTTTTCGTCTCAAATATCTATACGGATACTAGCTTTGATTGTATCCATGTTTTGATCATTCTTGAATTTTACACCACTATGATTATTTTTGAGGTATTATTGGACATGGATAAAACCAAGTATGAATCCTTAATCCTTAATCCTTGTCATTTTGTTTCCTTTGGATTCGTTTCTTTAAAAATATTTTCATCATCCTCGGTCTTAAATGATGATATTATTGAATATCTTTGGCTGTAGTCAAAGAAAGATGAATGATTCTGAAGAATATCTTTGGCTGTAGTGCAAAGATGAGCAAGTGTTTAAATGAACATATTAAGTGATGAATATCTTTGGCTGTATAGTGCAAAGATGAGCAGTGGTGTTTAAATGAACATGATGGTGATGAATATCTTTGGCCTTTAGTGCAAAGATGAGCAGTGTTGAGATGAACATGATGGATTGATGAATATCTTTGGCACTGTAGTGCAAAGATGAATATTTGATTTGAGATGAATATTGATTGATGTTCTGACGGGGATAAAATATTGATGATGGGTATTAAATTCATAGATTATAGTAGATTTCATTCTCTACGTAACTCTACATGAATTATTATTTCATTGCGAATATTGATGCGAAACTTGTTTATACATTGTATTCTATCAGATTTTTCCTGTTGGAGACTAACGATAATTTGTTGTATATTATCTTAGTCATAACATCTCTTCTTGGGCTAGTTGAGCTCACCCTTTTCCTTGTTGTTCCATTTTTCTTCTCGAGGGAGGCGAGAATGTAGCGAAGTCTTAGTCGGGGTATGGAATGAAGGTTTAGAGAGAGTTGTTTAGTAGTCCTCACCATTATTGTAAAATAATGTATCAATAAATGTGATGAGGATTTATTTGAGTATAAATATTATACAGAAGATAATATTTGTATTTAAACTCTGATTTTATTGTTGTGATAATAAAGTTGTAGTTGTTTACGTACCATGTATTTGGCGACTCGAGAATGGGTTGGATGGAATGGACCTATTTTGGGGTCGTCACGGTTGGTATCGAGCTTAGGGATATGATCTCTGGCGGAGATCGGGGGAATAGAACTAGGAAGGGAGGCAGAGTAAATCCTGCTAGTGTGTCTACTAAGCTTCTTTGTTAGTTAGTCAAGATATATAGGGATATTATGTGATTGATTTCCTTAATTAACCCTTGTTTTATATGCGATAATTGAGAATGTCGTGAGAATATTAATAGTGGTGTAAATGAGATCGTAGAGAGATGCTGTATTTATGACGAGGAGAGCGTGCAACAGTGGCAATGTACCTCCTGTGAATAACACCTTTGAGCGAGATGATGAGCGAGGGATGTTTAGAAGCTTTTTGCGGTTCATGCAAAATCGAGACGTCGGAGACTCGTGTTCAAAATCTGAGGAGGAGATGATAGCGATTCACGGGTGGTCACACCAAGCGATTCGAAGTTGGGACCACGAAGTGCAGGGAAAGCGGATCCGATCATGGCGGAAACATGGGTCAAGCAAATTACCAAGATATTCGATGTCTTGGGATGCGAAGAACGAAAGTTCCATTCGCTACTTTTATGTTAAAGTGGCGGCGATTCTTGGTGGGAATACGTAAGCGTACCATTCATTTACTTTTCGGCGTATGTCGTGGGAGACATTTTGAAGCAGTTCAATGACAAGTACTTCCACGAAAGTATTCGTCGTATGAAGGAAGTGGAGTTTATTAGATTGGAAGCGAGAATAACATGGCGGTGTCCCGATGGCGAAGTTTGCGGAGTTATCGAGGTTTGCACCTCATTTGGTGGAGAATGAGGAGCGTATGACGCGGATGTTTACGAGAGGTTTGAAACCCGGCGTACGTCGATATCTCATTTCTCATAAATTTTCTCTCTATTCGGATGTTGTAAGCGAGGGGCTCGGTTGTTAGGCGAGATAACGAAATACGTTCAATGAGGGACCATAACGAGGATCATACCAAAGATAGCGATCATCGAATAACGATAACCCGGTGGAGAAAGAGGAATACGGACAAAGGCGGTAACCACTCTGGTGGTAATCGTGGCCGTGAAAATAGAAAAGCGAGTTGGGAGGAGATTTTAAAAAGGAGATTCAACAACGACCGTGTGAAGGCGTCGGCGCCCGGTGGCAAATGGTTCGAGGAGGAGAAAGACCATCGGTCGTATGTTACAAATGCGGGAAGAGGACATATCACCCAAAGCGCCCCTAGCAGTTTAAGGTATGCTATAATTGTGGAAAAGAAGGACATATCGCTCGAGATTATGCGATATCGAAACCGATCCAGGGAATGGTGACTCAAAAGGATGTCCGAGAAAAGTCAAAGTCGGCGATTCACGGAAAGGCGTTTTCGTCGTGGCCGGTCAAAATTGAGAACCCGAACGAAGTTAGCAGGTTAGTTAATTATAAATTCTTGCGAAGTTTATACCTTACTACTAGATCTGGGTTCTACCCATTCTTTTATCTCTCTTGCTTGCGCTCAGCGTTTGAACTTGACTACGGAGAAATTAGACTTTGACCTATTTATGGAGACTCAGTTGGGAGAAACTTTCATTACATCCGTTGTTTAGAAATCTTGCTTGATTGAGTTGGCACTATCACATTACACTGTTAACCTTATTTCTATAGAGATATTTGTTTTGATGTGATTTTAAGGTTAACTACTCATCATGCCAAAATTGATTGCTTTTGTAAGGTTGTTAGTTTTCATATTCCTAAGCAACTTTGTTATTGAACTCAAGCGATCAAACCATTGTAGTCAAACATTTTCATATCAAGCCATGAAGTCATTCGTTTATTACGGATGTCGAGTTTTCTTAGTCCATGTTATGGATTTGAATAAAGACACGTCGATTTGAATAATATTCTTGTTGTTGTTGATTTTTCCCGGCGTATTTCTGAAGAATTTATTGGCTTACTCCCAAAAGCGATATTAAATTTTGTATCGACTTTGAACCGGTACAAAACTCATTTCTAAAATCTCATATCGAATGGCTCTATTGAACTTGAGAGTTAAAATTCAACTATAAATTTGGTACTGAGCCTTTATCTTGTGACTTCCTTTGTGGAATTCACTAAGCGAGACTCTGTAGAGGGGACGTCATATTAGATGCGATAGTAAAGCGATAGGTGTCATTGTGACGTCTTTATCAAGATTGGGATATGAGTCGCGGTTGAGAGCAACCTAAGTCGAGAATCGAAAATCGTAGCTTTTCAGGCTTAGTTGGTTATTATCGGAGATTCGTTGAAGGATATTCTCGAATCGCTATTCCATTAACGTGGTGACTCGTAGAGATACAAAATTCAAATGGAGCGAGGAATGTGGGAAGAGCTTGAAGAACTCGAGAGGAGACTCATTTCAAAGACATGTTACGACCATGCCATCTGGAAAAGCGAGCGTGGTGGTGGCGTGTTGAGTAGAAGATCGTATACAAATCTGAGTACAATATTGTCAAAGACTCATTTAAGTATAATATACAAAAATAATAGAGATGGAGATGAAAACTCTAGGTACCCACGTGATGATATCTGAGTGCGTGATGATATCTGAGTATAATCGACTTTAATCGATAAAGTTAAAGGCATTCAAGCTACACCTGGGGTGATGAATTTGAAGAAGGAGGTGCGAAGTTGTTAAAGCGAGAATCGGTGAGGTGAGGAAAGCTCGAACCTTGATTTATTAATCCATTTGAAATTCTCGATCGAATAGGAGCGTGGCCTATAGACTCGTTTTACCACCAAGTATGGATGGCGTGTTCATAACGCGTTTTTTCACGTATCGATGTTACGTAAATATATGGACGACCGAAACACGTCATTGAGTTAGAAGCCGAGGACGAGATAATAGAAGACTTAACGTACGAGGAGGTACTGTCAAGATTTTGTAGAGGAAAGAACATGACCTATGTCTGGGGTTATACCATAAGTTAAAGTTTTGTGGAGAAACCATCTTTATTGAGGAAATGACTGGGAGTTAGAAGCGAAAATGAAAGCGAGGTATCTTTACCTTCGAAAACACAGTGCGTCACGTCGATTTCGAGGACGAAATTTCATAAGGAGGGAGGTTGTAAGACCGAAATTTTTTAAATAAAAAAGGAATTTCCTTTATTTATTATCTTGAAATAGTAAGGTTGATTTGATTAATGTGGATAGTTAAGGGTTAAATCATAAATATTTCAAAATAATAAAGTGGTTATAAAATATTCATTTTTGTGGGGAATATTCGTTTGGTCGTGGAATATTAAATCTTTGTGGGGAATATTAAATGCTGACGGTAATATGACCATGTGTGGGCCCCATAACGGAAAGCGATTGGATGAGGAAAGCGACAAATATAAGTTGGTTAAAAATAACGGCGTAGTTGTTAATGAATTAGTTAAATTGGAGTACCCGGTGGTTAAAATCTGATGTCTGGCGTGGTTGCGGTATGTATTGCGGTATTGCCTGATATTGTTGAATTATTGATCCTTACGTGAAGGCACTACTCGATAATTATTACGATGAATTCTTGTTCGATAGTTTATTTTATTGATTCAATAATTCTTTGCGTTGATATTTTATATTATTGTTGTTTGATAATTGTCCTTTACTGATATTTCCCATTATCGGATCAATAATTCATATTATTTGAATAATATTATTAGATAACATTATTGGCAATGTCTAGAAAGTTACATCAAGGAGGAGGTTTGGTCACCTAATTTAATTGCGCCCGATAAGGAGAGATCCTTATTGAAAGCCCCTCTTTCTGAGGAGCAGACACTGGTTGTCGTAAATGTGATTACGTAATATCATTTGTGAATAATTAATTATTGATTCATATGATAAGGAAATATTTATTTTATATGAATATAAATGATGGATTTATTTATGTGGTTATTAATGAAGGAATTAATGTTGAGGTGTTTTATCGGTATTTTATCGGATTGGAGGTATTAAAAATTAAATCGGGGTTTTGAGATATATTGCGGGGTTATAATTTTTAATCAAATAGTTGGATTGTGGTAATTTTGGGTATGTTATACATACATAAGTTGAGTATATGTCCACAAATTTGAACAATTAAAAATTCACGAATGATTTGTTGTGAATTTTAGAGGTGTCGGATTCGGAAATTAGGTTTATAATTGATTTTGGTGGAAAATTCTAGAATTGAGTAGGCCCCACTTGTGGTTGGTGAAGAAATGTGCTGAATTTTATTTCAAATGTGGTGGGTGGCAATAGTAGCGGTAAAAGCCATCGGTGTGAGTCGAAATGCCGCCTTGGCTAACATTTCCTATAAATAGAAGGCTAAGTTAGAATTGAAAATCACACGAAACAAAGTTTTCTCTCTTTTCTCTCTATATTATTGGCGTATTTTGTGAGTATTTAGATACTTTGAGAGTTCTTTATTCGATCAAGTTTCATTCAAACATCATCTTGAGCCTTTCCTTAGAAATCTTGATTCTTTGAGGTAAGGGATGTTATTTTCTTCTCAAATGATATTAATTCTTGATATCATTATCTTTGAAATATTGGTTGGTACTTTTTATCAAATTTGGAACTTTTTTTCATGTGGGGTTACTTATTCATGAGTTCTTATTCACGAGTTACTATTCATGAGTTCTTATTCACGATTCTTACTTCACGAGTAGTACTATTAATGAAGCGTGAAGATGTTTTTTGTGGAATTTCTATCTTTGGGTGTCGGAGTTACTATTCACGTGTCTCGGCCTTTATTCACGATATCTGACCACTATTCACGAATCGGCTTTATTCATAGAAAATGAAAATTTTTCTTTTCGTCAAAATATCTATTACGGATACTAGCTTTGATTGTATCCATGTTTTGATCATTCTTGAATTTTACACACCACTATGATTATTTTGAGGTATTATTGGACATGGATAAAACCAAGTATGAATCCTTAATCCTTAATCCTTGTCATTTTTGTTCCTTTGGATTCGTTCTTTAAAAATATTTTTCATCATCCTCGGTCTTAAATGATGATATTATTGAATATCTTTGCCTGTAGTGCAAAGATGAATGATTCTGAAGAATATCTTTGGCTGTAGTGCAAAGATGAGCAAGTGTTTAAATGAACATAATCGATCGATGAATATCTTTGGCTTTGGCTGTAGTGCAAAGATGAGCAGTGTTTAAATGAACATATACGTGATGAATGAATATCTTTGGCCTTTAGTGCAAAGATGAGCAGTGTTGAGATGAACATGATCGATTGATGAATATCTTTGGCTGTAGTGCAAAGATGAATATTTGATTTGAGATGAATATTGATTGATGTTACTGAGGATAAAATATTGATGATGGATTATTAAATTCATAGATTATAGTAGATTTCATTCTCTACGTAACTCTTCTATGAATTATTATTTCCATTGCGAATATTGATCTCGAAACTTGTTGTCATTGTATACATCAGATTTTTCCTGTTGGAGACTAACGATAATTTGTTGTATATTATCTTAGTCATAACATTCTTTCTTGGGCTAGTTGAGCTCACCCTTTTCCTTGTTGTTCCATTTTTCTTCTCGGGAGGCGAGAATGTAGCGAAGTACTAGTCGGGGTATGGAATGAAGGTTACAGAGAGAGTTGTTTAGTAGTCCTCACCATTATTGTAAAATAATGTATCAATAAATGTGATGAGGATTTATTTGAGTATAAATATTGTCTAGAAGATAATATTTGTATTTAAACTCACAGTTTTATTGTTGTGATAATAAAGTTGTAGTTGTTTCTGTACCATGTATTTGGCGACTCAGAATGGGTTGGGTGGAATGGACCTATTTTGGGGTCGTCACAATATATATATATATATATATATATATATATATATATATATATATATATATATACGCCTCCCGTGAATCAAAGTTGCATCCTTCCCAGGCAACACATTTTTTCTTCTGTAGGCCCCACACGTGGCCCCACCTTTATTATATTAAATAATTTTCTACCGATTATTTTGAAAAATGGGCAAATGGGGGGTCCATATAATAAGCAAAACTTCATAAAAATCACCTCAATATTTTTAACAACATTTATCATCGTTATTATAATTCACAATATTTAACGACCAGGTCGTTCCCAAGAAAGAGGGGCTTTCCAATAAGGATTTCTCCCTATTGGCGCGCAATTAGGTGACCAAACCTCTCCTCGATGTAACTTCAGATAACCGTCAATATTACAAATAATAATATTAATAACTTTGTCGTCTCAATTATTGATTTATTAATATATAAAATATCAACAATAATTGAATCAAATAACGTGAGATACTATGCAGTAATTACTGTAGTAATAATTGAACAAAACTGAGTGACTTCTCACGTAAGCATCAATAATCAATACCTAGTGTGCTACTATGCAACCACGCCAGTATTCTTTGTACTTTAACACCGGGTGTTTCAACAGTTAACGGTAAAACTTTTGCCGTTATTTTTATAAAAAGATATTTTTGTCGTTTTCTCAATCCGATAATAATTTCGTTGTGGGGTCCACCAATGATTGTGTCGTCGTACGAATATTCTCTGTTAAAACGAATATTCTCTGACCAATCGAATATAATATAACAACTTGCATACTTTGCAAAATTTATAAATATTACTCACAACTATAATATTATATCAAATTCACTCCTTAATATTCAAAAATAATATTTATAGAAAATTCATCTTTATTCATAAAAGTTGGGGTCTTACAACGGTGTCTGTGGTAGAAGAGGGAATGGAAGCAGTAATGGGGACAGTGGAGCCTGGAGCAGAGCTAAAGAGGGTGTTTTCAGTAAAAGTGATTGGTGTAGATGAGGATGGAGTGTTTGAAGCAGCCATTGGAAAGCAAGGAGTAGGAATAATCGGAGAAAATGTTTACCAAAAGTAAATATTTGCAGATAGCTCTTAGTTGATTTTAAAAAATTAGATCTGAAAAATGTCGGTTGTTTTGGGGGAAAAGGCTTTTGAAATGACTGACCCGTCAACTTCTCCCGGTTACCTGAATGCGGCGCGCTAATTTGGTGGAAATGATGGCGAACGTAGGAGTTGATTTAGGGGCCCAGGAATAAGTGTTAGGTACGTTACCGAGGTGTTTTATTTTGTGCTTGGTTTATTCCTATTTATTATGTATGCAATTATTGGGCTTTTAATGAGGAACTCTTCCATTAAATGTTTTATTATAATGGATTATTGGGGGCATTATTGGAGCATAATTATTTGGGCCCGGATGATCCGATGGGCCATGATTCATGTGGAGGAAGTCTCCCAACGTAGGAACCTATTTGGGTAATTAGAGAACTTTAAGGAATCCAAGATTCCTAATTATATTCGATTTCTAACTCCTAAAAAAAGTGCCAAGATATAATCCGACTTCCTTCCTTTAAGGAGATTCAGTTCAATCCCATTAAGGAATCTGACCTAATGAGGAAACTTATTTCCTATGGGGAAGGGCATGTAGAGGAGGTGTGATCACTATAAATACAGGGTTATACTTTGATTCTCAGGTATACACAATTCAATATTATTTTCCTGCACTAAATACCTCCATTGTTAAACCTTGTTTAGTTTGTACTTATTTTCACACCGGAGCTATCCCCGGTGGCCCAAGCAATCAAGCTTCTTCGTGTGATCTCGTTTTTTTGCAGGATTGGACGCACTTCACACACAATTCCTTTCAAAAGCGGACTCAACCAACGGACTAAAAATAGACTAGCTTATTGAGAGATGAAGCAAAAAAAGAACACGGGGTCAAAAAGAACACATGGGTCAAAAAAAGAACCCATGCCATATCAGTTTCAACACACCGCGTGCTCCCACTCTTCCCTCTCTCTCTCTATCAGCGAGCCTGAAGCAAATCGGAAGGGTAAAAAAGCGATCAAATAGGTGGTGTTGCAAATCGGAAGGTAAAGATTCCTACAAAGAGAATCACAAGGTAAAGATTACTACTTAATTTTGTAATTTCTGTTTGATTTGAAAGAAATCTAGGGTTTGTTTTGGGGAAAGTGTATTGTTGATGTGAGAGCCTCTTTGTTCTCTGTTTTCTCCATATACAAGCCGATTTTGTTCTCTGTTTACTACATCTCCATCTTAAGGGCCTCTTTCTTATGTTTATATTTTTATTTTTATGTTACTTTTTACCCATTAGCGGCTTGTTGACATCATAAGTTTATACACAGATAATAAAACTTGGAACTCAGGGAGTACCAACTTCCTTGGCTTTTTTTTTTCTTTTATTTATTTATTTACCAATTCATATACTTTGAGTTATTAACCTCAGGTTTGTATTGTCTGCACAGTTTATCCATTTACGGATTTTAATATGCTATTTGTAATTTGATCAGTAATTATATGAACCTCAATCTTAAAGTGCTAGTATCACTGATTCTTTGTCATGAAAATTCTTGATAAGAGCTATGTTTTTATTTCTTGGTTGTCTGGGAGTTGGGAAAACTTTTGAGTTGAGATAATTAAGAGGCATCACTGAAAATCACAACTTGTCCTGCATGTAGTGCAGTACGAATACGATATTGACACCACTACAATTTTAAGCTGCCACGACGACAAAATGTTGACAACGATAATAAAATGTTGACAGCAATTCTCAATGTTCTTCTAATTGTTATTGTCTGGACTTAAATGTTTTTTTTAACTGTAGGGATGGATGCTAACTTAGAGGATGAAGTAAGGGGTAGTGATGAATTTGGTGATAATGTTGACAATAATGAAAAGGAAGTAGAGAATAAGAGAATTGAAGGGGAGGATGATGAAGGTAGGGAAAATTTTATTTATAATCTGCAAGTAGCTAACCATCTCAAACCTAGTGTTAGAAAAGACTTCAAAACAATAGATGAAGTTAGAGATTTTTATAATGCATATGCTAAAGAGGCGAGATTTAGTATTCGAAGTTGGGCTACTAAGAAATTCGAAGGAAGTGATGAAGTCAAAAGGAAAGGGTATGTATGTTTTAAACAAGGTAAGGGAATAAAAATTGCGGATGTTGAAACTAAAAGGCGTCGGGAATCGATAAAAGAGAGTTGTAAAGCAATGGTAGCTATGTTGAAAATAAATTCTGAGGCTTATGTAGTCACCCAATTTATTGAGGGTCATAGTTACCTTTTGGTAACTCCATTAAAGAAACATCTATTAAGATCTCACCAAAGTGTCTCGACTGCGCAAAAGTGTTTGACTCAACAACTTTCCATAATAAACATACCCTCACATCAACAATTCAATTTCATTGGAGTATAGGCTGGAGGGTTTGAAAACATTGGGTGAACACAAACAGATTTATATAATTATGAAAGGGATAGACGTAATGAGTTGAAGGAGCATGACGGAGAAATGTTTAGTGAGTTTTGCAAATTAGAAAAGGGCAAGAATCCATCATTCACTTATAAAATTAAGGTCGATCATGAAAAGAGGATAACACATTAGTTTTGGGCTGATGCTACCTCTAGAAGGGCATATAATTTTTATGGTGATGTAGTCGTCTTCGATACTACATACAAGACACAATTGATATGGGCTGATTTATGCACCACTGATGGTAGTTAACAAACATGGTCAAACCATAATTTTTGCTTGTGCATTCTTTAGTGACGAGACCTCGGATTCATTTGTTTGGCTATTCAACCAATTTTTTTAGAGGCTATTCCAGGTGATGCCCCTAAAATGATCATTACTGATCAACATCCCGCGATGTCCAAAGCAATATTAGAAACTCTTCTGGATACTTTTCATAGATTCTGTAGTTGGCATGAACAAAATTTTCAGAAAAATTAGACTCAATGAAGTATAAAGCTCACTATAATGAATTTATCGATTGTATTTGGAATTCAGAGTCTAAAAAAGAGTTTAATTTGACATGGACGGAGCTTGTTGGGAGGAGCGGGTTACATGACAACAAATGGTTACAAACAATGTATGACATTCGTACAAATTGGGTGCCATCTTATTGTAATCATGTTTTCTCAACCAATATGACAAGTAGCCAATGAGTGGAAAGCTCTCACGCTTTTTTTAAAAGATATGTTTCTAAGAATAATTCATTAGTTGATTTCATGATCCAATTTAATAGGGGGCTAGTACGCCAATGTCAAGAAGAGTTGTTGGCCGATCACAAAGATTTGATTGAGAAGCCCAAAGTAAAGATGAATCATGATTGTGTTCCAAATGGTTGAAATTTATACTCGGGAAATGTTTTATAAATTTGATGATGAGATATAGGAATGCTTGAATTACCGTTTTGAGCTTATCAAGGAGAGTGACAATAATGCATGTTTCAAGTTCATAGAAAAAAATGTTCACACGTATAGTGCGACAACTTATTTATTACAAAGGATTGGGTTTTGCTTCATGTAGTTGCCATAAGTTTGAGAGTATGGGGATACCGTGTAGACATGATATTGCTTTGTGGAGTAAAATTCAAGAATGATATTGAATCAAAAATGATTTGGACCGAAAAGAAATCAATTTTTCTGTCATGAATAGTACTCGGGGTGAATAGTACCCCGTGAATATTACTTCGAGAATAATACCCCGTGAATAGTACTCGTGAATAGTACTTCATGAATAGTCATTTATGAATAGTACCCGTGAATAGTACTTTTGTGAATAGTACCGTATACATGAATAGTACTCATGGACAGTACTCTGGCATGAAAAACTTGAAATTTAATAAGAATGTGTAGAAAATATCCTTATGAAACGATACTAAATGAAGCGCAAATTTCAAGGATATTCTACTAATTTCACAGAGTATAGAAGCAATACTTTAACAAGATTAGGGTATAATCAGGAATACGAGACAAAATAATATTACTCACATACTACAGAGTATGGAAGAAAATATTATTCCTATGAATCTTGAACAAAATAATATCCCTTACCTCGTAAGAAGAACCGGATCTTTGGAATAGTGAGAGGTAGCGAGACTTCTCTTCTTTTCTCTATAGATTCTCTCTATAGCTTCTCTCTCTATAATTGCTCTTGTGAGACTTAGTGAATTGGTGAGAATGAAAGAAAAATGAGCTTATTTATAGGAAAATATAGTTTCGATAATTGCACGTTTTGGGGCTCGAAATATTATAGTATAATACCTTCATCTTTTTCTTCATTTTTAATTTAGTCCTGCAAGTATTATCAAACTTGCACCACCTCCCCTAATAGTACATCATGTGAATCAATAGTTCAATCATGTGAATCAACAGTTCTATACATGTGAAAATACGAATTACAGTATAGTACCTCCATCTATACCTCTATTTTTAACTTAGTCATGCAAGTATTATCAATCTTGCACCACCTCCCCTAATAGTACATGAATGTGATTCAATAGTACACACATGTGAACAAATAGTTATAAGCATGTGAATTAATAACAATTAATTGCTCATTTATCCGATTAATTACCCGATTGGTCAGTATAACTTCCAGACATCAATTATTATTGAAATAAATGTCAATTTTCACTAACACTAATAATCCTAACACAATGGAACTATCAATTTCATCTTTAATCAACACGAACTTATTCATCATTAATATTATAACTCACAATATTTAACAACCGTGTCGTTTCTCAGGAAAGAGGTGCTTTCAGATAAGGATTTCTCCTTATTGCGCCGCAATTAGGTGACCAAACCTTTTCATGTGTAACTTCTAGACATTGTCAATATTGCAAATAATAATATGAATAACTTTTGTCGTCTCAATTATTAATTTAATAATATAAAATATTATCTGAGGATATCTTTGTGACAATAATTGAATCAATAACATGGAGAGATATGATGCAACAATTATTTGTAACAATAATTGAGTATAAGCGAGTGACTTCTCACGTAAGCATCAATAATCAATACTGGTGTCTGTGCTACTACGCAACCACGCCAGCATTCTTTGTATTTTTACTATTGGGTAGTTTAACGGTAAAACTTTCATTTGTTATTTTATAAAGATAATTTCATCATTTTCTAACTACGACAATACTTCCGTTGTGGGGTCCACCAATGATTTTGTGCGTCGTCATGAATATTCTCGTTAAAAGCGAATATTCTAGACCAATCGAATATTATATAACCACTTGCTTACTTTTGCAAAATTTGTAAATATTACCCATAACTATAACATTATATCATATCCACACCATAATATTCAAAAATATATTTTGAGAGAAATTAATCTTTATTCATAAAAGTTGGGGTCTTACAAATGTAAGACCCGAATTTTATGAAATAAAAGTATTCAATTTTTTATAATTATTATTAGGTAAATGGTTAAATTGATAAAAGTTAAAGTTAAGGGTAATATATGAATTTTTCCAAAATACATGCAGTGGTTATAAAATACTCATTGTTGTTGGGGAATATTCGTTTAATCGTGAAATATTCTTGTTGTGGGGAATATTTAATACGTGCGGTAGTAACCATTTGTGGGCCTCATAATGAATAGCTGTCGGATGAAGAAAACGAGTTTTTATAAATAACGGCATAATTATTACAGATAATTAACAGCGTTGGATTACACAGTGGTTAAAATACGATGAATACGCGCAGAATTAATAATAATAAGCATACCCAGTATTACAATGATATTTTGAATTATTGATTCTTACGTAAGAAGGCACTTTACTCAATAATTATTACGATGAATTCTTGTTCAATATTTTATTTTATTGATTCAATAATTCTTTGCGTTGATAGTTTATATTATTGTTGTTTCAATAATTATTACTGCACAGTATTTTCCCTTATTAGATCAATAATTCATATTATTTGAATAATATTATTAGATACCATTATTGGCAATGTCTAGAAAGTTACATCAAGGAGAGGTTTGGTCACCTAATTGCTTCAAGAAGGAGAAATCCTTATCGGAAAGCCCCCTTCTCGAACCGCACTGGTTGTCATTATTGTGATTACGTAATATTATTTATGAATAATTAATTATTGATTTATATGATAAGAAAATATTTATTGATCTAGATATAAATGATGGATTTATTTATGTGGTTATAAATAAATGAATTAATGTTGAGGTGTTTTATCAGTATTTTATCGGATTGGAGGTATTAAAAGATCAAATCGGTGTTCTTAAAGCTCTATTGCGTGAGTTATAATTTTAATCCGACCGTTGGATCGTTGTGATTTTTGGATATGTTATACATATATAAGTTGAGTATATATCCACAAATTTTGAACCGTTAAAAATTAACGTATGATTTGTTATGAATTTTAAGAGGTGTTGAAAATCATCCGTTTGTGGATTTTGGATATTTTTTGTCTGGAATTTAGAAAAACTTAAAGCTACAAAGTTATAGAGAATTCGATTTCGTGTGGAATGGACATAAAATTCATATTTTTCTGATAAATGGGCTATTTTCTATGAATTACTGAAGTTTCAGAAAATAAAATGATTTTTATTAAAATTGGGTGGGACCCACATTTGTTTTAAACATGTGGGCGGCCAAAAATTTTCAAAAATGAGGTGCTAGTCTTGGTTGGTGGGTGTGCATAGAATTGGAGAAAATAAATAATAATATTTTATTATTTTAGTCTCCTTTGGCGTTCTAGCATTTTCCTATAAATAGGCGCTTAGGTTATAATTGAAAATACACCAGAAACAAGTTTTCTTTCTCTCTATATTGTCGAGCGTATTTTTGTGAGTATTTAGATACTTTGAGAGTTTCTATTCAGTGCAAGTTTCCTTTGGCTTTTCATCCGATATTTCGGTCAGAAATACTGCTCTTTTGAGGTGAGGGATTTTAAGGGTTATTATGTTTTTCAGTTTCGTAATTTTTCCAACCCTCAAAAATTCTGGAAACATTTGAAATGATAATTTGATGAGTTTTCTTGATTGTGTCCAAAAATGGTGATTTTTGGATGTATAGATTAAGAGTTATAAATTTTATGAGAAAAGACTATTTTAAAAGTAAACCCTTATAACTCCATGTGGTTAACTCCAAATTTGGTGAAATTTTTATTGGGAGTACATGTATATAACATCAGTATACTCTGTAAATTTTGGAATTTTTGGACAAAAGTACAGTTTATGATAAATGTCTAAATATTCGGTAGTTTTGGCCATATGAAAAATAGTAAATAATTTTTAAAAATTTCGAGAAAAATATATGTTCAATATGAGACTATATTCGGCTAAATCCTAGAAAAGAAAATTTATTTATACTGATTTGGTATTTTTCATGAAAATGGACTAGTTATGAGTAAATGAATTAAATGTGTTATATGAAATAAGAAAGTTGGAAAATATGATTTTATGGCTTGAGAATCCTATATAAGATATATGCAGATTTTTGATGAGAGTTTTGATTAATGGTGATGAAATCTTATGAGTTTGGCATTTTAGGATGATTAAATGCATTAATTAGTAAAGTGTAAACAATTAAAATAAATTGTTTATAAGTTTAAGAAATGATTAAAATATTGTTGCAATATTAATAATATTAGATTATGAGATTGTTAAGTGATTTATAACATTTAGATTAAGGTGTTATAAATATTGATATGGATTTTATTGCGAAACTTTATCTTTTCGTGTCGGGGTTACTATTCACGAGTTACTACTACGAGTTACTATTAACGAGTTACTATTCATGAGTTACTATTTACGACAAAATTAGTTTCTTTTTTCTGACCAAATTATCGTTGATTTATGAATCTTACTCTTGAAATTAAATCCATATTTTGATCATATTGTTTTTATTATCATATATAACATTTTTATAATCCTGGTGAAAAAATTTCTCTTTGACTTGAGTGTAAAGATGGGTAGATTATTGTATGATCGTGACTATGGGTTCTCTTTGGCCAGTATTGAAAAGTTGAATCGTTGACTGGTATGATCATGACCATTAAATTTACAATTGAATATTTTTAGCTTAAGTGCAAAGGTGAATTGATCAACATTGTTATAATTATGGTTTATATAAATTCTGAAATGATTATGTATTTCTTTGAGATATTAATATCTTTGGCCTATAGTGCAAAGATGAATTATTGATGAATATCTTTGGCCCGTAGTGCAAAGATGACCTGTTGTTAAATATCTTTGGCCTGTAGTGCAAAGATGAACTGTTGATGAATATCTTTGGCCCGTAGTGCAAAAATGAATTTATTAGTATGATTATAAACATGAGCTGTGATTTGGTATAACCATGATCTTTGATGTTTCAGGTAAAGACAGGTGATAAAAATTATCTTCGTCCTGGGTGCGAAGAGAAATTTAGAATCACAATTATGATTATGAGTTATTCATATGATTGTGGAAATGAACTGTTGATTGATGTTACAGGGATAAAACATTGTTGGTGGACTTTTGACGTGGAGAAGATAATAGACGTTATAGTCTATTTGACTCTTCTAATGGATTGCTCGTTCCGCTACAACTATGGTTGAAAAGTTTTTTCATCTATCATATGTTCTAAATCTCTGATTTATTATTGATGAAGGCTATTGATAATTTAATTATCTTTAGTCATGATATTCTTTACTGAGCTAGTTGTGCTCACCCTTTTGCTTCACAATTTCTTTCAGGTAATAAGAGTGTTCTTAGATTCGAGGGGATAACAGGGGAATAGAGCGGTGGTCATAATAGTGTTGAGGTTCTCCCTAAATAGTATGAAAATAATTTTATTGAGAACTTTAGATAAGTGTGTCGTATTGTATACGTCATTTGATATTTAATTTTGGTGAACCGAATAGGGTGAGGTGAACCCAACTTTGGAAGGGTGTTTTGCCACTATCATACAAGATGTCTAATAACATACAACCTCGCGTTATCATAAGACAGGGTTGTGCTCATCCACTTGTTGAGTATATCTACGAGCACTACCTATATGATCTTAGAGTTTGGTTGAAATAAAATTTTTAATTGCAGACAGTTGAGATAGTTATATGTCAAGAGAAGACTCACCATTGGAAGGAACATGATAGTAATCTTCTCATTTTTCTTTGGGGTCTATTGGGTCAACCAAGGATAATTCTGTGGAGATATGATATCTATCATAACCTAGAAGCATGACCTCCCATGTACGAAGGTTTCCTTGAGCACTTCCCAAAGATTTTAATTTCTAAAACAATTTTTGACTGTACCTTTATGTAAGGTGCCATGGTTACGTGCTATCCAAGTTGGTGTCAAGAGTCATAGTTGGTATATATATTTGTATCAAAACTCACAACATATGTGTTGTTGTATTTTGCACGACAATTGTATTAATAAAGTTGTAGTTATTTTCTGTACCATGTATTTGGCGATTCAGAATAGGTTGGATGGATTGGACTTATTTTGGGGGCGTCACATACAACTTCCCCTTCTTTTAAAATTTCGTCCTCTAAATTAGGGTGCGTACCTGGTATCGAAGAGGTGAGGATATCTTGACTTCATCTCAAATTCTAACTCCCAAGTCATTTCCTCCACATCGTGGTTTCTCCACAAAACTTTGACTTGAGGTATAACTATAGAGCGTAGAATATGATCCTTTTTATCCAAGATTTTAATAGGTACCTTTTCATATGTTAAATCTTCTGCTATCTCATCCGATTTTAATTCAATAATGTGGTTCGGGTCTTTCACATATTTACGTAACATAGATATGTGAAAAACGTTATGAACACGAGACATATTTGGCGGTAAGGCGAGTCTATAGGCCACAGTTCCTACTCGATCGAGGATTAAAAATGGGCCAATGGATCGAGGATTAAGTTTTCCTCTCTTTCCAAATCTCATAACTCCTTTCCATGGAACAACACGTAATAACACATGATCTCTAATATTGAATTTCACGTCCTTTCGATGAAGATCAGCATAACTCTTTTGCCGATTTTGTGAGGTTTTTATAAGTTATCGGATCGTTTGAATCTTTTCCGTAGTCATACGTACCAACTCCAGTCCCAACAACGTTGCTTCACCCACCTCATCCCAACATACTGGAGAACGACACTTTCTTCCATACAATGCTTCAAATGGAGCCATGCCAATACTTGCTTGATAACTGTTGTTGTAAGAAAACTCCACCAATGGTAAGAACTTGTCCCAACTTCCTTTGAAGTCAAGGACATAGAGTCTTAATAAATCTTCAAGAGTTTGAATAGTCCTCTCCGACTGCCCGTCCGTTTAAGGATTATATGCCGAACTAACTCATAAATCCGTGCCCATAGCTTTTTGCAAACTAACCCAAAATCTTGAAGTAAATCTTGGGTCTCGATCAGAAACTATGAATACTAGCATACCATGCAATCTTACAATCTCGTTTATGTACATACTAGCAAAATGTTCAAGTGTATAAGTTTCTCGTATCGGTAAGAAATGAGCAGACTTGGTCAATCTATCAACAATGACCCAAATCGCATCTATGCCTTGAGAAACCTTAGGAAGACCAGTAACGAAATCCATGGTAATGTGCTCCCACTTCCATTTTGGAATTTCAAGTGGTTGGAATGGACCTTTTGGCACTTGATGCTCCGCCTTGACTCGTTGACAAGTTAGACACCTTGAGATAAACCCCGCTATCTCTCTCTTCATATTTCTCCACCAAAATGTATGTCGAAGATCATGATATATTTTTTTACTGGATTGCAAACGGTGTGTTATGCGCCTCCATCATGATTTTATACTTCAAGTCAGAATCGTTAGGAACACAAAGTCTGGAGTTGACTCAAAGTATTCTTTCTTCATCGATTCTTGCTTTCAGAATAGCACCTTCTTGCACTTTCTTCTTCATACGCATCAGCTCCAGGTCTGTAGTTTGAGCAGCTTTAACTTTATCGATTAAAGTCGGTTCCACTTATATATTCGCCATCATCACATGGGTCCCTGGAGTCTTTAACTCTATTTCCATCCTTTCCAAGTCATACAAAATGGGTCTTTGCGTTGACAATATTGCACTCGTACCCGCATATGATCTTCTACTCAATGCGTTAGCTACTACGTTCGCTTTTCCAGGATGGTATTGGATGGTATGATCATAATCTTTCAACAACTCAAGCCATCGTCGTTGCCGCATGTTGAGTTCCTTTTGAGTGAAGAAATATTTGAGGCTTTTATGATCCGTATAGATCTCTACCTTCTCTCCATACAGGTAATGCCTCCAAATCTTAAACGCAAAAACGACAGCTGCCAACTTTAGATCATGAGTAGGATAATTCCTGTCATATTCTTTGAGTTGTCGTGAGGCATAGGCTATGACTTTCCCATGTTGAATGAGAACACATCCTAAACCTTTGCCTGAAGCATCGCTGTATATGATAAATCCCTCCGAACTAGATGGTATTGTCAGAACATGTGCTGAAATGAGTCTCCTCTTGAGTTCTTGAAAACTTTTCTCACATTCCTCGCTCCAACCGAATTTTGTATCTTTTCGAGTCAGCTGATTTAATGGAGTAGCGATTCGAGAAAACCCTTCGACGAATCTCCGATAATAACCAGCTAAGCCGAGAAAGCTACGTACTTCGGTCACTGACTTAGGTTGCTCCCAGCTTTGAATTGCTTTAATCTTTGCCGGGTTAACAGATATTCCATGATTTGATATCACGTGCCCAAGGAATGCAACTTCCTCAAGCCAGAACTCTCATTTCTTCAACTTGGCATATAGCTTATTTTCACGAAGCTTTTGGAGTATCAGCCTCAAGTGTTGCTCATGGTCTTCACAAGTTTTGGAGTATATGAGGATGTCATCAATAAAGACGACCACAAAGTGATCCAAATATTCCTTGAATACTCAGTTCATCATATCCATGAAGGCAGCAGTAGCATTAGTCAATCCAAAAGACATGACTAAGAATTCATAATTCCCATACCGAGTTCTGAAAGCAGTCTTTGGAATATCATCAGTTTTAATCTTCAACTGATGATATCCAGAACGAAGATCGATCTTTGAAAAGAATTTGGCGCCTTACAACTGGTCAAACAGATCATCAATACGAGGTAAGCAATTTACCTATTTTGATGGTAACATGATTCAACTCCCGATAATCAATACAAAGTCGCATACTTCCATCTTTCTTCTTCACGAATAGAACAAGAGCATCCCCAAGGAGACGTACTAGGACGAATGAAACCGATGTCTAACAATTCCTGTAGTTGGGTTTTTAACTCCTGAAGTTCAATATGAGTCATTCAATATGGGGCTTTGGAAATGGGTTTTGTACCGAATTCAAGGTCGATACAAAATTCAATTTCATACTCTGGGGGTAGGCTAGGAAGTTCTTCAGGAAATACGTTAGGAAATTTATTAACAATAGAAATATCATTCAAATCTGACATATTTTATTTAAATCCGTGACATGGGCTAAGAAAGCTTGACATCCATTTTTCAATAAACGAATAGCTTTTTGGCTTGATATGACAGTGATTGACTTTAGTGGTTTGGTTGCTTGAATCCGTATAATAGGTTGGTTAGGAATATGAAAGCTAACAACCTTACGAAAACAATCGATTTTAGCATGATGAGTAGTTAACCAATCAATCCCTAAAATCACATCTAATGCAAGTATTTTCAAAGAGATAAGATCGATAGGTAACTTGCGGTTATCGATTTGAATCAAACAAGACTTATAAACATTGGATGTAATGAAGGTTTCTCCCAACGGAGTTTCAACAGATAAATCAAAATCTAATTTCTCCGGAGTTAAATTTAAACGTTGAGCGCAAGTAGGAGAAATAAAAGAATGGGTAGAACCGTATCAAATAAAGTATAAATTTTGCTAGAGTTTATGATTAGCTTACCCGTGATCACCTCGTTCGGATTCCTCGCTTTTTGGGAGGTTACGACAAATGCTCTCCCTTGAACTACCGGTTTTGTCTTGTCTGGGACACCCTTTGATGCCTCCATCCCAGCTGGACTTGACTTTGGTGCACGATAAAATCGGGCTAGGTGACCTTCTTTTCCACAATTGTAACACGCTTTGGACTGCATCACGCAGTTTGGACTGATGTGTCTTTCCCCTCCACATTTGTAACATACGACCGGCGGCCGTTCTCCTTCCTTAACAACAGGTGCTGGTGCTGACGTCTTTCCATCATTATTGAATCTCCTCTTCTTGAAATTTTCACTTCTATTATCTTGGCCATGATTACCACCGAAGTTACCATTTCTGGCATATTGATTCCCTCCACGTTTGTTGTCACCGCTTCGATGACTACTACCACTGGTATTATCGACTTGTTGGCTGCTCTCTCTTGGTTGGGTTCACTCATTATCGCACTCCAATAACTGAGCCCTATTTACAACATCTGAATACAAACACAGTTTGTGAGAGATAAGGTATTAACGTATCTCGGGTTTCATACCTCTTATAAACATCCGCGTCATTCTCTCCTCATTATCAATCAAGTGTGACGCAAACCGGGACAACTCAGCAAACTTGGCTTCGTACTGTGACACAGTTATATTGTTTTGCTCTAGCTTGATGAACTCTACCTCTTTCATGTGATGAATACTTTCAGGAAAGTACTAGTCGTTGAATAGTTCTTGGAACTTCTCCCAAGTCATCTTCAGTGCGGCAGGTTGAGTACGCTTTACTGATTCCCACCGAAGACCGCCTCCGCAGCAACTGACTGAAGGTGGCAAAGGAACCTTTAGCTCCTCGAGCATCCCAAGACATCAAATATCTTGGTGATCTGCTTTATCCACGTCTCCGCCTTAAGTGGTTTTGGCTCTCCAAAAAACTTCGGTGGTCCCAGCTCCTTGAACTGTTTAGCGGTGACCGTCCGAGAGTTGCCAGTGATTCCCCCTGCATTTTGAACAGGAGCCGCTCTCGCCTGATGTTGCATGAATTGCATAAAGCCTTTGAACATCCCATCATTCACCATTTTATCGTTGTTATTGTTTACCTGAGGATTATTGTCTTCCTGTTGCACATTATCCTGGGTATTGATCATTGGTGACTCAACGGTCTCATGTGCTTCATTGCTTATCTCAACATTTACGGATGCCATTTTCAAATACTGCCACAAAACAAGGGTTAATTGACATGACACATATTATCCCTATACTATGACCGACCAATTAAATATCAAATAAACTTAGGTATGTCATACTAGCGAAGGAATTCCCCGTCTCTCCCCTCATAGTTCTTGTCTCACATCTTAGCCAGGGATCATATCCCTAAGCTTTGATACCAACTATGACGCCCCCAAAATAGGCATACATCACCCATCTTGGGTCGCCAAATACATGGTACTGAATACAAATATAAACTTAATTATACAACATGAACTGTAAGTTTTAATACAAATATTGTCTTCTAGACAGTATTCAAACTCAAAATAAGTCCTCATTTATTATCACACTATTTCACAGGATAGTGAGGACTACTAATGCAAACATCTGGACCGTCACTCCGTTCCCCGACTAGTCCCGGCTACGTTCTCATTTCCTGAAGAGAACAATGAAAGCAAAAGGGTGAGCTCAACTAGCCCAGTAAGAAATATTATGACTAAGATAATGCAGAATAAATTATCATTAGCCTTCAACAATGTTAAACTGATAAAATATAGTAAACATCAAATTTAACTGCAGCAGAACAAGCAATCCATTAGAAGAGTCAAGTAGAGCATGATATCTACTATCTTCTATGATTTAAAAAGTTTTTCATCAACTTTATCGCTGAGACTTAGCTTAATAAATAAACCACATCATCGAATCATCCCTGCACCATGGCTAAGGATATACATGTAATCATCAATGGTCATGACTATACCGAATAATCCCTGGTCATAATCATACCAACAACTGTCCATCAATAAACTACAAGTCAATGAGGACTTTTATCACATCATTTATAACATTACGGGTCATGATTATACCGAATGATCCTTGGTCATAATCATACCAATCAACAGTTCATCTATGCACGTAAGACAAAGATGACTTTCATCACAATGTAAGCATGAGGATGATGACAATGATATAAGAATTCAATAAAACAAGTTCAAGAATAAATTTTAAAAACTTTAATAATTTAATTTATCCAGAATTCAATAATGTTCAAATTGCCAACATGATACTGCTTTGTGGAGTAAAATTCAAGAATGATATTGTATCAAAAATGATTTGGACCGAAAAGAAATCAATTTTTTTTGTCATGAATAGTACTCGGGGTGAATAGTACCCAGATGAATAGTACCCCATGAATAGTACTTCGAGAATAGTACCCCGTGAATAGTACTCGTGAATAGTACTTCGTGAATAGTAATTTATAAATAGTACTTTGTGAATAGTACTTTTGTGAATAGTACCGTATAAATGAATAGTACTCATGGACAGTACTCCGGTATAAAAAGCTTAAAATTTAACAAGAATGTGCAAAAAGTATCCTTGTGAAACGATACTAAATGAAGCGCAAATCTCAAAAATATTCTACTAATTTCACTGAGTATAGAAGAAATACTTTAACAAGATGAGAGTATAATCAGGAATACGAGACAAAATAATATTACTCACATATTACAGAGTATGGAAGAAAATATTATTCCTATGAATACTGAACAAAATAATATCCCTTACCTCAGAAAAAGACTGGATATTGGAATAGTGAGGTAGCAGACTTCTCTTCTTCTTTCTCTCTATAGATTCTCTCTCTATAGCTTCTCTATCAATAATTTCTCTTGTGACACTTAGTGAATTGGTGAGAATGAAGGAAGAATGAGCTTCTATTTATAGGAAAGTATAGTTTCCATAATTACACGTTTTGGGGCTCGAAATATTATAGTTAACCTTCATCTTTTCCTTCATTTTTAATTTAGTCCTTCAAGTATTATCAAACTTGTACCACCTCCCCTAATAGTACATCATGTGAATCAATAGTTCAATCATGTGAATCAATAGTTCTATATATGTGAAAATATGAATTACAGTATAGTACCTCCATCTATACCTCCATTTTTAACTTAGTCATGCAAGTATTATCAATCTTGCACCACCTCCCCTAATAGTACATGAATGTGATTCAATAGTACACACATATGAACAAATAGTTATAAGCATGTGAATTAATAGCAATTAATTGCTCATTTATCCGATTAATTACCCGATTGGTCAGTATAACTTCCAGACATCAATTATTATCGAAATAAATGTCAATTTTCACTAACACTAATAATCCCAACACAATAGAACTATCATTTTTATCTTTAATCAACACGAACTTATTCATCATTAATATTATAAATCACAATATTTAACAACCAGGTCGTTCCTAGGAAAGAGGGGGCTTTCCGATAAGGATTTCTCCTTATTGACGCAAGCAATTAGGTGACCAAACCTCTCCTTAATGTAACTTCAGACATCATTAATATTACAAATAATAATATGAATAACTTTGCCATCTCAATTATTGATTTAATAATATAAAATATTATACAGATGATATGAGACCCCAAATTTTATGAATAAAGATTTAAATTTCTCGAAATAATTTTTTGAATATTATGGTGTGGATTTGATATAATGTTATAGTTGTGGGTAATATTTATAAATTTTGCAAAGTATGCAAGTTGTTATAAAATATTCGTTTATTAGGGAATATTCTTTTTGTTTGGGAATATTAAATGCGACGACATAACAATCATTAGTGGACCCCACAATGTAAGTATTGTCATAGTTAGAAAAGCAGCGTAATTATCATTTTATAAAAATAACTACGAAAGTGTTACCATTAAAATTGTTGAACTACCGGTAGTAAAAAGTACGATGAATACGCGTGGTTGCAAAGTAACACACCGGTATTGATTATTGATGCTTACGTAAGAAGTCACTCGGTTATACTCAATTATTACACGATAATTCTTTGCATCATCATATATCTCATATTATTGATTCTATTATTGTCATAGTATCATCTCCTTAATATTTTTTATATTATTAAATCAATAATTCAGACGACAAAGTTATTCATATTATTAAATTATAATATTTACAATGTCTAGAAGTTCTGTCAAGGAGAGGTTTGGTCACCTAATTGCGCGCCAATAGGGAAAAATCCTTATTGGAAAGCCCCCTCTTTTCTGGGAACGATCTGGTTGTTAAATATTGTGAGTTATAATATTAATGATGAATGTTATTAAAAATTGAAGTTGAGTTCAGAGTTAAATTTGGAGACGCGGACGTGATATTTGAGTCCGAAATGATGAAATGAGTAGAAATAGACTATAAACACAAAATTTGTTGGGGTTGACTTTTTGGTCAAAAAAGTCAATAGTTGACTTTTTTGAAAAATGTCAAACTTCAAAATTTCAAAAATGAAATTTTTGAGAAAATAGTTCCATTATGTTGGAATTTTTAGTGTTAGTGAAAATCGATATTTATTTCGATAATAATTAATGTTTGGAGGTTATATTGATCAATTGGGTAATTAATCGAATAAATGAGCAATTAATTGCTATTAATTCACATAATTATAACTATTTGTTCACATGTGTGTACTATTGATTCACATTCATTTACTATTAGGGGAGTTGGTGCAAGATTGATAATACTTGTATGACTAAGTTAAAAATAGAGGTATAGATGGAGGTATTATACTGTAATTCATATTTTCACATGATTATAACTATTGATTCACATGATTTACTATTGAATCACATTATTTACTATTAGGGGATGTGGTGCAAGTTTGATAATAGTTGCAGGACTAAATTAAAAATGAAGAAAAAGAGGAAGGTATTATACTGTAATATTCTGAGCCCCAAAATGTGCAATTATCGAAACTATATTTTCCTATAAATAGAAGCTCATTCTTCATTTATTTCTCACCAATTCACTAAAAATTTAGAGTAATTATTATAGAGAGAAATTATAGAGAGAAAGAAGAAGAGAAGTTTGCTACCTCTTTACTCCAATATTCAGTTTCTTTCTAAGGTAAGGGTATTATTTCTTTCGTATTCATGAAGAGAACTTTTGTTATTCCATTCTTTATTATTATGTTAAAATAACTTTTGTCATGCCAAGTACCACATACATGGTGAAATTCTTACGTTATTCCATTCTTTATTATTCATTGGAATATCACATGCATGCGGATTACACTTAGACCGATTCCATTCTTTATTATTCATTGGAATAACTCCGTGCATGCGATTCCATCGCATGCATGGTGAGTTCTTACGTTATTCCATTCTTTATTATTACATTGGAATATCTGTTATGCATGCGGATTACTTTAGACTGGTTCCATTCTTTATTATTTCATTGGAATAACTTTGTATATGCGATTCTATCGCATGCATGGTGAATTCTTCATTGTTCCATTCTTTATTATTTTGTTGGAATATATCATGCGCATGCGTTTACGCGTGACTGTTCTATTATTTATTATTACGTTGTAATAAATGCATGCGTGCGGTCTATCGCATGCTCGGTGAATTCTTTTGTTATTCCATTCTTTTTATTATACTCGGTTGGTTAAAGTTTTGGCTTCTATACTCCATGAAATTAGTGGAATATCCTTGATATTTGTGCTTCATCCAAGATCTTTTCATGGAAATATTCTTTCGAGCATTCTTGAATTTTTTACTCTACAAAGAAGTATCATGTCGACAATTTAAACATTATTGATTTACGGATATATTAGATTATAAATCTTTAAAATTTATTCTTGAACTTGTTTTATTGAATTCCTATATCATTGTCATCATCCTCATGTTTATATTATGTTGAAAGTCATTTGTGGCTCAGAAAGTGCATCGATGGACTTGGTATGATTTTGACTGAGGATTATTCGGTATAATCACTTGGCCGTAATGTTACAAATGATGTGGTAAAAGTTCTCATTGGTCCGTAGTGCATTGATGGACGATTGTTGGCATGATCATGACCCTTAATGAATACACAAATATCTTTGGCCCGTAGTGCATAGATAAATTGTGGTCGTGATACTAAAGAATATCCTTGGCCATAGTACATGGGTGATTCGATGATGTGGATTATTTATTAAGCTGAGTCTCAGAGATAAAAGTGATGAAAAACCTTTTAAATCATAGAAGATAGTAGATTTTATTCTCTACTTGACTCTTCTAATGGATTGCTTGTTCCGCTGCAGTTAAATTTGATGTTTGTTATATTGTATTAGTTTAACATTGTTGTAGGCTAATGATAATTTATTTTGAATTATCTTAGTCATAATATTTTTTACTGGGCTAGTTGAGCTCACCCTTTTGCTTTCATTGTTCTCTTCAGGAAATGAGAACGTAGCCGGGACTAGTCGGAGAACGGAGTGACGGTCCAGATGATAGCATTAGTAGTACTCACTATTCTGTTAAATAGTGTGACAATAAATGTAATGAGAAATCCATTGAGTGTGGATATTGTATAGATGACAATATTATATTTTGTCGTATTTTACACGACAGTTGTATAATTAAGTTTTGAATTGTATTTTATACATTGTATTTGGCGACTCAAGATGGGTGATGTATACCTATTTTGGGGGCGTCACAGTTGGTATCAAAGTTTAGGGATATGATCCCTGGCTGAGATGTGAGACAAGAACTAGGAGGGGAGAGACGGGGAATTCCTTCGCTAGTATGACCTACCTAAGTTTAATTGGTATTTAATTGGTAGGTCAGAGTATAGGGATAATATATGATATGTTAATTAACCCTTGTTTTGTGACAGTGTTTAAAAATGACATCTGAAAATGTTGAGATTAGTAATGAAGCACATGAGACCGTTGAGTCACCAACGATCAATACCCAGGATAATGTGCATCAGGAAGACAATAATCCTCAGGTAAATAACAACACCGATCAAATGATGAACGATGGGATGTTCAGAGGCTTTATGCAATTCATGCAACATCAGGTAAGAGAGACTCCTGTTCAAAATATAGGTGGAAATAATGGCAACCCACGGTAGGTCACCGCTAAGTAGTTCAAGGAGCTGGGACCACCGGAGTTTTTGGGAAAACCAGAACCACTTAAGGTGGAGACGTGGTTAAAGCAGATCACCAAGATATTTGATGTCTTGGGATACTCCGAGGAGCAAAAGGTTCCCTTTGCCACCTTTTTTTTTGCGTTAAGAAGCGGACTTCGGTGGGAATCGTAAAGCGATCACTCGACGCGCTGACTCAAGATGTCTTGGGAGAAGTTCCAAGAGTCATTTTAACGACAAGTACTTTCCGAAAGTATTCGTCACATGAAGCAGGTGGAGTTTATCAAGTTGGAGCAAAACAATATGACCGTGTCGCAATACGAGGCTAAATTTGCGGAGTTATCCCGGTTTGCATCCCATTTGGTCGATAATAAGGAGCGAATGACGCGAATGTTTCTAAGAGATTTGAAACCCGATATACGTCAATACCTCATTTCTCACAAACATTATTTATATTCAGATGTTGTGAATATGGCTCAGTTATTGGAGCGCGATAATGAGTCAGCACAACCAAAAGGCAACGACCAACAACACGATAATAATCATACCGGTGGCAACGGCCATCGGAACAATGATAACCATCGTGGAGGAAATTATCATGCCAAGAATGGTAACCACTTCGGTGGTAATCATGGCCAAGATAATAGGAGTGGAAATTTCAAGAAGAGAAGGTTCAACAACAATGGAAAGACAGCAGCACCAACACCCGTTTTCAAGGAAGGAGAACGACCATCAATTGTATGCTTCAAATGTGGAGGGGAGGGACATATCAGTCCAAACTGCGTGATGCACTCCAAAGCATGTTACAATTGTGGAAAAGAAGGTCACCTAGCCCGATTTTGTCGTGCACCAAATTCAAGTCCAGCTGGGACGGTGGCACCAAAGGCGGATACGGACAAAACAAAGTTGGTGATTTCAGGGAGAGCGTTTTTTGTGACTTCTAAAAAGCGAGTAACTCGAACGAAGTTAGCACGGGTTAGTTAATTATAAATTCTTGCGAAGTCTATACATTATTAGATACCGGTTCTACTCATCATTTTATCTCTCTTGCTTGCGCTCAACGTTTAAATTTAACTCTAGAGAAGTTAGACTTTGACTTATCGATTGAAACTTCGTTAGGAGAAACCTTCATTTTATCTGCTATCCAAGTCTTAGATGAGAGTCACAGTTTTTAAATAATATTTCTATCGTTAATAAATTTCCTGACGTATTCTCGAAGAACTTCCCGACTTACCCCAGAGTGTGAAATCAAATTTTGTACTGACCCCAGTACAAAACCCATTTATTCAACTCTTAAATATTTTTGCAACCAAAACGAACGTGTAATGCGCCAAAGACGTTGGCTCGAGCTGTTGAAGATTGCAACCATACTATTCAATATTATTGTGGAAAAAGCGAACGTGGTAGCTGATGCATTGAGTAGAAGATCATATGCGTTTACGAGTGCGACGTTGTTAACACAAAGACCCATTTTATATAACTTACAAATTATGAAGATAGAGTTAAAGACTCTAGGGACCCACGTGAAGATAACGAATATACGAGTAGAATCGACTTTAATCGATAAAGTTAAAGCCATACAAGCTACATACTCAGAGCTGATGAATATGAAGAAGAAGGTTCAAGAGGGCGTTATTCTAGAAGCAAGAATCGATGAAGAGAGGAAATCTCAACCCTTGATTTTTTTGGCCCATTTGAAATCCTTGATTGAGTAGGAACTGTGGCCTATAGACTCGTTTTACCACCAAGTATGTCGCGTGTTCATAACGTTTTTCACGTATCGATGTTACGTAAATATGTGGACGACCTGAACCACATTATTGAATTGGAACTAGACGAGATAGAAGAAGATTTAACGTATGAGGAGATACGTGTTAAAATCTTAGATAAGAATGATCCTATTCGACACTCAAAGGTTATACCTTAAGAGTTAGAATCTGAAATGAAGTCAAGGTATCCTCACCTCTTCGGCATACTAGGTATGTACGTAAATTTCGAGGGCAAAATTTCATAAGGAGGGGAGATTGTGAGACCCCAAATTTTATGAATAAAGATTTAAATTTCTCGAAATATTTTTTTGAATATTATGGTGTGGATTAGATATAATATTATAGTTGTGGGTAATATTTATAAATTTTGCAAAGTATGCAAGTTGTTATAAAATATACGTTTGGTCGGGGAATATTCTTTTTGTCGGGGAATATCAAATGACGACTCAACACAATCATTAGTGGACCCCACAATGTAAGTATTGTCGTAGTTAGAAAACGACATAATTATCATTTTATAAAAATAACTACGAAAGTGTTATCGTTAAAACCCATTGAACTACCGGTAGTAAAAGTATAAGAATACTGGCGGTGGTTGTATAGTGTACATGGTATTGATTATTAATGCTTACGTAAGAAGTCACTCGGTTATACTCAATTATTGCTACAAGAAATTAAAAGATCATATCTCTCATATTATTAATTGATTATTGTCACAAAGTATCATCTGCATAATATTTTATATATTATTAAATCAATAATTGAGACGACAAAGTTATTCATATTATTAAATTGCAATATTTATAATGTCTAGAAGTTCTGTCAAGGAGAGGTTTGGTCACCTAATTGCGCGCCAATAGGGAGAAATCCTTATTGGAAAGCCCTCTCTTTCCTGAGAACGACCTGGTTGTTAAATATTGTGAGTTATAATATTAATGATGAATGTTATTAAAAATTGAAGTTGAGTTCGGAGTTGAACTTGGAGACGCGGGCGTGATATTTGAGTTCGGAATGATAAAATTAGTAGAAATAGACTATAAACACAAAATTTACTGGGGTTAATTTTTTGGTCAAAAAAGTCAATAGTTGACTTTTTTGGAAAAAGTCAAACTTTGAAATTTTAAAAATGAAATTTTTGAGAAAAATAGTTCCATTGTGTTGAAATTATTAGTGTTAGTGAAAATCGACATTTATTTCAATAATAATTGATGTTTGGAGGTTATATTGATCAATAGGGTAATTAATTGAATAAATGAGCAATTAATTGATATTAATTCACATAATTATAACTATTTGTTCACATGTATGTACTATTGATTCACATTCATTTACTATTAGGGGAGTTGGTGCAAGATTGATAATACTTGTATGACTAAGTTAAAAATGGAGGTATAGATGGAGGTATTATACTGTAATTCGTATTTTTACATGATTATAACTATTGATTCACATGATTTACTATTGAATCACATTATTTACTATTAGGGGAGGTGGTGCAAGTTTGATAATACTTGCAGGACTAAATTAAAATGAAGAAAAGAGGAAGGTATTATCTTTGTAATATTCTCGAGCCAAAAAATGTGCAATTATCGAAACTATATTTTTTATAAATAGAAGCTCATTCTTCCTTCATTTCTCATCAATTCACTAAAACTTTAGAGCAATTATTATAGAGAAAAATTATAGAGAGAAAGAAAGAAGAAGTCCGCTACCTCTCTACTCCAAAGATCCAGTTCTTTTCTAAGGTAAGGGGTATTATTTCTTTTCGTATTCATGAAGAGAGCTTCATTATTCCATTCTTTATTATTATGTTGGAATAACTTTATATGTCAAGTACCGCATTAATGGTGAAATTCTTACGTTATTCCATTCTTTATTATTCATTTGGAATATACTATCTCGCATGTGATTACGCTAGACACTGGTTCCATTCTTTATTATTACATTGGAATAACTCATACATATGCGCTCATCGAACGCATGGTGAATTCTTTTATTATTCCATTCTTTATTATTACGTTAGAATATCCTCATGCATGCGGATTACGCATAACTTTGGTTCTATTATTTATTATTCATTTGAATATCCTATCGTGCGTTTACGTGAATGACCGGTTCCATTATTTATTATTTCATTGGAATAACTTTATGCATGCGATCTATCGCATACCGGTGAATTCTTTTGTTATTCCATTCTTTATTATCTATACGGTTGGTTAAAGTTTTGGCTTCTATACTCCATGAAATTAGTGGAATATCCTCGATATTTCAAGGCTTCATCCAAAGATCTTTTCATGTAAATATTCTTCGAGCATTCTTGAATTTTACTCTACAAAGAAGTATCATGTTGATAATTTGGACATTATTGATTTCGGATAAATTAGATTATAAATCTTTAAAAATTTATTCTTGAACTTGTTTTATTGAATTCTATATCATCATTGTCATCATCCTCATGTTTATATTATGTTGAAAGTCATTTGTGGCAGAGTAAGTGCGTAGATGGACTTGGTATGATTATGACAAGGATTATTCTAAGTATAATCATTTAACCGTAATGTTACAAATGATGTGGTAAAGTTCTACCGTTGGTCCGTAGTGCATTGATGGATAGTTGTTGGCATGATCATGATTATTAATGAAAAACACAAATATCCTCAATTCAGTAGTGCATGTATAAATTGTGGTCGTGATACTAAAGAATATCCTTAATTAAGTAGTGCATGGGTGATTCGATGATGTGGATTATTTATTAAAAATCTGAAATGATAAAAGTGATGAAAACCCTTTAAATCATAGAAGATAGTAGATTTTATTCTCTACTGACTCTTCTAATGGGTTGCTTTGTTCACCGCAGATTAAACTTGATGTTTGTTATATCAGTATCGGTTTAACACTTGTTGTGAGCTAATGATAATTTATTCTGCATTATCTTAGTCATAATATTTCTTACCTTTGGACTAGTTGAATTTCACTTTTTGCTTTCATTGTTTCTTCGTGAAATGAGAACGAAATGGCATTACCAGGAAGCGGATGACAAATCCAGGATGATAACATTAGTAGTCATCACTATTCTCATTAAATAGTGTGACAATAAATGTAATGAAGACTCCATTGAGTGTGGATATTGTATAGATGACAATATTATGTTTTGTCGTATTTTACACGACAGTTGTATAATTAAGTTTTTAATTGTATTTTGTACCATGTATTTGGCGACTCAAGATGAGTGATGTATACCTATTTTGGGGGCGTCGCGGATGATACTTTGACAATAATTGAATCAATAATACGAGAGATATGATGCAAAGAATTATCGTAATAATAATTGAGTATAACCGAGTGACTTCTCACGAAGCATCAATAATCAATACTGGTGTCTTCTTGCAACTACGCGCCAGACATCTTTGTACTTTTTTACTAGGGTAGTTCAACAAAGTTAACGGTAAAACTTTCGGACGTTATTTTTATAAAAGATAATTACGTCATTTTCTAACCACGCGACAATACTTTTCGTTGTGGGGTCCATCAGTGATGATTGATCTTAGTCGTCTTAATATATTCCCCGTTAAAAGCGAATATTCCCCGACCAATTGAATATTATATAACCACTTGCTTACTTTGCAAAATTTATAAATATTATCCACAACTATAACATTATATCATATCCACACCATAATATTTAAAAATATATTTCGAGAGAAATTAATCTTTATTCATAAAAGTTGGGATTTTACACCCTCCGTTCCAAATAACATGAACACAGAAATGTCTGTTAGAACCATCATATACTAGTAACAAATAACACCACGAACATGTACAACGGTACAAAACGTTCTATTGATGTCCATCTCAACATATATAATATTGTAAACCACAAATTATACACTGCATACATAACGTGTTGGTTAGATAATGAAAATTATCAAAAGTACAACCGATTTAATAACGTAACAACAACACCGCATATATAACATTATCAATTATGATAAATCGCACAGTTAGATGCAATTGACGCATTTTAATTTTCACCATCGCTAATTCGTTGGAGTCGTTCGTATTCGTTGGATGAGTTGTTACATTTAAATGCTCAGATGTGTCCATTTGCAACCTCCTTTGATTATGCAACACTCGAACATATTTGTCACACCAGCTGATGAAGTTACCACAATGTTGTATATTTTGGAAAACAATAAATTTATTCACTTGTGTAAAAGGAACAAATATACAAAAATTACAATAAATAAATACATACCATTCTTGGGTAAGAATAATAGTGTCTACCCGGATTCTTTTCCGACATTGAAAGTTTATTATACAAGGGCCCGTCCCACAATGACATATGAACGGAGGCCATACGGATGTAGCAGTAGACGAATTTGATGACATATTTTCTATCAGCAGACATACATAAAACCGATCAACAATAATTCCAAATTGTATATTTGAATGAATTACGTTAGCTTGTTAGATATAAAAAAAATCTAAAACTATCACCACTTTAGATATAAGAAAATAACTTATGCATCTTTGAACCAGAAAAATAAACCTAAATATTCATTTTTGTACTTACTTATTTTGTCATTTCACCCATATCAGAGTAAAACAGTTTATTAGATAGATGACAACTCAAATAACAATCATACATATGTGAAGAATATAAATGAAACAAAAGAACTCAGAAGTGTTTCCTAATTTCATCTTTGTTAGGTGCAGACCAATTTCCAGTCATATTAAAGTAGAAAATGATCTAATGAACATCATAAAAATTGGTACAGGGTAATATATGCTACAACCGGATGCTAACTAAATATATGCTGGTGAAAAACCAACTCTGAACTCAAGCTTCGCTTTCTGAGTTGAGACAAGGTAAAACTATCTCATCATGAGAGTACAAGTATTTTAGATATTATATTATGTAAAGTTTTACTTCGCCGAAGCCTTAACAAATTTCTCCATATACAAACATCATTTCTTTGGTGCTTGATACTTGGTATATGAAATTGTTCTTCCATCTTCAATGTAACATACATCATGAATCGATGGTCTGATATTTTTGGCATGGTTATCTTATATATTGTGGATAAAATTCAGGACACATTTAGCGGTTGAAGTTTTTGACATCTCAAGTAACTGTGTATTAACCATCACTTGCAAATATATAAATTTATAATCTAGCTGTGCAGGAGTTCCAAAGGGCATATGACAGAATTTTTTTATGATTGAGGCCTTTAAGAATTTAAATTTAAGTGGTGTTTGAATAGTAGTAACCAAGTCTCACGAGGTCATGATTGAGTACACTTACAATTATGTTTGAATAGTATCTGCATGATCTTTATATGCATTGAAATGTTAATGTATGTGCATACGTAATATATTTGTATGTAATTATATTTATAATTTATGTGCCAAATCCACAAAACCCATTTTCTGAGATTTGTAAAACTGCCAAATGCCCTTATGGCATACATCTGATGCTTCTTAGACATTAATAGTTGCCTGTAGTGAAAATTATATATTAGGAATTGCAGAACTTGAAGGAGTACTCTAATAATTACTAATTAAGGATATTTCTAGAATTAAGGCATTGCTTAATCTTTTTCTTTGTTTTATGTAATAGAGAATCACTAGGATCTCTCTTAAATATGCCTAGTTCAGCTACTGTGAGATTCTTTTGATGATGCATGAAATATGAGAGCTCGTTTGGAGCTTCTCTCTTATACCCCTCGTTACTAAGAACAACAATAAGGCTATTTCTATGATCTTTCCTCTGATCCCTATCCAACTGAAAATTTGTGTTCTATACTTCAAGTTGGGAGCTCAGCATTCTGCCATTCCTCTCCAAGGTCTCACAACCCCAAGCAAAAAGGATAACCAAGGGTATGTATATTAAAAATATGGTAATATTATTTTGAATAAGAAGATTCTTACTCAATTAATTCTCTAATTAGACAGGGTCCTTGCTCAATTAAAAACTTAATTGGCTAATATTTATAAGGACAGATAAATTATACCTTAATGTCTTAAGTCTCTTGGATAGATTCCATACTTATTATATAAAACTCTGTAGTTATACATGGAGTACTACTCAATGAGACAATTTTTGAATTATGTTTTTTCATCTCCACTACCCTCCACTTGATCCAACCAAAACTCAATCACTAAATTAACCTTTTTATTCTTTTTTATGATTGAGGCCCTTAAGAATTTAAATTTAAGTGGTGTTTGAATAGCAGTAACCAAGTCTCACAGGGTCATGATTGAGTACACTTATAATTATGGTTCTAGGATAAGAAGAGGGCCTCAATTTTCATGACAAAGAATCAGCGATACTAGCACTTTAAGATTGAGGTTCATATAATTACTGATCAAATTACAAATAGCATATTACAACCCGTAAATGGATAAAATGTGCAGAAAATACAAACCTGAGGTTAATAACTCAAAGTATATGAATTGGTAAATAAATAAAAAAGAAAAAAAAGCCAAGAAAGCTTGTACTCCTTGAGTTCCAAGCTTTATTATCTGTGTATAAACCTATGATGTCAACAAGCCGCTAATGGGTAAAAAGTAACATAAAAATAAAAATATAAACATAAGAAAGAGGCCCTTATGATGGAGATGTAGTAAACAGAGAACAAAATCGGCTTGTATATGAGGCTTGTATATGAAGAAAACAGAGAACAAAGAGGCCCTCACATAAACAATACACTTTCCCCAAAATAAACCCTAGATTTCTTTCAAATCAAACAGAAATTACAAAATTAAGTAAGAATCTTTACCTTTCGATTCTCTTTGTAGGAATCTTTACCTTCTGATTTGTAACACCACCTGTTCAATCGCCTTTTTACCCTTTCGATTTGCTTCAGGCTCGCTGATAGAGAGAGAAGGACAGGGTCACTGATAGAGAGAGATAGAGAAAGAGAGAAGGAAGAGTGAGAGCACGTGGTGTGTTGAAACTGATATGGCATGGGTTCTTTTTTTGACCCGTGTGTTCTTTTTTTGCTTCAGCTCTCAATAAGCTTAGTCCATTTTTAGTCCGTTGGTTGAGTCTGCTTTTTGAAAGGAATTGTATATATATATATATATATATATATATATATATATATATATATATATATATATTTATATATATATATAATACTAGATGAAATCTCTAACTTTGCTAAGAATTTTGTGCATAGAACTATAGATTAATTATTATCATTACTATATTACTGAGATGTCCAGGAAGCACACATATTTTCGGATACCTTTTTCTCATCAACAACTGAATTTTCTGGTACATCAGTCTTGCATGTAAACATAAGTGGTGACACTCACTTCATTTCTTAATGTTTAAAAACATACTTTGAGGTGCATACCGTGTATTTAGCTTTATCCTTGCCAACTCTTTAGTTATATGGTTTCAAAACAATATAGTTTTTATCTGAATCAATATCTGGAGATTCATACAAGTCTATTTCTTGCAAAAATCTATAAGATGATATTGAAACTGTGATTTTATTGATTTTTCGCAATTTGAGATGGGATCAAATTTGATAAATACTACTATCACTACAAGAATTTCTATTGACAAACAAGTAAAATTCCACTTGGTATTCCTTAGCGAGCCACGTTCAGTGAACTTATTCTCCAATAATCACCTATATACTTGTTTTAGTGTTTCCACACAAATGATCATGATATCAATCATCCTCATCCAATGAGCAAGCAACATATGTACGAATTTATCCGGATTCACTAATCCCCTTTTTAGTAATCCAACGATTGGGAACTATTTTAGTTTTAAGCTATCAAAGAATTTAGATCTTATTAGCATGATCATCATCATGATTCTAAAAGCATTGCTCAAAACTATGGGTTTATCACATATTATATAATAACACCATGTAGATAATTAAATGCCTTGTAAATAAACAATTCTTTTATTAATAAACGAATAAGATTGTTATAAAGTATATGTTTTATCATCAAATATGATTGGTTTGTTTGCTACTACTTTCAACATGTTCATTGAATTAACTCAAAGGATCAACCTAACAAGTTTGATCGTTATATTTCTAAGTTCTTGTACATATATTTCTCATATAAGGAATTTACAAAAACTACTGAACAATTATACATTATAATCACATCATCAAATTTAAATATGCATAACATAACAATTCTTAATAATCTCCCCTTATTTGAAGATGACAAAAACTAGTAATTTCAGAACAAACATTAATTCTACGACGCAATGAACATAAATAGTAAACATGCGTTAACATACAGTAAGAAAATATATCTCTACATCGAAAGGATGAATTTTATTAATGTATTTAGAATTGTACAAGTGTATAAGAAGCTTGAAACCAAGCCAACAAACCAACAACAACCGCAACAAGCAATATAAGAAGCTTGAAACAACTATTAAAAACTAGGGTTTCGAATTACCTCGTGTTCTTTCTTGCTACTTGGCTTGATTTTCTTCCTTTTCCTTGTTTAATATGAGCCTCTCCTCTCTCTTCATATTAGTATAGGGCAAAAGCATGAGTTAGGGCCTAAAGGTCATTACGAAAACTTCTACTTGGCTTGTGAGTTGGTCACTTATCTTAGGATTTTAATTACTCAAACCTTCATCTTCCAACATCTTACTAACCATCCTCCAAGATTACAGAACTAGCCACTTAAGTGCTATAAGGACTTATTGGCTAAGGAATTAAATGGAAAGTGGTTGGCCATTTATTGTTGCTTCCAATGACACAAAACTTCCTATAAATATAAAGTTTTGGCCAAGCTTCTCTTACAAGCCTCGTATGGTTGGTCACTACCTCCCCTAAGTCCCCACTCCCCCCTTCGGCTTTTGTTGCTTCTAATTTACTAACACATTGACCCTCCTTTGACTATCTAAGTTGGGTCATAGTTTGGACTTGGTTTGGGCGAGCCTCTATCACATTTAGTTTGGGGCCTGATTAATTTCTGCTTGGGCCTCTATATTTACTTCCATTGGGCTTCCAATTAACAAATCTCAAAGGTTTGAAAATTAAATTGGTTCTCGGTTAGCTTTCGTAATTCGTTTGATCGAATTTTTCTTTCATAAATTTTATTTGAGATTTCGTCTTTCTTCCTCATATAAACGTTGTTACGTAATTCGAAAAGCCGAAAAAAGCGTAAAAATGTTTTAGTGTGAATAGTGTTTTTCTTGAAAAAAATGTTATTTTCTTATTCGTAACTCTAATTCGTATATTCTAATACGTAAACACAATCTAAGTCATAAATTGACCTTTAAACACATAACACATAATAATAATATTCATAAAATCTCATTTTATTAAATAATATTCATAAGCCTAATTTTAGACAATATATATATATATATATATATATATATATGTTTATATTGAATAAAATTAAATTTTGGAGCCATGCCATACCAAGGCAGGAATTGAAGATTTTAGAGGATTGGAATTAATATATGGCTTAAATATAAATTACTACCTTAAACTATAGACCATATTCCACTTCGGTTATTCATATTTCAATTTTGTCAATTAGATGATTGAACTATTAATTTTTTTCACTTCCATTTAATTGGGTCTGCCACGTCAAAAATTGCTAACGTGGCTTGAATACATGACATGTTAGTGCTTATGTGTTAAAATTGAGTCATTTTTTCAAATTTTCTTTTATCATTATATACAAGTAATAAGGGCAAAATAGTAATATAACAAACTAATTTTTACAATTAAGTAAATTAATAATAAAACAAACTAATAAACCAAATATAACTAAATCCATCCTCTCTCTCACTTCAGATTTTGATTTTTACCGAATACCCAACATCAAAATGATAAGTCAGAGCTTTGAAGAAGAAGTTCAATGGTTAAAATCAATCTCCTCACCACCAATATCTCTCCTCATCATTGTTGTTCACTGAAATCTTTCGTGAACCCCTTCATATGCCGATGCCATCTTCTGATCCTTCAACTGTGAAGATGTACAGAAATTAATGACCACGATATCTCCCTTCAAAGATTTATGGGACAAACAGAGAGATGGAGATTTGAGAAGAGGTTTTAATTTGAGATTTTAGAGTTTTCCTCATTTTTGTCTTTATCTTTTTTGATTTGAGATTTGATATTTAAGGTTTTTCTAAATTTTTTTTGCTTTTTTTTGGCTGTGGGCAATTATGAATTTTAGGAAAGTATAAACAGAGAGATGGAGATTTGAGAAGAGGTTTTAATTTGAGATTTGAGATTTTAGGGTTTTCTTCATTTTTTTTCTTCTTCTTTTTTGATTTGACATTTGAGATTTGAGATTTGATATGTAAGGTTTTTCTAAATTTTTTTTGCTCCTTTTTTGGCTGTTCGTGATTATGAATTTTAGGAAAGCATAAACAGAGATGGAGATTTGAGAAAGAAGTTTTAATTTGAAATTTGAGATTTTAGGGTTTTTCTCATTTTTTTTTCTTCTTTTTTGATTTGAGATTTGATATTTAAGATTTTTCTAAATTTTTTTGCTCCTTTTTTGGCTGTCGGCAATTATGAATTTTTTGGATGTCGTCAATAATTATGGATTTTGACGAAAATTTCTGGCAATGATGTTCATATGGAAGAAAGGAGAAGAGGTTGGCGTGAACAAGAAGAAGAGAAAACCCAGTTAATGATTTGTCAAATTTACCCTTATTTAAATAATTTAAATTAATAAATAATGGAAATATTATTTTTTAAATACACATCAGCTGATATTGGCCCCATTTAGGAGGCCACATCAGTAATTTCTGACGTGGCAGATCCAATTGAATGGAAGTGAAAAAAAATTAATAGTTCAATCATCTAATTGATAAAATTAAAAAGTGAATCATTGAAGTGGAATATGATATATAGGGTAGTTATTTATATTTAAGCTTTAATATATTACACGTACAACATGTGAAAGCTCCTGCATGCAATTCAACTCTAATTCTTTATGGGCTTTAAGGATTAAACAGACAGTACAGTACTTAGGCATAAACATCCGTGGACCAGTCCTTGTACGTACGGCCACCGGCGGGTACCATCTCGATCCTTCCGGTTGGGAAGATCTACTGGCACATGCAGTTTCACATTCAACTACAATGGCTGTAAGCTTAAAAATTATATATTGCCTTATGTGTCTTTACTACTGCATGTGTACAAGGCCGGTCTGGAATTAATTAATGAGATCGAGAAACACAAGGACTTTTGACAACACTATACGATAAAAATAACTTATAAGTCATATTAAGTTAGAATTTATAAATAAAAATATTTGACATTTTCTGGACTTATAAATCATAAATTAAGTTAAAAAAAATATAAAAATATTTGAATAAAATGACTTATAAATTAAAATAATATATAAACACTTTTAAAATGTCTTATATTCGATAAAACTTGCTTATTTTAAAATTATTTATCAGTCATTTTTTAAAGACCATGAGCTATGGAGAATAAAGAACTTCCTTTCATCTTCAAAGAAACATTTTCCCAGAAAAAAACCATGAAAAGTTGAAAACTAGTAAACCACGGCAAAATCAACAATAATTTTATCCCAATCCCGACCAAACTAAATATTTTTTAAAGCCTCTTTCTTTAAAGTGAAACACCATCATCCCATTTTCAAGTGTTGGATCGACAATGACAATGACAGAGCAACATCAATGGGTATAAAAATAATCCAAATCGAATGTAGGGCTGGGTTTATATATATACACATAGACGACTTTGAATTGGAATTCAAAGTGCAGGTTGAATCAGCTCTACAAGTCCATTTCATGAAGTCGCTTTACTCGACCCTATACGCGTCCTTTAGCGAGTGTGTGACTGTGTATTTCAGCAGCTTCCACCATCCTTCTGAGCAGGTACGCGTTACTTAGTTTTCTCAGTCTTCCACATTGTTTGGTGTGATTGGATGTAGATTATTATACCTAAAGTTATTGTACTCTTTCAGTACCTTTCCATCATTACGCGGTTATTCAGTTAGATGAATCTCATTTATTTAACTGTGTTTAATTCACTCCTCAATCTTCCTAAACTTATTTAATTATTTTTGTGATGAATCCAAGGTTGTTTCTAGCTTAGTTGATTCCAAAAAATATTGAGATGGGTTTGTTCTGGTTTTGATAATATTCCAAAAGAATTAACTTTTTTGATTCCAAGCATTTGTTTTGTCTAATTGAAGTCTCCATGTACTTTCTGTAGTGGGTTACCATTAGTTTCCTTTTTAAGTGAGGAAGTTGGGGCAGTTTTGAGTTACCTGGTTTATTGATTTTGGAGATATTGTTGTTTTTGAGGTTGGTTGTTAGTTAGTCAGTTCTTTGCACTTTGATGGTACTGAAGCGACATTTTGGTGCGGGGGATGATGATGGTTCTGATGTTTCCAAATGGGAACCAAGACAACGAATTAGGACTGCAAGGTGGGTTGTCCCTTTTGAATTGGTACTTACATATTTCTTTCACTTTTTAATCCGGTACTAAATCTGGGTGTTTGATGTATGTGCAGTGTTTTTAGAGATGTCATGAGCGGAATATCTCTGCACGAATTCGTAGCAAGACTGGAACCTTTTCTTTGTAGAGTGGTAAGATATTGAAATTTGCCCTTTTTGTTTTCAAATAGTTCTTTCTTTATGATGCAATTTTCTATATTATGGTGCATACCGCATAGTTTGATCACTTTTTAATGTAAGGATAGTTTTTAAATAAGGCAGTGTTTTTTGTGTCTCATTCATCACATAATTGAAGCTGAGTTAAAATACAACTTCAACTTTGCCGGATGAATATGTGATCAAGTACTTGATGGCTGATTAATATACTTTGGGTTTTTTGAGGTTTCACCTTGTTTGTGATGAAAGCGTCCAGTTTGTTTAAAAATTTTCTTTTAAAGGTTATTGGCCTACCTGTGGGATGTGTATAAAAGTTATCTCAAAAGGGCTTGTATGCCTTTCTCTTCCTATCACACTTGTCTATCTCTCTTTTTAATCTTTTTGTAGTTAATGCAACTGTATGTGATTAAAGGGTCCTCGCTGTCCTGTACTCCTGTTTAAGAAAACTTCTTTTGGTATGCATTCCAGCTTTAATTCACTATCAATTATTATCTAAAACTACTTTTGGTATGCATTCCAGTTTTAATTCACTATCAATTATTATCTATTCACAAGCAATCAAATCATGATATCCTCACTTTACATGTAAAAATAGCAAGTGTACAGTAGAATAACTGCAGCTTGCAGGAATTCAATTAGTGCTGCAGTGCTCCTTAACTATTTTTAGTACCCATCTCAAATTACATGAGGCTGAATCTGGTTGTCAGTATGTGATAAGAACAACTGAAGTCATTCATATGGAACTACTTAACAAAAAATAAAACATAAATAAATGCTGAACTACTTTTTCAATCAAACACATGTTAATTCCCTTCGTTTGTTTCTAGGTGCGGGAGGAGGTGAACCACGCAATTCAACGCTTTTATCACTCATCTACAAGGTTTGTGTAATTCATTTGGTTATGATATTTAAAGTTGTGTCCTCTCAAACCTAAGTATCAAATCTAATTTTATTTTCAATCGTTGGTGCTTGTTGATTACAATATATGATTGGTGAGAATCATGAGATTGTCCATCGGCATGGTCAGTGCTACACACAAGGCAAAGGGAATTTTAGTTCTATATATATATATATATATATATATATATATATATATATCTTTTAATTTTGAAGAATGAGGTTGAATTGTTGTGAGGCATAACTTTGCTACCTCGACTTTGCTGCTTTTGCGAATTATTTATATGGGAAACACCCCCAAAAGTTCTTTTCTATTGGCAACTCATAGTGTAATATTTGATTTTCTGATAACTATTGAAATGATGATGTTATCAGCAAAAGTTGTGCTTGCTACGTTTTACCACCTAATGAAATTCTTCCTCTGCCCTTGTCTGTAATTCCCTCTTTGAATTGTTGTATTTTATTAGACGGTGTTGCTGGATATTTAATTTGAATCAGGTTGGGTCCAAAGTTATATGTTTGTACAATTTTAGCTGAGCGTGCTTGGTAATTTTGCTTGAACCATGTGTATGTATTTTGGGGCTTTTCCCGTAGTTTGGTGTTTGTGTTTATGGTGTATGCTTACTGATGTCTGCAATTATCTGCATGTTTTTTGGATTTTGATTACATCGCGCTAACCGTCTAATTGCATAAGTAACTGTCTAATTAGCCAAGTTAAGCCGTCATGTTTTAGATTTTTTTGTGTTTTTTTTGCTGATAATCATAATGGAAGTCTTAATTTTTTTAAAATATCTTTTTTCCATATTCGTTGCAGATCATCTTTTAACCAAATTGGGTCATCTGGTGCAAGGGCATGGCAGCTGCACTTTCTCAATAAGTTGCCCTCTACCTTGTTTACTAGCAGCAAGGTTGAATCTGAGGAAAGTGAAGCTATCAAAATAGTTTTAGTTGACGCTAATTCCAAAAAGATAATAACATCTGGACCGCTATCATCAATAAAAATAGAAATTGTTGCTCTTGACGGTGATTTTGTTGCTGGTGAAAGAGAAGAGTGGACTGAGGAGGAATTCAATGCCTGTGTTATACGAGAAAGAGAAGGCAAAAGGCCGTTGGTGACTGGGGATCTTATCATAACCTTGAAAAATGGAGTTGCTGAATTGGATAACATGTGTTTTACTGATAATTCAAGCTGGATAAGATGTAGGAAATTTAGGTTAGGAGCAAGACTACATGGTATTTCCACTGAAGTAAGAGTTAGAGAAGCAAAAAGTGAAGCTTTTATGGTAAAAGATCATCGTGGAGAATGTAAGTTTCTCTTTCCAACCTGCATCTTTTCTTTATATGGTTTGCAAATGGATCTTTCAAAATTTTTGTGATGGAACAACTCTCATTTGATATGTTGAAGCATTGTTCCTTATCATTTATTTCTTATGACAAAATTGGTCACACAACTAAGCAATGACTTGGTGAATTTTCCTTTAAGTTTTGTTTAAAGCATATCCATTTTCCTAAAGCATCTTGATACCTTAATATGCTTGTGCAACTTCTATTTGATATATAGCAACTTAAATTTTTTATTCATTGGTTTTGGTATATTGTGATTATGACGCTTGAGATTTGGCTAAACTAAACAGTAATATTGATACTTATTGCAATATATGAGTTGAATATAAGGGTAAAAGATAGTATAACAAAAATGATTAAGATCAAAAACATTCGGTAGACAGTTTACTAAATGTTGATGTCATTTTAATATCCTTTTATTATTCTGTTCCTTACTCATTTATATTGCTATCTATAAAATCGACATACTTGGAATATAAAAGAATTGATCTATGAAATTTCGTGTCTTTCTCGGAGTCTTTTTATGAAGTTAAATCTTCTCCATCATTTCCTGGTCCCAGGACTCAAATTTGTAGTGGAAGATTGAGTGAGAGATGAAATTGCATCTAATTTCTTCATTTAATAGCTGATAGCTATAGCTAGAGTTCTAAAACTAATGAGTATATTTTAATCCAGCATACAAGAAGCACCATCCTCCATCATTGGATGATGATGTATGGCGCTTGGAAAGAATTGCAAAAGATGGTGCATTCCATAAACGATTGGCGTTTACTAGAATATCCACGGTGAAGGACTTCCTCCGTTTGTATGTCACTGATCAGTCCTCACTGCGCAATGTAAGATTATTTATTTATTTTTTTGTTTGTGATTTTAAAATTTTTAAATCACTTGACTTTAGCAGAACTTGAATTTAGAGAACTTTGTTTTTAACGAGTCTGTCTAACCCTGTATTCTGGATCCGATAGGTACTTGGTGGAGGAGTCTCTAACAAGACGTGGGATACAATTATCGAACATGCTACTGCTTGTGTTCTAGATGATAAGATGTATTTGTACATCAAAGCTGCAGAAAGGATTGTGCTCGTGTTCAATTCCATCTGGAAGGTTATAGGAGTAACCTTTGATGGCCTAAATTACCAGAATCTGGATAAACTCAACGTATTCCAGATGGTTTGTACTCCTATCCTGATAATTATTTAAGCCTACAATTTAGTTAGTTTCTTTGAGGACCTTGCTCCTAGTAGATCTTTACTCTGGATGTTATTCCCCATTAATTTAGTTGGTTAGTCATGGCTAACACATTCTCTCAACTGAAGTTTTGTTTGAGCCAGTTATTGTAACATATTTAGCTCTTTTGTCACTTTTTTAGATTATATAAGCTTGTTGGGGTTTGAGTGACAAACCAATCATTATAGAGGAAGGGAACTACATTTTACAACACTTCTGGTTTTGCTCCTCATATGCGAACCATACAAACCTTGTCATTCAGGTTTTATTAGGCATTAAATCCAGTGTTTTGACTTGGTATGGGAAGAGGGTTGATTGGGTAATGTTATTCCCTCAACTAAATAAACGAACTCGGAAAATTATTGTTCCAGCAATAGTTTGTTATTGATAGGATTTGAAAAATAAGTGAAGCCAAGTTATATATTTGACACCTTTGCCAAAAAAAGGTTATATTCTTGACATCATCACTATCATCATAATTACTGCATATTTCAGTTTTAGACTTGTATTAATATTTCCTTCTGATTTGATACTGATGAACTTCCCACTTTGATTGGTAGCGGGTGGTGGAAGATGTGAAGCAGCAGGCTTACAAAAATATGGATCAGTTGGTACTATTCAATGAACAATCATTTGTAGGCCCCCCAATGCTATCGTCAAGCCTTCAAGCTGAACTTTTTAGCAGTCCTAGTGCAGGTCAACAGAATGTTAACAAGCCAGCTGCAGAAGGTATATAAGCCATCGAGGTTTATATTTCATTTCTGCAAAGTCAACAGAATGTTAACTCCCCATTTGTGAATGGATGCAATTTACATCTCATTTTACCACTTTCTGCGGAAACAACTTGATTCTCATTTTTGTCAAATTTTTATAAAGTATCCATTTAATGGGAAATGAAGTAATTTGATGGATCACAACTCTGCAGAGCCCTTGGCAGATATGCAAGTTGTCCCAATTCTGACAGAAATCTACGACTAAATCACGAGCAAATCATAATTCTATACGATTTTTTCATCTGATGTTCGAATTTGAAAATCATAAATTTTAGGTGGTATACATTCTTTACTATCAGTATATGTATGTATGGTATTTAAGCAGCAAATTGTCTCCGACTTTTCCTCTTTCTCCTATCCTACTTCATATATTCCTGAGCCTTGCCAAAACTTTATTTTTTGAACAGATCTACTGCAAATGCAGCTGGGCTCTGATCATAAGACAAGTTCACCACCATATACTTTTGAAGTGGATAATGGTAGTCAACTGGACGTTTCTCTGGCAAATAATTGCCATTCATTGCAAGCAATTTATCCAACTCTAACAAACAGTTTTGTGATGAAAGATTTTTGCTATGGATCCTACAGTGAAGGATGTAGTGCAGCTCCAAGCGTGTCTCTGGGGTCAGTCTTGACTGGGGATCTTGCTGATGACATTTCTCAGGCTGAAATGTCGAACTGGCAAGGGAATGGGTTTGTTCTTTCTCCAAGCAATCAATCAGTAGACATTGTTTCCTCTAATGTGGGTTTCCGTTTCTCAAAGAATGGAAAACCAAAAGCAAGGTGGTGCAAGTTAAGAGCTGCCATAAAATGGGGGATATCGGTTAGGCGGGTTGTGGCTGCTAAAAGAATGGCTAGGCCTCTGTTTTAGATTTTTAAGCTTATTCAATCATCTCAAAAGATTTAGTTGGCAAGCTTCCTTCAAGTGGGTAAATTTAGTCTTGCAATTTGTTTATTTCCTTTAGCATCAGGTTCTTGTTCATACATATTTTTCTTTTTCAGTCAGTATTACATGACTATATCATGTTAGTTGGGCCAGAATATGGCTGCAAAAAGAATCTTGTTATGCAGCTACATCAAGTTCAGATTGATGTTTTGAAGCCCCTTTTGCATGAATGTTGTCTATTGAGTATTGATCTTCACCTTACAACTGTGTTGTGAAATAGAGTTGCATACATCTACTAACCCTGTTGTTAAGCCCGGACCGGACCCGCACTTGAATCGGTTAAAATCGGAATTGATCAGCACTCCCCAATTATCTAGTTTTGGTTAAAATCGGTAGAACGGGTTGACTATTGGTCGAACTTAACCGATTTTAATTATTTTTTAATATTTTTTGTGCCATTTTTTTAATATTAAAATTAAAAACTTTTAGTTTAAAATATTTGGTAGTCACAGAGAATTTAGTTGCAGTTACTTTTTTTTTTATTTTTGATAATGTAGAATATCCGATTCGCAGACCGACTAATCTAATCTGACCCGAACTAATACGGATTTAATAACCTGTTTACGTAAATTCGTGACGCCAATTATTCACAATTATTGTAAGTGGAAGTCCATCCTAAGATGTCGGGTTTTGTGATTTTCCTACTTGATTTATATCTGTCTCAAATTAGTTTATTAATGGTTGAATACTATTTTTCTCTTTTAATTTTAATGGTTGAACAAGGAGAGCAGATCTTCTGTCCTTAATTTTTCTGTCCCCTTGTATCCCTCTATTTAAATTTTAGGATCCTTTACATAAGTATACAACAAATAGAAAGTAATTACAAGAAAAGTGCATCAACTAAATAATTATAAAAAGAATGTAATTATTACAAAAATAGTACAATTCACATTAATAAGGAAACCTAAAATCAAAGATAACTAATAATTCAAATTCAAATTCAAATTCAAATTCAAATTCAAATTCAAATTCAAATTCAAATTCAAATCTTGTCTCTAACAACAATTTCAAACCCATGTTTCAAAATTCAAATCAAAAAGAAAATTAAAATAAAAATTATGAAGGAGCTAATGTTCATCATCCTCCTCTCTCTCGCCGCCTACTTACGCCACGTGAGTTGTTATTCAATTTTTTTGACGATTTGGTTACCCACAAAATTGAAATGGTTACCTTTATCTAATTTTGACTAAGTAATCGCATCACATTTAAAATAAAATGGTAATCAAATAAAAGCTGAATTAGTTACCTTATCAAATGGTTTGGTAACCAACTATATGAAATTTGTTACCAATTGCATCACATCCAAAATAAATTAGTAACCTAATAAACTAAATTGGTTACCTTATCGGAAGGTTTAATAACCAAGCTGCATAAAATTTTAGTTACCTTATCTAAGGAGCTAAAATTTGGTTACCTTAGTATGCCTATTTGGTTACCAACATATTAAGGTTTGATTCTAGAGTAGAGTTGGAGAAGCGGATCGATGGTGGAGGGAAGCAAAGGGTGGTGGAGGGCCTCCATCGCGGCTAGTGTGAGGTCTCCACCAACTACCATCTTGGATCGATCTGGGGAGGAGGAGAAAGAGGAGAGAGGAGGCGGAGGAAGAGGAAGGGAGGGAGGGAGGGAGGGGTGGAGTGGAGAAAGGGAGGCGGGAGGAGGGGATGGTGGTGGTAGGCGGATGGAGGTGGTGGGGCGTGGGGGGGGAGAAGGAAGCGGAGGAAGGGAAGGAGAGGGTGGGCGGAGCGGGGGCTGGGCGAGGCAAGGGGGGGCGGGGGTGGAGAAAGGAGGAGGAGGGGGTGGCGGTGGGAGGCGGATGGAGGTGGTGGGGGCGTGGGGGGGGAGGAGGGGAGGCGGGGGCGGGGTGGGGTGGGGTGGAGAAAAGGCGGGAGGGGATGGCGGTGGGAGGCGGATGGAGGTGGTGGGGCGTGGGTGGGGGAGGAGAAGGAGGCGGAGGAAGGGAAGGAGAGGGTGTGGAGATAAAATGGAGGTTGATGAGAGAGATAAAATTTAAATCCCTACAAACACTACCATTATCAATAACTCATTAAATCACTCAACTAAATAAAAGGATATGATCAAGACTCTTTTTGTAATTAAATATTACATATGCATTTTTTTTGTAGACTTTTTATGTAATTATTTTTTAAAATGTAATAGAAAATGTAATTGTTACTGTCTTTTTTACACTTAATCTCTTACTTAACAATAATTAATTTTAAAATTAAATAAAAGGACATATGTTCTCTTGAACAAGTCAATATTAAAATATTATGAGCAGTCAGAAAAAATATTTTTTAATGTCTTTTCAGTTAGAGCATCATGTCAGACTTTTAAGGAATATAGTAATCGGTAGGTTAGCAAGTCATTCTCTAATGCTGAATCTGGTTATGGATTTTTTTTTTGTGGGGTTCACGTGAAATTAATATAATAATTTTATAATATAAAAAATATTATATTAATTTAATAGTATTTTTTTTTGAGTTCAATATTAATTTATCATTATCGTAATATGATTACGTTAATTTAAATATTTTTATAGTCTATCAATAGATGTATCTAATATATTATGAATATTTAAGTTAACTTTTTAATATTAAACATGTATTAGTAGCGTCGACAGAGTCATATGATTCCGTGTCCAGCCTAATGGCACGCACGTAATTCCCAGTATTGAGAGGGTCAAAAGTAACACCGCAAGAAAATATCTAGTCACCTACAAGTTGCCAATATCCCTGTCCTTCTGTCAGTTCTCGAAGTTTCTCCTAGTACACTTTTCTATCAGATATTTCCTCTCTCCTATTTTTTAACCTTAAAACCCTTTCTCACTCCTCTCCCCTCGTTACTTTAATGGAGTAGTACTTTATGTATATTTAATAAGTATTCATGGTGCCATTAGCTCACAGTTTATGAATTCGCCGACAATCCAACAGCTCCGATTCTATCAAACGTTCCTCGTTGACCGCAGCTTCGTCTTCGGAAAATGGATGGAGGAGGATCCGGCGAATTTGGATATTACTCCGTCCTCGGGATTTGCCAGGACGCCTCATTCTCCGACATTCGCTCCGCTTATCGCAAGCTCGCTTTGGTAAAGTTAATACGGCGTCGTTTTTTCTCTTTTTCCGATTCGTTTTTATATTCCGGTTGTGTAATTTTTTTGGTTTTTTGAAGAAATGGCACCCTGACAGATGCGCGAAGAACCCGACGTGCGCCGACGAAGCCAATCACCGGTTCCAGAAAATTCAGGAGGCTTATACAGGTGAAAGAATCTGTTTTGACGGCGTCAATTTAGCTTTCTTATCGTGTTTTGTTAATTCGGCGGGATATTAACCGCTCCGTTTTGATTTTCCGGCAGTGTTATCGGATCAGGGAAAGAGGTCAATGTACGATGCTGGAGTCCTGGATCAGCTGGATGAAGATGAAGTAGGTCTATAATCAATAAAAAAATCTCAAATATTTTTTTGTTGTTGATTCCAATGAGAGTTGGAACGACATCGTTTGATTTGCAGTTCGATTTCGCGGTTTATTTTGTTTTACAAAATCTAGCTATTTGGAGTATTTAATTAGGATTATTCCCCCTGATTAACATCTTCCATACAGGAGGGAATGAGTGATTTCTTGCATGATTTGTTTAGCATGATGGATCAGCAAACCCCAAAGAGCCAGGTGCGTTTTATTTGGGTATCAATTTTGTTTTTTTTTAAAAATAAAATTAATTTAAGATGCTTTTAATTTGAAAAACATTAATCATGTCTTCCAATATATTAAATTTTTTTTATTTTATAATGCAAAAATATTTATCTGTATATACTGAATAATAATTACAATTTCTATTAAGTTAATTAATTTAATTTAACTTAATTTTTTTAATCAAGAAATATGATTTATTAAATTAATCAATGTAATATTATTTTATTTGTGCTAAATCGTATGCTTATCACGTTAAGTTGTGGTATAATTTATAAATTATTAAATTTTTGTTGGAATAATTAATTATATTATAAAGTGTATTTTTTCCCTCTCAATTAATAATAATTTATTTTATATTTATTAATAATAATTCAATAATGATGAGATGATAACAAAATTATTATTTTATTTTTATTTAATTTATAAAGTTGTGGTTGGCAGGAGGAGAGTCTGGAGGATCTGCAGACGACATTTGTGGAATTGTTCGGTGAGGATTTAGCGAAGATGGCTGCGAGAGAAAATCGGACGGCTAAGAAGAGGGGACGCGACGGGCCCACAAATTCGAACGCACCACTGAGGTCCTCCAGTCGCCGCCGTGGAACGATGTCAAAGCACAGTGTTTTTTAATTGGAAAAGAGGGGGAATGAACTCTTCTTTGTGCGGTAGTTTAGGAATATGGAATTGTTTATTACTTTTATGTCATTTTCTTTGGGTTGTTCACCCACTTGCAACAAGTCGGGAAATTATGTGTGTCAACACTGTATTAATTAATTAATTAATTTATTATAAAATCAACCTCATAATAATCAAATTTAAAATTCATTGTCTTCCTAACAATTATATTTAATTGTATATACGATTTAATGGTGAGATTAAATTTATGTAATCTTATATCAAAATTATATTATTGTTATGAAATGTTATAAAAGATAACTAAAATTAAATACACAGATGATTAGAGAGAGAGAGTATTTTCATAATATTTTGTATTCACCATTTACTTTACAAAATGATATTATTTATAGATATACTAACATCAATCTTTAGGAGGTTATAAAACTCAAATGTCATGAGTTTTATAACTCATCGAATATGGGAATTCTGAAGAAGAATGAATCTAGATATCTTATGAATCTGACATCCACTATAATTTTATAACACTCCCCTTGGATATACATTGTATAAAGAATACGCATTGAAAAGTTCTTTCATTAAAAACTTTACCAGGAAAAACTCAATGGGAAAAAACTTTAAGGAAAAAAGAGTCTGGTATGTAATTTACCCCCTCATGAATGTATACTTAAGTTCTTCGGTGTCGATTCCAATATTATGACGTAAATCCTTCAAACGTTGCAGGTTGGTCGCTAGATTATCTTTGATGTATCCTCCCTTTAATTGAGAAATTTATACATGCAACATTGTCTTCATCTGAGAATGGATGGAGTCCTTTTAAGCAATTTTCTAAGAATATATACTCGTTAAAAATCTTACCAAATAAAAATCCAGTGGGAAAAATTTTTGGCTAAGGAAAAAGTACAATATTCTTGTATAACTTCTAATCTTGCAAGGATTGCCTCATTTAAACCTTGCAAAGGAAAACCCAATGGAAAAAAAACTTAGCGAAGGAAAAAAAGACAATCAAAGACATATCCTTTTTACTCCCCTTCATAAGTACATAGAATTTCCATTGTTCATGGTAAAAATATTATTAAATCGAAGTATGCCAATATTGTGCACCATCTTCTTCAAAATCATAGCTAGTAATGACTTAATGAATATATCAACCAAATTATCACATGATCAATATTGCCATTCTTCTGGGGCTCATGTGTATAAAATAATTTTGGTGCAATATGCTTGGTTCTATCACCATTTGGATTAAATAATCCCAAATCAATAGTCTCACAAAGAGAACGTAAAATATGTTTAATTTCATTACAATATCTTTGAGTTGATACATAACTATACATTGCTAGTATGTTAACTGCAAATGCTATATCAAGTCTTGTGAAATTTGAAAGATACATCAAAATATCAATTGCACTAAGATATGGTACTTCAGGACCTAATATATGGTACTTCAGGACCAAGAGTTTCTTAATTATTTTCTTGTGGCAAAACGGATATTTCTTGATATCAAGTGACCAACCCATTATTGGAGTACTCAAAGGATTAACATTATCCATGTAAAGTTATTTCAAGACTTTTTCTGTGTATGTTGATTGATGAACAAGAATTTCATAGTTCAATTTGTAGGGTAAGACAAAAATTTGGCTTATCAATATCTTTCATCTTAAATTAGTTATTTTTGTCGACTCTTCTGGAGCAAGATCTTTCATCAATAAATACAATAATAATAACAAATCCAGATTATGATCTTTTGATAAAAATGCATGCACAAATTGGATTATTCTCAAATCCTTCTTTCAAAAGATATCCACTTAGGCGATTATACCACAATATGCATCTGGATTGCTTTAACCTATATAAAGATCTTTGTAGCTTAATAGAATACATATTTCGAGATGTAGAATTATATGCTTCAGGCATTTTATATCCTTCAGGGATTTTCATGTATATATAATTATATAATGATCCATACGGATATGATGTAACAACATCCATTAATTTCTCTTTTTATCAAGCTAATTAAAAGTCTGAATGTAATTGTGTCCATTACATGAGCATATGTTTCTTCATAATTAATACCATGTCTCTGCGAAGAAACCTTGTTCTACAAGTTGCGCTTTATACCATATAATTTTATTTTTCTTATTCCGTACAAATACCCATTTGTATCTAACAGACATTACACCTTCAGGTGTTCGGACTACAGGTCCAAAAACTTCACGTTTATTTTGTGAATTTAGTTGTACTTGAATCGCCTCTTTTTACATTGGCCAAATATTTTTACATTCATCAACAATTTGTGGTTCATATTCATGATCATTAATTCTGGTAATATAAAGAACAACTTTATATAAAAATATGTTGTCGACAATAATTTTATTTCTATCCAATATATTCGTCTCCTATAATGTATCGAGATCTCGTTATTTTTAGGTACCTGATCCTCTACATGGGATAACTCATCCTCTTCAAGGGATAACTCTTCAAGAGTTTTATTTACAGGAGATTTTTGTTCATAAATTTTGGATAGATTAATAAATTTTGTAGCCTGTTTCATGGGTATAGCCTCTTTATAGGCTGCAACTTATTTTTCTTGTACTTTCTTCTTCTGGGAAATTTTATCTTTAACACCGATCATTCTTCCATGTTTCAAGTGTGACTTTGATTCAATTTGTTCTTTGTATTAAGCGATTGTCCTACTGAGGACTTAAATCTCTTCTAGAATATTAGCGACTAAAATGTGAGATATCACACTTTTCTTATTATCGGTGAATAATTACGTAATTGATTTGCAATTCATTGCAAATGAATAATCTTTGAACTTCTAGTTCATATTGATTGTATGAGAATCGAGGATTAAATAACGTTGAAACATTCCAATTAATCTCCCATCGTGCTTCAGGCAACGATCTCACGTCGTGCTTCATGCAACGACTTTTCTCCCCCTAATGGTGGGAAGACTATTAAAATAACAATCCTCAAAATATACCTTAAAAATATCACTCTAAATTCTTTCTTAGAAGATGAACACCAAATAACAATAATTAAACGTGATAATTTGGTAATTAATTTACTTTGATATAATCAACAGGTAAAGGAATCTTCTGGTTCTTTAAAGAATGTTCATGGGAGTTTTCAATAATTCAATGCATCATTATTGATCCTAGATGATCATGCCAAATCATAAAAATATTTGGATCCAAACACTTCTGGTGTATTGCACACTTCTGGTGTATTACAATATTTGTTTCAACTATTCTCATTTTAGTATAATATAACCCAGAAGAGAAAATATACAATTTTTCTAATATGAGCTTCTGGCCCGATATTATTAAAGTAATATAAAGAAATTCTTCACTGCCTTCGTTATTAATTTCAATATAATAACTATTATAATGTATATCCTTAAAGCTGAGCAAATTTCTGCTTGTCTCAGAAGAATATAAAGAATCATTAATACAAAATTTTGTGCCCTTTGAAAACATTATAATCGCTCTTCCAGAGACTTTAATTAATTTTGATGAATAATCACTCTTCAAGAGTCTTCAATTATGACTGATGAATAATCACTCTTCTAGAGCCTTTAATTAAGTTTGATGAGCTTCTGACCCATACAACTTTATATATGCAAAACATAAATTTTACTTGAAGCATAAATAAAACATATAATAAAATTACTTATTATAATGAAGTAAAAATAATTAATTGGTATGGACATTTCTATAAACATATCATCAAGAAAATCATAGATATCAAAATTAGTTATATCCACTCCATATGAAAAGTCAAAATAATTTATGGGATCTTGAGGATCATTATGATTAATAAAGTTTATTTCAATTCCATTTTTTTTTCTTTTATGGAGTCTTGGTACAAATCTACCAAATATTTAGGGATACGACGAATTTTGGTACATTCCCTTTTATATATTGATTGTTCTTTTCAAGTCCACTACCACAACTACAACCATAATTTTCTATGATTATCAAATGAGATTCCATTCACTTGTGGAATGTAATAGAATCGATCGGCGAGATTGTTGATTTTCAAAAAAAACTCATTATTTTCATCTGACCATTAGAAGACATAATATCACTTACGGGAACATAGTTTCCTTTATCGCTTCAAGAAATATTTTGTAAACTTATGCTCTCGATATTGCTACTGCAGGAGCATATTCGAGACATGAAATATAATAAATATTTTATCTAACATGTCTTCATCAGTGTTTTTCACTCAACACTTTTAAAATCTTTCCTTTTAAATCATTTCATAAGACAAGTGAGTCTTTTTATTGTAATTTACTCATATTTTAATTTTTTATGGAGATGACACCAAATAAAAATCATTAATTTTGTCATTGTAACTTCATACAAGAAAATATTAAAAATCATTAGAAATTTGATTAATTATAACTATCCATTAACTGAGACTGTCAAAACTTTTATCTTCATGATTTATACCCAATACATTCCAATCTATTGTACCATTTGAGAAAGCAAATAACCATAAGTCGACATAAGTCCTTTAAATATTTGGAATTAATGAACCAATTGAAAGAAAGAATCACTAAGTTTGACATAATAATTGGCCTAAACAAAAGCAATTTCAACTGAATAATCCAGTGCCCCTACTAGATATTTAGAACGCCAAAAAAACAAGGACAACCCAATAAATAAAGTGTGTATATATAATATATATATATACGGCAAAATATAAGAGATGTGAAAAAGGATTGCTCTTGTGTTGATTTCTGTGCAAACAATAACTATCATCTTCTATACAGTACTAAGCGTCATGTGCGATTATTTTACACTCATGAATCAAAAATATCTAACAACCATCAAATAAGTGTGAGAGCTTTATTGTAGCCGTAAAAACTCTTACAAATGTTTAAATTTTTATGTTGTGCGATAGTATACCAATTCACATGTGCAGTTCTTAAAAGAAACAATATGCACGCAATAAAATAAAAATAGACATGTGCTATCATATTTTTATTTTTAATAGCAATGCAGATAACATATTATAGAACAATAATGCATATGTAGATTGTGTTTACCAATTACACTAATAAATAATTGAGTCTATACTATATTACTTGATAAAGCAAATTAGTGTTTGTTAAATGCTAGTACTAAGATGCCTGCGTTCTTAGCTAATGTATTATTTTATGTCCAGGTTTACTGTCCGTCCAAAAATAATAAATTTGCTGCCATAAGAAAAGTCACAACTAAAAACTTGCATCTGAAACAAGAGATGTGAGGTGCAGAATAGTGTTATAGTTTTGGTCCAACATGTATGACTATTTTCATCATTCTGATAGACTTCTCAGTTGTCTACTAAACATTTTGAGTAGAAGGCTTACAATTGATGCCAGGGATCTTCTTTCGGGATTTTTCATCACACTTACATTTGTTGTGTCATATGTGAATGTATATGCAGTATGTATGTTTGTTTGTTGATTTTTTTTTTCAGAATAATTGAATTATTTGTGATCACATGCATAGAATAATTATTAGAAGAAAAAAATTAGTACATCCATGCATGATGACCATGCAATACTCAAACATATATATAGAGAGAGTTATACCTTCTTCTACTTCAAACCAAAAAAAAATAATTATCTTCAAGATGAAGGTGAGGAGCAACTCGTGCTGATAACGTGTTATGAAATGTTATAAAAGATAACTAAAATCAAGTACAAAGATGATTAGAGAGAAGAGAGTATTTTCATAATATTTTGTATTCACCATTCACTTTACAAAATGATATTATTTATAGATATACTAACATCAATACTAGGAGGTTATAAAACTCAAATGTCATGAGTTTTATAACTCATTGAACATGGGAGTTACAAGATAAGAATGAATCTAGACATCTTATGAATCTAGACATCCACTATAATTTTATAACAATTATGACATTGAATGAGGTAATTACACCCAATAGTATTAAAATGTAAAACATACAAAAAAAATGATAAATCTACATTATGCATGCTCGCATGGAAGCAATGCATTTAACTTTATTAATTAATGACTATATTTACACATAATTAAAACATTTACCCATAATTAAGATCGACAATTTGAATAATAACAATACCACTAAATTTTCTATCCTCACTTAATGAAGCTATATACCTGTCTAATGAGCAAAGACCTATAAAAATGCATGGTAATTTCGAACCTTATCATCAATACCTTATATATAAAGACAGTAAAAACGATCTCAATTAAGAGTCGATTTTTAATCAATTTTGAGTTAATTTTTTAATTTCACCTAGTTATTTAGCGAGTTGGTGTAATCTCTTTCTCTTCCTCATAATCATCCTCAACCATAAAAATCTGCCTCCTCTTCAATCACTTTAGTTTCTTCCCATTCCCCTTCTCATTCCTTGCGAAATCGATTCCCCTCACTTTTCTTTTGTTTCGTCTCATCTTCCTCTTCCTTATCCTCTTTGATCGACTTTTTCAATTCTTTCCCTCGATACCTATAAAGCGATTTGATATTTTCCTCATTCGTTCCCCTTCAGTCCCCGACCAAAATAAAAATAAAATCCTATAAATGGGTTGCTAGCAAAAACATGTAATCAGAACATCAAGTAATGAAATTGATAAATGAAATTGTGGTGGATATGCTAAGAAACTTCAGTGTAAAGAGATGAAGGGGCTACCTGGTATTCTATCGTATGATTGAAGAGATCGCCGTTGAATTGGGTTGCCAATAATGAAGAGAGATCGACATTAAATTGACCTTCCTACTCATTTGGAAACTCTCGAAAATTAACAAAGAGGAAGGATAACTGCCGATAACTGAGAAAGAGAAGAGAAAAGGAGAAAGATTTTTGGGTGAGATAATCGATCTAAGGTAAAATAATTTATGAAAACAATTTCTTTCACGATTAATGAATTTAATGTTGTATTTGCTTAGTTATGTATTGAAATCTTTCTGTAATCTTCAATATAGGCTCCACAGAGGAATCACCCTTTGTTACTTTTATCGGGAGTGGGAACTAATGTCATAGGATATGATCTCTCCCTCGAGGTTAGTTATTGTTTATATTTCTCTTTGTAGAACAGTAGAAACTTTAAAGTGTTTTTTACTTGAAAGTTATGTGTATATTTGCATGTGGTAATTCAATTCATATGTAATGCGTTTATATAGTACACAAAAAAAATCAAGCATATGGTATATAGTAAGCTGTGTACCTTAATTTTTTGGCCTTTTGGTATTGTTTCTTTATGTGTATATAGTAAGTTGTTAACCTTAGGTATATAGTAAGTATATAGTAAGTATATAGTAAGTTGTGTATATAGTAAACATATAGTATATAGTAAGCTGTTAACCTCAGGTAGTAATTATTTTTTAATGCTTTGATGTAATATACTGATATAAAACTCTGGATAATGCATGTCCCCAGCTTTCCTTCACCGCCTTCTTTAAACATTTTTCTTCTTAAACATAGTTTTTCATCATTGCAGCCGACTACTATACTAGGTGGAATTGTTGGGATTGCACTTCTCCTTCATTATAATGAAGAGAGGAGAGCTTTTTTGAAAGGTGTGATTTTTATAAATTGTAGCTTTCTAATTGTTGTATATTTAAGTATTTTTGGCATGGTAAAAATTCAAACTTCGAAATTATGGTTGAATATCTGCAGCATTGTAGGTGACTCTTTTATTGTATATTTTATTATTCATTTTCCTTTTTATCATAATAGTGAATGTTCTTATCTTATCCTAGATCTAATAAATTAGCTGAAACTGAAAGACATGCTTCATGCTGTAGGTAGAATAAATTTTGATTTTGTTGATCTTGTAAAGGTTTGAGAAATTTCATTAGTAATTATTACTTTCTTTTTTTACCCTTTGCATGTATGTTTATATCTATTTATTTGTTTGTTCACAGTTTTTTAATTTTTTAGTTCTTTTGGGTCTTCCCTGAAATGATGATCAATATGGTAAAAACTATCCAGTATTAACTTTCAACATCAAGACTGTGAACCGTTTGATAAATTAATAACATTCAAGATATCTAGGGTTAACACATTGTAATAGTCATTAAAGTGTTTTTTAACTTGAAAGTTATGTGTATATTTACATGTGGTAATTCAATGCATATGTAATGTGTATATATAGTAAGCAAAAAACATCAAACATATAGTGTATAGTAAGCTTTCTACCATCAATTTCTGACCAAGCTGTGTACTATCAATTTTTGGCCTTATGGAATACCTGTTAACCTTAGGTAGTAATTGTTTTTTATATGTCCTTCCGCTTATTCCTATCTCAACATACCCAACCTCATTCCTCTCTTATATAATAATTGTGTATAATTAATATTATATTCCATTGAGGATTGGTCCTATGGGACGAAGACGATGAGGACGAAGTTTGGCTTCACTAGAGGGGTTTCATTTATCTACAAGTAACTGTTTTACTATAAATGGAATCTATCAATTTCTAGGTTTCAATATGTGCTAAACTTCTAGTGCTTTACCGTTTTTACTTTTTTTTCTCTCCCCGACATGACATGAATTATTGAATTTGGACGTAGGAATAATATTAAATTATTAAAAGATGTTAACCGATGTAAGCTATACTCGAACATATCAACAACTTACATTGAGTATCAATAAGCTTAGTTTATAAGTGTAGATGTGACATTTCATATGGTCGAGTATGTAAGACCCCGAATTTTATGAAATAAAAGTATTCAATTTTTCTTATAATTATTATTCAGTAAATGGTTAAATTGATAAAAGTTTAAAGTTAAGGGTGATATATGTAAAATTTTCAAAATACGCAAGTGGATATAAAATACTCATTTCTGTCGAGGAATATTCGTTTGGTCGTGGAATATTCTTGTTGGTTTGGGAATATTAAATGCATGACGGTATGATCATTTGTGGGCCCCATAAGAGAATAACTGTCGGATGAAGAAAATGACAAGTTTGAGTTTTTATATATAACGGCGTAGTAGTTACTGTTAACACTGTTGGAATACCCGGTGGTTAAAATACGATAATACGCGTGGTTACAAGAAGATTACCAGTATTGCAGTATTTTGAATTATTGATTCTTACGTAAGAAGACACTACTCAATAATTATTACAGTAATTACTGTTCAATATTCTATTTTATTGATTCAATAATTGCTGCGTTGATATTTTATATTATTGTTGTTTCAATAATTATCACTGCACAGTATTTCTCATTATCATATCAATAATTCATATTATTTGAATAATATTATTAGATAGCATTATTGGCAATGTCTAGAAAGTTCTGTCTAAGGAGAGGTTTGGTGTGACGCCCCCAAAATAGGTATACAACACCCATTCTGAGTCGCCAAAATACATGGTACAAAAACAACTACAACTTTATTAATACAATTATCGTGCAAAATACGACAACACTTAAACTGTGAGTTTAAATATAAATATTATCATCTAGACAATATCCACACTCAAATAAGTCCTCATTAAAATTATTGATACATTATTTTACAAAAATAGTGAGGACTACTAAAACAACTCTCTAGAACCATCATTCCATACCCTGACTAGAAACTCGTACATTCTCGCCTCCCGAGAAGAAAAATGGAAACAAAAGGAAAAGGGTGAGCTCAACTAGCCCAGTAAAGAATATTATAACTAAGATAATATAGAACAAATTATCGTTAGTCTTCAACAGAGAAAAATTGATAAAATACAATAGGCAACAAGTTTTGAGATCAATATTCATAATGAAATAATAATTCATAGATGAGTTACGTAGAGAATGAAATCTACTATTATCTATGAATTTAAAAGTCCATCATCAATATTTTATCCTGTAACATCAATCAATATTCATCTTAAATCAAATATTCATCTTTGCACTACAGGCCAAAGATATTCATCAGTTGGTCATGTTCATCTCAACACCTGTTCATCTTTGCACTACGGGCCAAAGATATTCATCAGCAAATCATTAATCTTTGCACTACAGACCAAAGATATTCAGTAATATTATCATTTAGGACTGAGGATGATGAAAAATATTTTAAAGAAAACGAATCCAGTGAAACAAAAGAACAAATATTAAGGATTCGTACTTTAAACAATCCGAGTTTAAAAATACTTCATAAATACTCATAGTGAAGTAAAATTCAAGAATGATCAAAACATGGATACAATCAAAGCTAGTATCCATAATAGATATTTTAGACAAAAAATGAAAATTTAATTTTTTACGTGAATAGTCAGTATTCGTGAATAAGTGTCAGTATACATGAATAAGGCAGTATCACGTGAATAGTAACCCCGACACTAAAAGACAAGAATTTCACAAGAAAAATCTTACCAATATTCCGGCATAATGATATTGAAAGAAATAATATCATTTAAAAAAAAAATAATATCCCTTACCTCGAAAAGACAGTACTTCTAACTGGAATACTTGATATAGTGCTGAAGGGAACTTGCACCGTATAACAACACTCAAAGTATCAAAATACTCACAAGAATACGCTCGATAATATAGAGAGAGAAGAGAGAAAAAACTTTTGTTTCTGGTGTGATTTTCAATTCTAATCTAAGCACCCTATTTATAGGAAAGTGCTTAGAACACCAAAGCAGAAAATTTAATAAAATATTATTATTTTTTTAAAATTTCTTACGCCCACTTTTGAAGATCTGAATTTAGCAATTTATATCACATGCAAGACCCACTCAACTCACCAAAAACGTTTTCTTAAAAAACATAATTAAAACTTCAAAAATTAATTATTCCGGAACTTCAGAACTTCAATAATTCATAATAAATAGCCCTTTTGTCAGAAAAATTCAAACCTTATGTCTTTTCCATATGAAATTCCATTATCTACAACTTTGTAAGTTTAAGTTTTTCAAAATTCCAAGCAGAAGTTGACTGAAATCCACGAACGGACGATTTTACAGGCTATAATCAAATTTCAGTCAAGAAATGGGCCCACAAACATGTTTAACATGTTTTAAATAATTTTTTAACAAAAATACTCTTCCTCCTCATTTATTCATATATCCCACATTCATTGTAAAAATATCACCATTATTATATTATTAAAATATAATAATATATTTATATGAATTATTTTATCAGAAAAGATAAAATATCAATTTTCAACAATTGTCACATTAAAAATTTTCTCCATCTATATCCACATAAAATGAATATTTTCCTTATCATATAAATTAATAATTAATTATTCACAAATAATATTACAGAATCACAATACTGACAACTGTAGATTCTCGGGAAAGAGGGCTTTCAATAAGGATTTCTCCTCACTTGGCGCCGCAATTAGGTGACCAAACCTCTCCTTAGATGTAACTTTCTAGACATTGCCAATAATGTTATCTAATAATATTATTCAAATAATATGAATTATTGATCCGATAATAAAAAAATGCGTGTAGTGACAATTATTGAAACAACAATAATATAAAATATCAACGCAGCAATTATTGAATCAATAAAATAAAATATTGAAGCAAAGAATTGTCGTAATAATTATCGAGTAAGTGCCTTCTTACGTAAGAATCAATAATTGGTGCAATACCGCGTGCTATCGTGTTTTGTTTTAACACGGGTATTCCAACAAGATAATCTGTAATAATAACTACGCAGATTAATTATAAAGAACTTATATTTGTCATTTTCTTCATCCAATCGCTTTCGTTATGGGGCCACACAAGGTTTGCGCCATCGCATTTAATATTCTCCGACAAAGTAAGAATATTCTACAACCAAATGAATATTCCCCGACAACAATGAATATTTTATAACCACTTGCTTATTTGAAATATTTGTGCATTTTACCCATAACTAACCACATTAATCAAATCAACCCTTACTATTTCAAAATAATAAATAAAGGAAATTCAATTTTATTTATAATAAGTTGGGGTCTTACAACCTCCCTTCCTTATGAAATTTCGTCCTCGAAATTAACGTACGTACCTGGTATTTCGAAAAGGTGAGGATACCTCACTTTCATTTCTGTTTCCAACTCCCAGGTCATTTCCTCTATAGCATGGTTCCTCCACAAAACTTTGACTTGTGGTATGACCTTTGTGCGTAGGACATGCTCCTTCCTATCCAAGATCTTGACAGGTACCTCTTCGTATGTTAAGTCTTCGGCTATCTCGTCCGGTTCTAACTCAATAACGTGGTTCGGGTCTTTCACATATTTACGTAGCACATATATATGAAAAATATTATGAACACGAGACATACTTGGAGGTAACGCGAGTCTATAGGCTACATTTTCTACTCGGTCAAGAATCTGAAATGGACCAATAAATCATGGATTGAGATTTCCTCTCTTCCCAAATCTTGTAACTCCCTTCCATGGAGCAACACACAACAATACATGATCCCCAATACTAAATTCCACGTCCTTTCGATGAAGACCCGCATAACTCTTTTGTCGATCATGTACCATTTGTATACGTTGTCGAATCATTTGGATCTTTTCTATAGTCATACGTACCAACTCGGGTCCCAATAATGTTGCTTCACCCACCTCATCCAGAGCGACACTTTCGTCCATATAATGCTTCAAATGGAGCCACACCTATACATGCCTGATAACTATTGTTGTAGGAGAATTCCACCAATGGTAAATACTTATCTCAACTCCCTTTGAAGTCTAGGACATAAAGTCTTAATAGATCTTCAAGAGTTTGGATAGTCCTCTCTGATTGTCCGTCCGTTTGAGGATGGTATGCCGAACTGAATCGTAAATCCGTGCCCATAGCTTTTTGCAAGCTAACCCAAAATCGTGAAGTGAATCTTGGGTCACAATCTGAAACTATGGATACTGGCATGCCATGCAATTTCACAATCTCATTTACATACATATGAGCAAGACGTTCAAGGGAATAAGTCTCCCGTATCAGCAAGAAATGAGCAGACTTGGTTTATCTATCAACAATAACCCAAATAACATTTATGCCTTGAGAAACCGTGGGAAGACCCGTAACGAAATCCATGGTAATGTGTTCCCACTTCCATTTTGTAATCTCAAGTGGTTGCAATGGACCCTTTGGCACTTGATGCTCCGCCTTTACACGTTGACAAGTTAAACACCTCAAGATAAACTTTGCAATCTCTCTCTTCATATTGTTCCACCAAAATATATGTCGAAGATCACGATACATTTTGGTACTTCCAGGATGGATTGAAAATGGTGTATTGTGTGCCTCCATCATGATCTTGTTCTTCAAATTAGAATCGTTAAGAACACAAAGTCTGTAGTGGACTCGAAGTATTCCTTCTTCATCAATTCTTGCCTCTGGGATAACACCTTCTTGTACTTTCTTCTTCATAGGCATCAGCTCCGGGTCTGTGGCTTGAGCAACTTTAACTTTATTGATTAAAGTTGGTTCTATGCGTATACTTGGCATCATCGCACTCGTTCCTGCATATGATCTTCTACTCAACGCTTCAGCTACCACGTTTGCTTTTCTAGGATGGTATTGAATGGTGTGGTCATAATCTTTTAACAACTCGAGCCAACGTCATTGCCGCATGTTGAGTTCCTTTTGAGTGAAGAAATATTTGAGGCTTTTATGGTCTGAATATATCTCCACTTTCTCCCCATATAGATAGTGCCTCCATATCTTTAGCGAAAATGATCTGCCGCTAACTCTAGATCATGAGTAGGATAATTCCTCTCATACTCTTTAAGTTGTCGCGAGGCATAGGCTATGACTTTCCCATGTTGCATGAGAACACATCCTAACCCTTTGCCTGAAGCATCACTGTAAATAACAAATCCATCCAAACCATATGGTATTGTCAGAACAGGTGCCGAAATGAGTCTCCTCTTAAGCTCTTGAAAACTCTTTTCGCATTCCTTACTCCATACAAATTTTGTATCTTTCCGAGTCAGTTGAGTTAACGGGGTAGCGATTAGAGAAAATCCTTCCATGAATCTCCGATAATAACCCATTTAGGCCCGTAAAAGCTACGTGATTTTGCCATCAGTCTTTGGTTGCTCCCAACTTTGTATTGCTTCAATCTTCGCTGGGTTAACAGATACTCCATGTTTTGACACCACGTGCCCAAGGAATGCTACTTCCTCAAGCCAGAACTCGCATTTCTTCAACTTGGCATATAGCTTGTTTTCACGAAGCCTTTGGAGTACCAGCTTCAAATGGTGCTCATGATCTTCATGGCTTTTGGAATATATGAGGATGTCATCAATAAAGACAACACCGAACTGATCCAAATATTCCTTGAATATTCGGTTCATCATATCCATGAAAGCCATATGAGCATTAGTCAATCCAAAAGACATGACTAAGAATTCATAATGCCCGCATCGAAGTTCTCAGGCGGTCTTTGGAATATCCTCGTTCTAATCTTGGTGATGATATCCGTAATCTAAGATCGATCTTTGAAAAGAATTGTGCTCCTTGCAACTGGTCAAACAGGTCATCAATACGAGGTAGCGGATACCTATTCTTGATGGTGACATGGTTCAATTCCCGATAGTCAATACAAAGTCGCATACTCCCGTCTTTCTTCTTTATAAATAAAACAGGAGCACCCCAAGGAGATGTACTAGGACGAATGAAACCGATGTCCAACAACTCCTGTAGTTGGACCTTTAACTCCTGAAGTTCAATAGGAGACATTCGATATGGGGTTTTAGAAATGGGCCATCCGAGAAGTTCTTCAGGAAATACGTCAGGAAATTTACTAACAACAGGAATATTATTCAAATTTGACGTGTCTTTATTCAAATCCATAACATGGGCTAAGAAAGCTTGACATCCGTTTTTGAATAAACGAATAGCTTTATGACTTGAAATGACAGTGATTGATTTTAGTGGTTTAGTTGCTTGAATTCGTACAACAGGTTGGTTAGGAATATGAAAACTAACAACCTTACGAAAACAATCAATTTTGGCATGATGATTAGTTAACCAATCAATCCCTAAAATCACATCAAAAGAAAGTATCTTTAAAGAGATAAGGTCAACAGGTAATGTGATGGTGCCAACTTGGATCAAACAAGATTTATAAACAGTGGATGTGATAAAAGTTTCTCCTAACGGAGTCTCCACAGATAAATTAAAGTCAAATTTCTCTGGAGTCAAGTTTAAACGTTGAGCACAAGTAGGAGAGATAAATGAATGGGTAGCACCGGTATCTAGTAAGGTATAAACTTCGCAAGAATTTATGATTAACTTACCCGTGATCACCTCGTTTGGGTTCCTCGCATTTTGACCAGTCACAATAAAAGCTCTTCCAGGAACCGTTGACTTTGACTTTTATGGGACAGCCTTTTGAGTCACCATCCCCGTTGAACTTGGTTTCGCTATAGTAAAATCTCGAGCGATATGTGTGACGCCCCCAAAATAGGTATACAACACCCATTCTGAGTCGCCAAATACATGGTACAGAAAGCAAACTACAACTTCAATAATACAATTGTCGTGCAAAATACGACAACACATACTGTGAGTTTAAATACAAATATTATCTTCTGGACAATATCCACACTCAAATAAGACCTCATTACAATTATTCAAACACTATTTTACAGAAATAGTGAGGATCGCTAAAACATCTTTCTAGAACCATCACTCCATTACCCATTAGATCCTCGCTATGTTCTCACCTCCCGAGAAGAAAAATGAAACAAAAGGAAAAGGGTGAGCTCAACTAGCCCAATAAAGAATATATTATGACTAAGATAATATTCAACAAATTATCGTTAGTTCTCAACAGGGAAAAATCTGATAGAATATAATAGACAACAAGTTTTAGATCAATATTCGCAAATGAAAACAACAATCCATTAGAAGAGTCAAGTAGAGAATGAGTTATACTATCTTCTAAGATTTAAAAGTCCATCATCAATATTTTATCCCTGTAACAACAATCAATATACATCTTTAATCAAATATTCATCTTTGCACTACATGCCAAAGATATTCATTTATATCACCAAATGGTCATGTTCATCTCAACACTGTTCATCTTTCAGACCACGGCCAAAGATATTCATCAATTAATCATTCATATTTTGCACTGAGGCCAAAGATATTCAGTAATATCATCATTTAGGACTGAGGATGATGAAAAATATTTTTAAGAAAACGAATCCAGTGAGACAGAAGGACAAATATTAGGGATTCGTATTACAGTTTATCCAAGATCAATAATACTTCATAATAACCAATTTTGAAGCAGAATTCAAAAATAAAGACCAAAACATGGATACAATCAAAGATAGTAACCATAATAGACATCTTGGACAAAAAGAAGAAAATTTCATTTTTCGGTGAATCGTGAGATATCGTGAATAGTGTCGTATACGTGAATAGTAACCCCCGACACAAAAAGTTCTAAATTTGATTAAAAGTTTAGATCAATACTTCAGATAATGATATTGAAAGAAATAATATCATATATGAAGAAAATAACATCCCTTACCTCAAAGAAACAAGATTACTTGAATGAAATATCGATATGATCTTTGAATGAAACTTCATCTTCAACAAAGAACTCTCAAAGTATCTAAACAAATACAAAAATATTTCGATAATATAGAGAGAGAAAGAGAGAAAACTTATTTCTGGTGTGATTTTCAATTCTAACTTAGCCCTCTATTTATAGGAAAATGTTAGCACGCCGAAGTAGACTTAACCTGCTACCTGATGGATTTACCTGCTACTATTGCCACCCACCACATTTGAAATTCAATTGAGCACATTTCTCACCAACCAATTCTAGAATTATCCAAAATGTTTTATCATTTAAACAATAATCAGAAACATTAATAATTCATAGAAAATAGCCCGTTTATCAGAAAAATAAGAATTTTATGTCCATTCCACATGAAATCGAATTCTCTACAACTTTGCAGAAGAAAGTTTTTCCAAATTCCAAACAGAAAATATCCGAAATCCACAAACGGGTGATTTTTAATACCTACAATCTGACAAAATACTGATAAAACATCTCAAAGATTAATTCTTTCATTAATAACCATATAAAATAAATAAATCCATCATTTATATCTACATCAAATAAATATTTCCTTATCATATAAATCAATAATTATGTATTCCCAAATAATATTACAGGATCACAATTATGACAACCAGGCCGTTCCCAGGAAAGAGGGGGCTTTCCAATAGGGATTTCTCCTTACTGGCGCGCAATTAGATGACCAAACCTCTCCTTGATAGAACTTTCTAGACATTTCCAATAATGTTATCTAATAATATTATTCAAATAATATGAATTATTGATCTGATAATGGGAAATACTGTGCAGTGATAATTATTGAAACAACAATAATATAAACTATCAACGCAACAATTATTGAATCAATAAAATAAAATATTGAACAGTAACTACTGTAAAAATTATTGAGTAGTTTCTTCTTACGTAAGAATCAATAATTCAACTAAAGCGTGCAATCTGGTGTCTTCTTTGTGCAACCACGTAGACATCGTATTTTAACCACCGTGTATTCCAACGATTGTTACTTGGTAACCATTACTGTAGTTAATTATAAAAACTCATACTTTATCATTTTCTTCATCCGACAATTATCCTGTTATGGAGCCCATGAATGACTGCGCCGTTGTACGGATATTCCCGACAAAATAGAATATTCCACGACCAAACGAATATTTCTCGACAAAAGAAATATTTTATAACCACTTGCTTATTTTGTAAAATTTGCACATTTCACCCATAACCAAAGCATTATATTAAATTAACCCTTATTAATTTAGAATAATGAATAGAGGAAAATTTAATTTTATTTATAATAAGTTGGGGTCTTACAACCTCCCCTCTTTATAAAATTTCATCTTCGAAATTGACGTACGATCCTGGTGTTTCGAACAGGTGAGGGTACCTCGCTTTCATTTTTGATTCCAACTCCCAGGTCATTTCCTCAATAGCATGGTTCCTCCACAAAACCTTAACTTGTGGTATAACCTTGGTGAGTAAGACATGCTCTTTCCAACCCAAGATCTTAACTAGTACCTCCTCGTACGTTAAATCTTCGGCTATCTCGTTTGGTTCTAACTCAATAATGTGGTTCGGGTCTTTCACATATTTATGAAGCATAGATATATGAAAAACATTATGAACACGAGACATGTTTGGAGGTAATGCGAGTCTATAGGCCACATTTCCTATTCGGTCAAGAATCTTAAATGGACCAACAAATCTTGGATTGAGCTTTCCTCTCTTTCCAAATCTTGTAACTCCCTTCCATGGAGCAACACATAACAGTACATGATCTCCAATATTAAACTCTACGTCCTTTCTATGAAGATCAGCATAACTCTTTTGTCGATCTTGTGAGGTTTGAATACGTTGTCGAATCATTTGAATCTTTTACGTAGTCATGCGTACTAATTACTGGTCCCAACAACGTTGCTTCTCCCAATTCGTCCCCAAAGATCTTTGGACAACGACACTTTCGTCCCCCATACAACGCCTCAAATGGGGCCATGCCTATACTTGCTTGATAATGTTGTTGTTGTAGGAGAATTCCACAAGTGGCAAGTACTTATCCCAACTTCCTTTAAAATCTAGAACACGTAGTCTTAATAGATCTTCGGGGTTAGAAATAGTCCTCTCGATTGTTTCGTGGTTTGAGGATGGTATCTTTGAATCGAATCAGAATCCATGCCCATAGCTTTACGTAAGCTAACCCAAAATCTTGAAGTGAATCTTGGGTCACGATCCAAACTATGGATCTTGGCATGCCATGCAATCGCATAATCTCATTCACGCGATACATACTGAGCAAGACGCGTTTGAGGAATAAGTCTCACGTATCGACAATAAATGAGCAGACTTGGTTAATCTAGCAACAATAACCCAAATTGCATCTATACCTTGAGAAACATTGGGAAGTCCCGTAACGAAATCCATGGTAATGTGTTCCCATTTCCATTCTGGAATCTCAAGTGGTTGCAATGGACCTTTTGGCACTTGATGCTCCGCCTTTACACGTTGACAGGTTAAACACCTCGAGATAAACTCCGCGATCTCTCTCTTCATATTGTTCCACCAAAATGTATGTCGAATATCATGATACATTTTGGTACTCCCAGGATGGATTGCAAACGGGGTGTTGTGTGCCTCCATCATGATTCTATGCTTCAAGTCAGAATCGTTAGGAACACAAAGTCTAGAGTTGACTCAAAGTATTCCTTCTTCATCGATTCTTGCTTCTGGAATAGCTCCTTCTTGCACTTTATTCTTCATATGATCACCCATTACGTCAAGTATCTTGAAAGCGACTTTAACTTTATCGATTAAAGTCGGTTCTACTCGTATATTTGCCATCATCATGTGGGTCCCTGGAGTCTTTAATTCTATTTCCATCCTTTGCAAGTCATACAAAATGGACCTTTGTGTTGACAATATCGCACTCGTACTCGCATATGATCTTCTACTCAATGCATCAGCTATTACGTTCGATTTTTCAGGATGATATTGAATAGTGTGATCGTAATATTTCAACAGATCAAGCCAACGTCGTTGCCGCATGTTGAGTTCTTTTTGAGCGAAGAAATATTTGAGGCTTTTATGGTCCGTATAAATCTCCACTTTCTCCCCATACAAGTAGTGTCTCCAAATTTTCAACGCGAATACGACTGCTGCCAACTCCAAATCATGAGTAGGATAATTCCTCTCATATTCTTTGAGTTATCGCGAGGCATAGGCTATGACTTTCCCATGTTGCATGAGAACACATCCTAACCCTTTGCCTGAAGCATCACTGTAGATAACAAATCCATCTGACCCAGATGGTATTGCTAGAACAGGTGCCGAAATGAGTCTCCTCTTGAGCTCTTGGAAACTCTTATCGCATTCCTCGCTCCATACGAATTTTGTATCTTTTCGAGTCAACTGAGTTAACGGAGTAGCGATTCGAGAAAATCCTTCCACGAATCTCCGATAATAACCAGCTAAGCCCAGAAAGCTGCGTACTTCGGTCACCGATTTCGGTTGCTTCCAACTTTGTATTGCTTCAATCTTCGCCGGGTCAACAGATACTCCATGTTTTGACACCACGTGCCCAAGGAATGCTACTTCCTCAAGCCAGAACTCGCATTTCTTTAGCTTGGCATAAAGCTTGTTTTCACAAAGCCTTTTAAGTATCAGCTTCAAATGGTGCTCATGATCTTCACGGCTTTTGGAATAGATGAGGATGTCATCAATAAAGACAACAACGAACTGATCCAAATATTACTTGAATACACGATTCATTATATCCATGAAAGCAGCAGGAGCATTAGTTAATCCAAAAGACATGACAAAGAATTCATAATGCCCGTACCGAGTTTTGAAGGCAGTCTTTGGAATATTTTCAGTTTTAATCTTCAGCTGATGATATCCAGAACGAAGATCGATCTTTGAAAATAATTGTGCTCCTTGTAACTGGTCAAACAGGTCATCAATGCGAGGTAAGGGATACCTATTCTTGATGGTGACATGGTTAAATTCTCGGTGGTCAATACAAAGTCACATACTCCCGTCTTTCTTCTTTACGAATAAAATAGGAGCACCCCAAGGAGATGTACTAGGATGAATGAAACCGATGTCTAATAACTCCTGTAGTTGGACTTTTAACTCCTGAAGTTCAATAGGAGCCATTCAATATGGGGTTTTAGAAATGAGTTTTGTACCCGGTTCAAGATTAATAAAGAATTCAACATCACGTTCTGGGGGTAGACCGGGAAGTTCTTCAGAAAATACATCAGGAAATTCTCTACAACAGAAATATTATTCAAATCTGACTTGTCTTTATTCAAATCCATAACATGGGCAAAGAAAGCTTGACATCCATTTTTCAATAAACGAATAGCTTTGTAGCTTGATATGAAGGTGACTGATTTTAGTGGTTTAGTTGTTTGAATTCGTATGACAGGTTGGTTAGGAATATGAAAACTAACAACCTTACGAATATAATCAATTTTGGCATGATGAGTGGTTAACCAATCAATTCCTAAAATCACATCAAAAGCAAGTATCTTTAAAGAGATAAGATCAACAGGTAATGTGATAGTGCCAACTTGGATCAAGCAAGATTTATAAACTATAGATGTAACAAAGGTTTCACCCAACGGAGTTTTAACAGATAAGTTAAAGTTCAATTTCTCCAGAGTCAAGTTTAAACGTTGAGCACAAGCAGGAGAGATAAAAGAATGGGTAGAACCGGTATCTAGTAAGGTATAAACTTCGCAAGAATTCAAGATTAGCTTACCCGTGATCACCTCATTCGGGTTCTTCACGTTTTGGCCAGTTACGACAAACGCTCTTCTAGGAACCGCTGATTTTGACTTATCTGGGACAGCCATTGGAATTACCATCCCTGCTGAACTTGGTTTTGCTATAGAGTAGTCTCGAGCTATATGGCCCTCCTTTCCACAGTTATTACATACCTTGGATTGTTGTGGACAGTTTGGGCTGATATGTCCCTCTTTCCCACATTTGTAACATCTAACTAATGGTCGATCTCCTCCCCTAGAATTTGTTGTTGGTCTTTGGTCTGCTGTCTTTGATGTCTTTCTGTCATTGTTGAATCTCCTCTTTCTGAAATTTCCACTTGACTCACCTCTCCTATTATCATGGCCACGATTACCACCCGAGTGGTTACCGCCTTTGTCCGTATTTTTCCCTCCTCGTTGGCTAAAACATCTTTCTAGAACCATCACTCCATACCCCGACTAGATCCTGCTATGTTCTCACCTCCTGAGAAGAAAAATGAAACAAAAAGGAAAAGGGTGAGCTCAACTAGCCCAGTAAAGAATATTATGACTAAGATAATATACAACAAATTATCGTTAGTCCTCAGCGAGGAAAAATCGTGTAATATAATAGACAACAAGTTTTAGATCAATATTCTGCAATGAAGCAAAGAATCCATTAGAAGAGTCAAGTAGAGAATGAGTTCTACTATCTTCTAAGATTTAAAAGTCCATCATCAATATTTTGTCCTGTAACAACAATCAATATAAATCTTTAATCAAATATTCATCTTTGCACTACTGTGCCAAAGATATTCATTTATATCACCGATTGGTCATGTTCATCTCAATACTGTTTCATCTTGCACTACTGGGCCAAAGATATTCATCAATTAATCATTCATCTTTGCACTACTGTGCCATAGATATTCAATAATATCATCATTTAGGACTGAGGATGATGAAAAATATTTTAAAGAAAACGAATCCAGTGAGACAGAAGGACAAATATTAGGGATTCGTATTACAGTTTATCCAAGATCAATAATACTTCATAATAACCAATTTTGAAGCGTAATTCAAAAATAAAGAGACAAAAAACATGGATACAATCAAAGATAGTAACCATAATAGACATCTTGGACAAAAAGAAGAAAATTTCATTTTTTCGGTGAATTGTGTCGATTCGTGAATAGTGTCAGATATCGTGAATAAGTGTCGATACGTGAATAGTAACCCCAGACACAAAAAGTTCCAAATTTGATTAAAAGTTTAGATCAATACTTGACATAATGATATTGAAAGAAATAATATCATATATGAAGAAAATAACATCCCTTACCTCAAAGAAGTGAGACTTGTAATGAAATATCGGATATGATCTTTGAATGAAAACTTGTCTTGAACAACAACTCTCAAAGTATCTAAATACTCACAAAATACGCTCGATAATATAGAGAGAGAAAGAGAGAAAACTTGTTTCTGGTGTGATTTTCAATTCTAACTTAGCCCTCTATTTATAGGAAAATGTTACGTCAAGGCAGACTTGATTCTTACACGATGGCTTTACACTCGCTACTAATGCCACCCACCACATTTGAAATTCAATTGAGCACATTTCTCACCAACCAATTCTAGATTTTTTCAAAATGTTTTATCATTTAAACAATAATCAGAAACTTTAATAATTCATAAAAAATAGCTTGTTTATCAGAAAAATACAAATTTTATGTCTATTTCACACGAAATCGAATTCTCTACAACTTTACAGAAGAAAGTTTTTCCAAATTCCAAACAGAAAATATCCAAAATCCACAAACGGGTGATTTTTAATATCCCCAATTTGACAAAATACTGATAAAACATCTTAGCATTAATTCTTTCATTAATAACCATATAAAATAAATAAATCCATCATTTATATCCACATCAAATAAATATTTCCTTATCATATAAATCAATAATTAAGTATTCCCAAATAATATTACAGAATCACAATTATGACAACCAGGCCGTTCCCAGGAAAGAGGGGGCTTTCCAATAAGGATTTCTCCTTACTGGCGCGCAATTAGATGACCAAACCTCTCCTTGATAGAACTTTCTAGACATTGCCAATAATGTTATCTAATAATATTATTCAAATAATATGAATTATTGATCCGATAATGGGAAATATCAAGTAAAGTTGATAATTATTGAAACAACAATAATATAAACTATCAATGCAACAATTATTGAATCAATAAAATAAAATATTGAAGCGAAGAACTCATCTGTAACAATTATTGAGTAGTGTCTTCACGTAAGAATCAATAATTCAACTATCTTTGCAACAATACCGTAAGTGTCTTCGTGCACTTCACGCCAGACATCGTATTTTAACCACCGTGTATTCCAAGCGGTTAATCGGTAACCATTACATCGATTAATTATAAAAACTCATACTTTGTCATTTTTTCATCCGACAATTATCCTATTATAGGGCCCACGAATGACTGCGCCGTCGTACGGATATTTCCGACAAAAAGAATATTCTACGACCAAACGAATATTTCTCGACAAAAGGAATATTTTATAACCACTTGCTTATTTTGTAAAATTTGCACATTTCACCCATAACCAAAGCATTATATTAAATTAACCCTTATTAATTTAGAATAATGAATAGAGGAAAATTTAATTTTATTTATAATAAGTTGGGGTCTTACAATATGTCCTTCCTTTCCACAATAATAACATACCTTGAACTGTTGTGGGCAGTTTGGGCTAATATGTCCCTCTTTTCCACATTTATAAAGATCTGACGGGTGGTCATTCTCCTCCCTTAGAACCGATTCTTCTTTGGTTTGGACGTCTTTACATTGTCATTGTTGAATCTCCTCTTTTAAAATCTCTCCCAGGCTCGCTTCTTTTTATTTTCATGGCTATGATTACCACCAGAGTGGTTACCGCTTTTGTCAGTATTTTCTTTCTCCATTTGGTTATCATTGTTACGATGATTGCTATCACCCCAGTATGATCCTGGTTGTGGTCCCTTGGTTGAACGTATCGTTATCTCGCGCTTCTAATAATTGAGCCACATTGACAACATCTGAATAGAGAGAAAATTTATGAGAAATGAGATATTGGCGTATACCGGGTTTCAAAGCTCTCAGAAACATCCGTGTCATACGTTAATCATTCTCCACCAAATGAGGTGCAAACCTGGATAACTCTGCAAACTTCGCCTCGTACTGGGACACTATCATGTTGTTTAGTTCTAGTCTAATAAACTCCACTTCCTTCATATGACGAATACTTTCGTGAAAGTACTTGTCATTGAACGATTCAAACGTCTCCCAAGACATACCGAGAGCACTTTGGATGGGTACGCTTCACGATTTCCACCATGAATCGCCTCATTCTGGAACATAAAGGTGGTGAATGGAACCTTCGTTTCTTCCGTGCATCCCAAGACATCGAATATCTTGGTAATTTGTTTGACCCACGTTTACGCCTTTAATCGGATCCGGTTTTCCCTGCACTGCGGTGGTCCAAACTCTTTGAATCGCTCATTTCGTGACAAACCGTGTGTTGTTATCATTTCCACACATATTTTGTACACGAGTCTCCTCGTCGATTTTGCATGAGGCGCAAAAAGCTTCTAAACATCCCATCGTTCTCATCGCTTTCATTGGTGGTGTTGTTTACGGGAGGAACATTGCCACTGCTGTTGACGTTCTCCTCGTTGGTGAGTAAAGGAGTCTCCACGGTCTCATTTACTCCATCATAACATTCTTGGTTGCCATTCTCAAATCTCGCCATAAAACAAGGTTAATTGAAGAAATTAACATATCACATAATATCCCTAAATTCTGACCAACCAACAAATAAGCTTAGGTAGGACACACTAGCGAAAGATTTACTCGTCTCTCCCCTCCTAGTTCTATTCCCCGATCTCCGCCAGAGATCATATCCCTAAGCTCTGATACCAACTGTGACACCCCCAAAATAGGTATACAACACCCATTCCGAGTCGCCAAAATACATGGTACAGAAACAACTACAACTTTATTAATACAATTATTGTGCAAAATACGACAACACTTAAACTGTGAGTTTAAATACAAATATTGTCATTTAGACAATATCCCTACTCAAATAAGTCCTCATTACAATTATTGATATATTATTTTATAAAAATGGTGAGGACTACTAAAACAACTCTCTAGAACCATCATTCCATACCCCGACTAGAACTCGCTACATTCTCGCCTCCTGAGAAGAAAAATGGAACAAAAAGGAAAAGGGTGAGCTCAACTAGCCCAGTAAAGAATATTATCACTATGATAATATAGAACAAATTATCGTTAGTCTTCAACAGGGAAAAATCTGATAAAATACAATAGACAACAAGTTTCAGATCAATATTTGCAACAGAAATAATAATTCATAGATGAGTTATGTAGAGAATGAAATCTACTATTATCTATGAATTTAAAAGTCCATCATCAATATTTTATCCCTGTAACATCAATCAATATTCATCTTGAATCAAATATTTATCTTTGCACTACGTGCCAAAGATATTCATCGATTAGTCATGTTCATCTCAACACTGCTCATCTTTGCACCACGGCCAATTATTCATCGAAAATCATTAATCTTTTGCACTACTGGCCAAAGATATTCAATAATATCATCATTTAGGGTGAGGATGATGAAAAATATTTTAATGAAAACGAATCCAGTGAAACGAAAGAACAAATATTAAGGATTCGTACTTTAAACAATCCGAGTTCAAAAATACTTCATAAATACTCATAGTGAAGTAAAATTCAAGAATGATCAAAACATGGATACAATCAAAGCTAGTATCTAAAATAGATATTTTAGACAAAAAATGAAAATTTAATTTTTTTGTGAATAGTCGTATTCGTGAATGAATAGTCAGTATCACGTGAATAAGGCCAGATATCGTGAATAGTAACTTAGACACTAAAAGAAAAGAATTTCACAAGAAAAATCTTACCAATATTCCTAAGATAATGATATTGAAAGAAATAATATCATTTAAAAAAAAATAATATCCCTTACGATAAAAAGACAAGATTTCCGATTGGAATCTTGGATATAGTCTTTGAAGGAAACTTGCACCAGTATATAGCAACACTCAAAGTATCAAAATACTCACAAGAATATTTTCGATAATATAGAGAGAAAAGAGAAAAACTTTAGTTTCGGTGTGATTTTCAATTCTAACCTAAGCACCCTATTTATAGGAAATTGCTTAGAACACCAAAGCAGAAAATTTAATAAAATATTATTATTTTTTTAAAATTTCTTACGCCCACTTTTGATGATCTGAATTTAGCAATTTATATCACATGCAAGACCCACTCAACTCACCAAAAAAGTTTTTCTTAAAAAACATAATTAAAACTTCAAAAATTAATTATTCCGGAACTTCGGAACTTCAATAATTCACAATAAATAGCCCTTTTGTCAGAAAAATTCAAACCTTATGTCTTATTCATAGGAAATTCCATTATCTACAACTTTGTAAGTTTAAGTTTTTCCAAATTCCAAGCAGAAGTTGACTGAAATCCACAAACGGACGAAATATTATGACTAAGATAATGCAGAATAAATTATCATTAGTCTTCAATAGTGTTAAACTGATAAAATACAATAGACTTCAAGTTTAACTGCAACTGAACATGCGATCCATTAAAAGAGTCAAGTTGAGAATAAAATCTACAATCTTTTATGATTTAAAAAGGTTTTTCATCACTTTTATCGCTGGAACTCAGCTTAAAAATAACCCACATCATCCCTGCACTACGGCCAAGGATATTCATTAGTATCACGACCACAAATTATCCATGCACTACGGGCCAAGGATATTCGTGTTCATCAATGGTCATGATCATGCCAACAACTGTCAATGCTCTACGGGCCAATGAGGACTTTTATCACATCATTTGTAACATTACGGTCATGATTACACCGAATAATCCCTGGTCATAATCATACCAAGTCAGGCAAAATTCGCACCGACAAGATGTTCCAACAGAATAATAAAAACGGAACCGGTCGGCGAAAAGCGTCTGACATGGATGTTCCAATGAGAATAATAAAGACGAAATCGGTCCCATGCAGTAAACGCATGCATGTGATATTCCAAATGAATAATAAAGAATGGAATAATGGAAGAATTTCACCAAGTATAGGGTAGCCCTCAGATACAAAGGTTATTCCAATGAATAATAAATAATGGAATAATGGAAGAATTTCACCAAGTATAGGGTAGATAGCACAGATACAAAGTTATTCCAACGAGAATAATAAAGAATGGAATAATGTAAGTTCTCTTCTTGAATATGAAAAAAATAATACCCCTTACCGTAAAAAGAAGAGTATTAAATTTGGTAGGCGTAGTATATTCTTTGAAGAAAACTTGCACTACGCTCAAAGCTTCTTAAAACTCTAAAGAAATACGCTCAAGATTAAAGAAGAGAATTTCTCTGAATTCCTGGTGTGTTTTTCAATTCTAACTAAGCATCCTATTTATAGGTGAATGGAAGGATACTATTTGAGAAGAATATCATGGGTGAACAGTTAATAATTAGACGAAGTTCACGGGCAGAACAATTGGCAGGTCACGGATGAATTAATTTGCATACAAGCTATATACATATAATCCCACTAACATTATATATATATATATATATATATATATATATAATATTACAACATCACTAACACCCATCAAATTCTCCACCACCTAAAATCAATTTATAATAAAACAACCAACATTAACTATCAAATATTCCACTTTTCCACCAAAACCCACTACCACACACACACTCCTACACACACGTAAACACACACACACACATGTCAATTATATATATATATATATATATATATATATATATACTTTATAACTTCCTTCGGATAATTTTGAAAATGAGTGAGTGGGAATCTAAATAATAAGTAACAAAATACCTCATAAAAATTATCTCAATATTTTTAACAACATTTATCATCATTATTAAAATTCACAATATTAATCGACCAGTCGCTCTCGGAAAGAGGGCTTTCCCATAAGGATTTCTCCTATTGGCGCATGATTAGGTGACCAAACCTCTCATGGCGTAATTTTCTAGACATCATTAATATTGCAAATAATAATATTAATAACTCTGTCATCTCAATTATTGATTTAATAATATATAAAATATCGATAATAATTGAATCAAATAACGTGAGATACTACACAGCAATTACTGTAGCAATAATTGAACAAAGCTGAGTGACCTCTTACGTAAGCATCAATAATCAATACCGTGTGCTACTATGCAACCACGCGTATTACTGTACTTTTACTACCTAGTAGTTCAACAGTATTAACGGTAAAACTTTCGCCGTTATTTTCATAAAAATATTTTTGTCGTTTTCTCAATCCAACAATAATTCCGTTGTGGGGTCCACCAATGATTACGCCGTTGTACGAATATTCCCTGCTAAAACGAATATTCCCCGACCAATCGAATATAATATAACAAATTACATACTTTGCAGAATTTATAAATACTACCCACAACTATAACATTATATCAAATCTATTCCATAAAATTCAAAAATGATAATTATAGAAAATTCATCTTTATTCATAAAAGTTGGGGTCTTACAATTTATAACCACTTGCTTATTTAAAATATTTGCGCATTTTATCCATAACTAACCACATTAATCAAATCAACCCTTACTATTTCAAAATAATAAATAAAGGAAATTTAATTTCATTTATAATAAGTTGGGGTCTTACATTTGGTCACCTAATTGCGCGCCAGTAAGGAGAAATCCTTATTGAAAAGCCCCCTCTTTCCTTGGAACCACCTGGTTGTCATAATTGTGATTCTGTAATATTATTTGTGAATAATTAATTATTGATTTATATGATAAGGAAATATTTATTTGATGCAGATATAAATGATGGATTTATTTATGTGGTTATAAATGAAGGAATTAATGTTGAGGTGTTTTATCAGTATTTTTGTCGGAAAGGAGGTATTAAAAATTAAACTAGTGTTCTTGTGATATATTACGTGAGTTATAATTTTTAATCCGACCGTTGGATCGTTGTAATTTTTGGATATGTTATACATATATAAGTTGAGTATATGTCCACAAATTTTGAACCGTTAAAAATGAACGTATAAATTGTTATGAATTTTAAGAGGTGACTGGTTCAGAAATTGTTGAAGTTTCAGAATTTATCATTTTGGTGAAAAATTCTAGAATGCGTGGGCCCCATCTATGGTTGGTGAAGAAATGTGCTGAAATTCTAATTCATGTGGTGGGTGGCAATAGTAGCAGGTAAAGCCATCATCAAGTAGTCAAGTCAAGCGCTTTGACGTGTTAACATTTTCCTATAAATAGAGGCTAAGTTAGAATTGAAAAAACACACGTAAACATAAGCTTTCTCTCTTTCTCTCTCTATATTATCAAGCATATTTTGTGAGTATTTAGATACGTTGAGAGTTGCTATTCAGTGCAAGGTTCCTTTGGCTTTATATTCCGGTCAGAAATACTGCTCTTTCGAGGTAAGGGATTTTAAGGGTTATTATATTTTTCAGTTTCGTAATTTTTTCGAACTTTAAAAATTCTAGAAAAATTTGAAATGATAATTTGATGAGTTTTCTTAATTGTGTCCAAAAATGGTAATTTTTGGATGTATAGATTAAGAGTTGTGAATTTTATGAGAAAAGACTATTTTAAAAGTAAACTCTTATAACTACTTGTGGTTAACTCCAAAATTGGTAAACTTTTTATTGGGAGTACATGCATATAATAACAGTATACCCTATAAATTTCGGAATTTTTGGACAAAAGTACAATTTATGATAAATGTCTAAATATTCGGCAGTTTTGACCATATGAAAAATAGTAAATGAATTTTAAAAAATCTGAGAAAAATATATGTTCAATATGGGACTATATTCTGCAAAATCCCAGAAAAGAAATATTTTTAGAACTGATTTGGTATTTTTCATAAAAATGGACTAGTTATGAGTAAATGAATTAAATATGTTATGTGAAGTAACAAAATTAGAAAATAGGATTTTCTGGCTTGGGAATCCTATATATGGTATATGCAGATTTTTGATGAGGTTGTTGGTTATTGGTGATAAAATTTTATGAGTTTGGCATTTTAGGATGATTAAATGCATTAATTAGTAAAGTGTAAACAATTAAAATAAATTGTTTATAAGTTTAAGAAATGATTAAAATATTGTGGTAATATTAATAATATTAGATTATGAGATTATTAAGTGATTTATAACATTTGGATTAAGTGAAAGTAGTATGCACACAAGCCAATCATGTTTGATGATAAAGCATATACTTTGTAACAATCTTATTCATTTATTAATAAAAGGTATTAAATTTATTAAAGGCTTTTAATTATCTACATGATGTTGTTTTATAATATGTGATAAACCCATAGTTTTAAGCAATGCTTTTAGAATAATGATGATGATCATTCTAATGAGATCTAAATTCTTAGAAAGCTTAAAACTAAAATAGTTCCCAATCATTGGATTACTAAATTGGGGATTAGTGAATCCAGGATAGATTGGTACATACGCCGCTTGCTCATTGGATGAGGATGATTGATCTCATGATCATTTTTGTGGAGACACTAAAGCAAGTATGTAGGTGCTTATTAGAGAATAAGTTCACCGAACGTGGCTCGCTAAGGAATACCTAATGGAGTTTTATTTGTCGTCACAATAGGAATTTCTGTAGTGATAGTAGTAAGACAAGTAATCCTTGGACTTGAGATCATCATAGTATCTTGTGTATGATGAGTTATACTTTGACTTATTCCTTAAGACCCTTAGGGTATATCAAAGGTATGCTTGGGTATAATAAGTTATACATGGAGATAATGTATGATCAATAAAGAATCTACCACTTCTAATAAAAGAAGAGAAATGTCCTATGTGATTCGATAAATGACAAACCCAAGAGTCCTTGGCGGCGTAATGAAATTAGAAAGGAGTTTCTAATTTGCATTATTTGAGTTGTGCATTTAAGGATCGAAATACATATAATTAAATAAAATAAGACTTGACAAGTAATTCCATGTCTTATATTTAATTGGGACATTGTATGGTGGAAGGATTGAATTGTGACAAAGAACTATTTACTCAAAGGTTCTTTAATGATTAATGTTGAAATCTATATTATCCGGAAAGTCGTTGATCGCTAGTTGGGAGGCTTATCCCTATTGTAGAATAAATATTATTTATTTAAATAAATTAATTGTTTAATTTATTTATTTAAATAAGATTAGAATTGTTCTAATTGATTTATTCACAACCTAGGTTTAATATGGAGAACCTAAAGGGTCACACCATAAAAGGAAGAATAATTATTTAAGAAGTTAATGGCATAATCGTAATAATATGTTATGTATATTTAATTTAATCTATGGTGATAGAATAAATTAAATAGCTTAATATTTATTATTTAATATTTTAGAAATATTAAATATAAATTAATAAGAGGAGTCTTATTAATATTATTACAATTATTATTATTTTAATTTCTAAAAGAGTTTAGGAATTAATTTAATATAAGTACTCTCATTTATTCCTAATTGGATTAGGAAGGAAAATTAGTTAAAGGAGTTTAATTAATTATCCCTAATAAGATTAGAGAGCTTAATTAATTAAAAGAATTTAATTAATTAAATAAATCCCAATTCCTTAATCGTTAAGGTGGGTTGCCCACATCTATAAATAAGAGGAGTCTTATTATGGGTGGTGGAGTTGTTGACTTTTACAACAACGACATAATTCCAATTTGTTGGAGAGTACGCGCTTTTTCTATAGAGATAGAAAAACTAGGGTTTAGCCAACCACCCATTTTCTTGAATCTTTATTATTCCTTGGTGGATCACCTCTAGAGGCCAAACACTTGGGTGGCTAACGTTGATCAAAGGAAGGAACCAAACCCGGTGGATTCAAGTTGAACGCGAAAAGGATTGGAGGTGAACTTGTACCTGAGGAAGCTCGGATCTTCAATGGTATGTTTGTTCTTCATATCTTTTCGTTTAATTAATAATTGTGCATAAAGGGTGATCCGGGTATATGGTTTGTAAAATTTTAAACTCTGATTTTTACACGTTTCTGCGCTTATTTTGCAATTTGATTGCGTTCATGAATATTACAAACCTAACATTAAGGTGGTATGAAATCGTTGATTTATGAAGCTTACTCTTGAAATTAAATCCATGTTTTGATTACATTATTTTTATGACATTTTTATAACCCTGGTGAAGAAATTTCTTTTTGACTTGAGTGTAAAGATGGGTAGATTATTGGTATGATCGTGACTATGGGTTCTCTTTGGCCAGTAGTGCAAAGATGAATTGTTGACTGGTATGATCATGACCATTGAATTTATAATTGAATATATTTAGCTTAAGTGTAAAGGTGAATTGATCAACATGGTTATAATTATTGTTTATATAAATTCTGAAATGATTATATATTTTTTTGAGATATTAATATCTTTGGCCCGTAGTGCAAAGATGACATGTTGTTGAATATCTTTGGCCTGTAGTGCAAAGATGAAGTGTTGATGAATATCTTTGGCCCGTAGTGCAAAGATGACCTGTTGTTGAATATCTTTGGCCCGTAGTGCAAAGATGACATGTTGCTAAATATCTTTGGCATGTAGTGCAAAGATGAACTGTTAATGAATATCTTTGGCCCGTAGTGCAAAGATGAACTTATTAGTATGATTATGAACAGGAACTGTGATTTGGTATAACCATGATCTTTGATTTTTCAGGTAAAGAAATGTGATGAAAATTATCTTTGTCCTAGATGAGAATGGGAATTTAGAACTACAATTATGATTATGAGTTATTCATATCATTGTGGAAAGGAACTGTTGATTGATGTTACAGGGATAAAACATTGTTGGTGGACTTTTAACATGGAGAAGATAATAGACTTTATGGTCTATTTGTCTCTTCTAATGGATTTCTCGTTCCGCTGCAACTATGGTTGAAAAGTTTTATCATCTACCATATGTTCTAAATCTCTGATTTATTGCTGATGAAGGCTATTGATAATTTAATTATCTTTAGTCATGATATTCTTTACTGAGCTAGTTGTGCTCACTCTTTTGCTTCACAATTCCTTTCAGGTAATAAGAGTGTAGCTGGGTCGAGCGCGGATAACAAGGGAATAGAACGGTGGTCTATAGCTGTTGAGGTTCTCCCTAAATATTATGGAAATAATTTTATTGAGAACTTTAAATATGTGTGTCGTATTGTATACGTCATTTGATATTTAATTTTTGTGAACCGAATAGGGTGAGGTGAACCCAACTTTGGAAGGGTGTTTTGCCACTATCATACAAGATGTTTAATGACATACAGCTTCGTGTAATCATAAGACAGGGTTGTGCGCATCCACTTGCTGAGTATATCTACGAGCACTACCTATATGATCTTGGAGTTTGGTTGAAACATAATGTTCAATCGCAGACGGTGGAGATAGTTATATGTCAAGAGAAGACTCACCATTAGAAGGAACATGATAGTAATATTCTCATTTTTCTTTGGGGTCTATTGGATCAACCAAGGATAATTCTCTGGACATATGATATCTATCATAACTTAGATTCATGGCCTCCTATGTACGAAGGTTTCCTTGAGCACTTTCCAAAGATTTTAATTTCTAAAACTGTTATTGAATGTACGTTTATGTAATGTATCAATGTGAGGTGCTGTCCATAGTTGGGATATACGTCACAGTTGGTATTAAAACTCACAGTATATGTGTTGTATTTTGCACGACAATTGTAGTAATAAAGTTGTAGTTGTTTTCTGTACCATGTATTTGGCGACTCAGAATAGGTTGGATGGATTGGACCTATTTTGAGGGCGTCACATTTGGTATCAGAGCTTAGGGATATGATCTCTGGCGGAGATCTGGGATTAGAACTTGGAAGGGAGAGATGATTAATATCCTTCGCTAGTGTGTGTCCTACCTAAGCTGAATTTTCTTACTTAAGTTGACAAATTGTGATATGTCAATTAACCTTTGTTTTAAAGCTATATTCTAGAATGATATTTGCAATACATGAGATGAGCAATGGAGAAATCACGATGACAGGGAAGATGGAATCTGAAATGAAAGTAAGGTATTCTCAACTCTTTGAAATACCAGGTACATAAATTTCGAGGACGAAATTTCATAAGGAGGGGAAATTGTAAGACCCCAGATTTTATGAAATAAAAGTATTCAATTTTTCCTATAATTATTATTCAGTAAATGGTTAAATTGATAAAAGTTTAAAGTTAAGGGTGATATATGTAAAATTTTCAAAATACGCAAGTGGTTATAAAATACTCATTTCTGTCGGGGAATATTCGTTTGGTCGTGGAATATTCTTGTTGTCGGGGAATATTTGTACGATGGCGCAGTCATTTGTGGGCCCCATAACAGAATAACTGTCGGATGAAGAAAACGACAAGTTTGAGTTTTTATAAATAACGACATAGTAGTTACCGTTAACACTGTTGGAATACTCGGTGGTTAAAATACAGTAATATGCGTGGTTGCACATTAGCACACAATATTACACAGTATTTTTGAATTATTGATTCTTATGTAAGAAGGCACTACTCAATAATTGTTACAGTAATTATTGTTAAATATTTTATTTTATTGATTAAATAATTCTTTGCGTTGATATTTTATATTATTGTTGTTTCAATAATTGTCATTTTGACAAGATTTCTCATTATCATATCAATAATTCATATTATTTGAATAATATTATTAGATAGCATTATTGGCAATGTCTAGAAAGTTCGCATCAAGGAGAGGTTTGGTCACCTAATCATGCCAAGAATGAGAGAAATCCTTATTGGAAAGCCCCTCTTTCCAGGAACCAATTGGTCATTATAATTGTGATTTTGTAATATTATTTGTGAATAATTAATTATTAATTTATATGATAAGAAAATATTTATTTGATGTAGATATAAATGATGGATTTATTTATGTGGTTATAAATGAAGGAATTAATGTTGAGGTGTTTTATCAGTATTTTTGTCGGAATGGAGGTATTAAAAATCAAACTAGTGTTCTTGTGATATATTGCGTGAGTTATAATTTTTAATCCGACCGTTGGATCGTTGTGATTTTTGGATATGTTATACATATATAAGTTGAGTATATGTCCACAAATTTTGAACCAATAAAAATGAACATATAAATTATTATGAATTTTAAGAGGTGACTGGTTTAGAAATTGTTGAAGTTTCAGAATTTATCATTTTGGTGAAAAATTCTAGAATGCGTGGGCCCCACCTATGGTTTGTGAAGAAATATGCTGAAATTCTAATTCAAATGTGGTGGGCGGCAATAGTAGCAGGTAAAGCCATCAGGTAGTAGGTCAACTCTGCGTCGACGTGCTAACAATTTCCTATAAATAGAGGGCTAAGTTAGAATTGAAAAACACACCAGAAATGTGACGCCCCCAAAATAGGTATACATCACCTATTCTGAGTTGTCAATACATGGTACAGAAACAACTACAACTTTATTATTACAACCATAAAACTGTGAGTTTGAATACAAATATTATCTTCTAGACAATATCTATACTCAAATAAATCCTCATCACATTTATTGATACATTATTTTACAAAAATGGTGAGGACTACTAAACAATTCTTTCTAAAACCTTCATTCCATACCCCACTCAGATCTTGGCTATATTCTCGCCTCACGAGAAGAAAAATGGAACAAAAAGGAAAAGGGTGAGCTCAACTAGCCCAAGAAAGAATATTATGACTAAGATAATATACAACAAATTATCGTTAGTCTTCAACAGGAAAAATCTAATAGAATACAATAGACAACAAATTTTAAATCAATATTCGCAGCGGAAATAATAATTCATTAGAAGAGTTAAGTAGAGAATGCAAACTACTATCTTCTATGTATGAATTTAAAAGTTCATCGCCTCATGTTTTATCCTGTAACATCAATCAATATACATCCGGAATCAAATATTCATCTTTGCACTCTGAGCCAAAGATATTCATCGATTGGTCATGTTCATCTAAACACTGCTCATCTTTGCACTACTACCAAAGATATTCTTCAGAAATCATTCATCTTTGCACTGGGCCAAAGATATTCAATAATATCATCATTTAAGACCGAGGATGATGAAAAATATTTTTAAAGAAACGAATCCAGTGAAACAAAATGACAAGAATTAAGGATTAAGGATTAAGGATTTGTACTTTGTTTTATCCACGTCTAAAAATACCTCAAAAATAATCATAGGGGTGTAAAATTCAAGAATGATCAAAACATGGATACAATCAAAGCTAGTATCCAGAATAGATATTTTGGACAAAAAGAAGAAATTTTATTTTTTGGTGAATAGTGCCGTATACGTGAATAGTAACTCTGACACCAAAAGATAGAAATTTCCCAAAAAACATCATCATGCTTCGTGAATAGTACTCGTGAATAGTAACTCGTGAATAGTAACTCATGAATAGTAACCCCGACATGGAAAAGTTCCAAATTTGATAAAAAGTTCTAACCAATATTTCAGCATAATGATATTGAAGAAATAATATCATCTGAGAAGAAAATAACATCCCTTACCTCGAAAGATTAGTACTTCTATTTGGAATAATGGGTATAGTCTTTGAAGGAACTCTGCACCGTCTAACAATACTCAAAGTATACTCAAAATACTCACAAGAAATATTTCGATAATATAGAGAGAAAACTTGAGCCGGTGTGATTTTTAATTCTAACCTAAGCACCTTATTTATAGGAAAATGCTTAGAATACCAAAGCGAAAATTTAATATAATATTAATATATATATTAAGATTTCTACGCCCACCTTCCTAGATCTGATCTCAGCTCATTATGCACATGTTGTAGCCCACAAAACAAACAAAAAACGTTTTATTATTTAAAATATTTTAAACTTCAAAAATCAATTATTTTGAACTTGAACTTCAATAATTCATAATAAATAGCCCTTCTATCGGAAAATTCGAATCTCGCAATTTTTATAGGAAATTCAATTCTCTACAACTTTACGTAAGAAAGTTTTTCCAAATTCCAAACAAAATTGGACCAAATCCACAAACTGGGGATTTTACATTTATAATCAAATTTCAAATCAATAAATGGGGTCCATTGACATGTTTAACATGTTTTAAACATTTATTGCAACAAAAATACTCTTCCTCCTCGATACTCATATATCCCACATTCGTTGTAAAATATCACCATTATTATATTATTAAAATATAATAATATATTTAAAAGAATTATTTTATCGAGAAAAAGATAAAATTTCAATTTTCAACAATTGTCACATTTAAAATTTTTTTCCATCTATATCCACATAAAATCAATATTTTCCTCATCATATGAATCAATAATTAATTATTCACAAATAATATTACTGAGAATCACAATATTGACAACTAGGCGCTCCTCAGAAAGAGGGGCTTTCCAATAAGAATTTCTTCTTCTCGGGCGCATGATTAGGTGACCAAACCTCTCCTTAGGCAGAACTTTCTAGACATTGCCAATAATGTTATCTAATAATATTATTCAGATAATATGAATTATTGCTTCGATAATGAAAAAAATACCGTGTAATGACAATTATTGAAACAACAAAGAATATAAAATATCAACGCTAAACAATTATTAACTCAATAAAATATCGAATAAAGAATTATTGTAACCATTATTGAGTAGTGCCTTCTTCACGTAAGAATAAACAATTGGTGCAATACTGGTAATCTTCTTGTGTTTTAACCACCGGGTATTTTAACAAAGATAATTCAGAATAACTACGCCTAGTTATTTTTAAACCACTTATATTTGTCATTTTCTTCATCCAATAAGCTTTCGTTATGGGGCCCACACATGGCTATCTTGGTCGCATTTAATATTCCCGACAAAGATTTAATATTCCATGACCAAACGAATATTCCCCGACAACAATGAATATTTTATAACCACTTGCTTATTTTGAAGTATTTGCGTGATTTTACCCCTAACTATCCACATTAATCACATCAACCCTTACTATTTCAAAATAATAAATAGAGAAAATTAAATTTCATTAATAATAAGTTGGGGTCTTACAACCTCCCTCCTTATGAAATTTCATCCTCGAAATTGACGACGTACTGGTGTTTGAAAAGGTGAGGATACCTCGCTTTTATTTCCGTTTCCAATTCCCCGGTCATTTTCTCTATAGCATGATTCCTCCACAAAACTTTAACTTGTGGTATGACTCTTTCTTGGCGTAGGACATGCTCCTTCCTATCCAAGATCTTGACAGTACCTCCTCACACGTTAAGTCTTTCTACTATTTCGTCCTGGTTCTAATTTATAACGTGGTTGGGTCTTTCACATATTTACTGAAGTACAGGATATGTGAAACACATTATGAACACGAGACATACTTGGAGGTAACGCAAGTCTATAGGCTACATTTCTTACTCGGTCAAGAATTTGAAATGGACCAATAAATCGTGGATTGAGTTTTCCTCTCTTCCCAAATCTTGTAACTCCCTTCCATGGAGCAACTCGCAATAATACATGATCCCCTACACTAAATTCCACGTCCTTTCGATGAAGATCCGCATAACTTTTTGTCGATCTTGTGCCGTTTGTATCGTTGTCGAATCATTTGGATCTTTTAAAGTAGTTATACGTATCAACCCGGTCCCAACGGTGTTGCTTCACCCACCTCGCCCCAACATATCTTGGAGAGCGACACTTTCGTCCATATAATGCTTCAAATGGAGCTACACCTATACTTGCTTGATAAGCTGTTGTTGTAGGAGAATTCCACCAATGGTAAATACTTATCCCAATCGCCTTGAAGTCAGGACACGTAGTCTTAATAAATCTTCAAGAGTTTGAATAGTCCTTTTCGATTGTCCGTCCGTTTGAGGATGGTATGTCGAACTAAATCATAAACTGCGTGCCATAGCTTTTTGCAAGCTAACCCAAAATCTTGAAGTGAATCTTGGGTCACGATCCAAAACTATGGATACAGGCATGCCATGCAACCTCACAATCTCATTCACGCACATACTAGCAAGACGTTCAAGTGAATAAGTCTCCGTATTGGCAAGAAATGAAAGGACTTGGTTAATCTATCAACAATAACCCAAATAACATTGATGCCCCGAGAAACGTAGTAGGAAGACCCGAACTTAAATCCATGGTAATGTGTTCCCACTTCCATTTCGGAATCTCAAGTGGTTGCAACGGACCCTTAGGTACTAGATGCTCCGCCTTTACACGCGTTGACAAGTTAAACACATTGAGATAAACTTTGCAATCTCTCTCTTCATATTGTTCCACCAAAATGTATGTCGAAGATCACGATACATTTTAGTACTTCCGAGATGGATTGCAAATGGTGTATTGTGTGCCTCCATCATAATCTTGTACTTCAAATCGTGAGTCGTTAGGAACACAAAGTCTAGAGTGGAATCAAGTATTCCTTCTTCATCAATTCTCGCTTAGGAATAGCTCCTTCTTGTACTTTCTTCTTCATACATCATCCTCCGAATTGGGTGGCTTGAGCAACCTTAACTTTTTCTATTAAAGTTGGCTCTACGTCGTATACTTGACATCATCGCACTCGCTCTCTGCATATGATCTTCTACTCAACGCGTCACCTACCACGTTCGCTTTTCCGGGATGGTATTGAAAAGTGTGGTCGTAGTCTTTTAATAGCTCGAGCCAACGTCACGCCGCATGTTGAGTTCTTTTGAGTGAAGAAATATTTAAGGCTTTTATGGTGCGAATATATCTCCACTTTCTCCCATATAGATAGTGACTCCATATCTTTAGTGTGAAAACGATCGTTCGCTAACTCTAGATCATGAGTAGGATAATTCCTCTCATGCTCTTTTAAGTTGTCGCGAGGCATAGGCTATGACTTTCCCACGTTGCATGAGAACACATCCTAATCCTTTGCACGAAGCATCATTTGAGATAACAAATCCATCCGAACCGGATGGATGGTATTGTTAGAACAGTGCGAAATAAGTCTCTCTTAAGCTCTTGGAAACTTTTCTCGCATTCTTCGCTCCAAACGAATTTTGTATCCTTCCGAAGTTATTTGAGTTAATGGAGTAGCGATTCGAGAAAACCCTTCCACGAATCTCCGATAATAACCATTAAGCCCAAAAAGCTACGTACTTTCACCACCGACTTTGGTTGCTTCTAACTTTGTATTGCTTCAATCTTCACGGATCAACAGATACTCCATGTTTCGACACCATCGTGCCCAAGGAATGCTACTTCCTCAAGCCGAACTCGCATTTCTTTAATTTGGCATATAGTTTGTTTTCACGAAGCCTTTGGAGTACCGGCTTCAAATGGTGCTCATGATCTTCACGACTTTTGGAATATATAAGGATGTCATCAATAAAGACAACAACAAACCGATCCAAATATTCCTTGAATACTCGGTTCATCATATCCATGAAAGTCAAGAGAGCATTAGTCATCCAAAGACATGACTAAGAATTCATAATGCCCGCATCGAGTTCTAAAGGCGATCTTTGGAATATCCTCGGTTCTAATCTTGGTGATGATATCCGAGCGAAGATCGATTTTGAAAAGAATTGTGCCCCTTCAGAATTGGTCAAACAAGTCATCAATACGAGGTAGAGGATACCTATTCTTGATGGTGACATGGTTCAATTCTCGATAGTCAATACAAAGTCGCATACTCCCGTCTTTCTTCTTTACAAATAAAACAAGAGCACCCCAAGGAGATGTACTAGGACGAATGAAACCGATGTCCAACAATTCCTGTAGTTGGACCTTTAACTCCTGAAGTTTCAATAGAGCCATTCGATATGGGGTTTTAGAAATGGGCTTTGTACCAGGTTCAAGATCAATAAAGAATTCAACTTCACGTTCTGGGGGTAGACCGGGAAGTTCTTCGGGAAATACGTCAGGAAAGTCAATAACAACAGGAATATTATTCAAATTTGACGTGTCTTTATTCAAATCCATAACATGGGCTAAGAAAGCTTGACATCCGTTTTTCAATAAACGAATAGCTTTATGATTAGATATGACGGTGATTGATTTTAATGGTTTAGTTGCTTGAATTGCATAACACGGGTTGGTTAGGAATATGAAAACTAACAACCTTACGAAAACAATCAATTTTGGCATGATGAGTAGTTAACCAATCAATCCCTAAAATCACATCAAAAGCAAGTATCTTTAAAGAGATAAGGTCAACAGGTAAGGTGATGGTGCCAACTTGAATCAAACAAGATTTATAAACAGTGGATGTGATGAAAGTTTCTCTAACCGAAGTTTCCACAGATAGGTCAAAGTCTAATTTCTCAGAGTCAAGTTTAAACGTTGAGCACATACAGAGAGAGATAAATGAATGGGTAGCACCGGTATCAAGTAAGGTATAAACTTCGCAAGAATTTATAAATAGCTTACCCGTGATCACCTCGTTTGGGTTCTCGCATTATGACCGATCACAACAAACGCTTCTTCCGGAATCGTTGACTTTGACTTTTCGGGACGATCTTTTTGAGTCACCGTCCCCATTGAACTAGGTTTCGCCATCGCATAATCTCGAGCGATATGTCTTACTTTCCACAATTATAGCATACCTTGAAGCTGTTGTGGGCGGTTTGGTCGATATGTCCCTCTTTCCGCATTTGTAGCATATATGACGGGTGGTCGTTCTCCTCCTTAGAACCATCTCTTTGCCACGACAGACTGCTGCGTCTTCATACGGTCGTTGTTAAATCTCCTCTTTTAAAATCTCCTCCGACTCGCTTCTTCTATTTTCATGGCCATGATTACCACCGAGTGGTTACCATTTTTGTCCGTCGCTTTCTTTCCCATTGGTTATCATTAATCCGTTGATCGCTATCTCCGTACGATCCTGGTTATGGTCCTCGGTTGACCGTATTTCGTTATCTCGCTCTAATAATTGAGCCCCATTTTATAACATCTCGAATAGAGAAAATTTATAAGAAATGAGATATTGTCGTATCCGGGTTTCAAACCTCTCAAAACATCCGCGTCATCGTTCCTCATTCTCCACCAAATGAGGTGCAAACACGGATAACTCGCAAACTTTGCCTCGTCTTCGAGACACCGTCATGTTGTTTTGTTCTAATCGATGAACTCCACTTCCTTCATATGACGAACACTTTCGGGATAGTATTTGTCATTAAATAATTTCTAAAATGTCTCCCAAGACATCGCCGAAAGTACCGGATGGGTATGCTTCATGACTCCCACCAAGAATCCGCCTTCGCCACGGAACATAAAGGTGGCGAATGGAACCTTCATTCTCTGTGCATCCCAAGACATCGAATATCTTGGTAATTTGCTTGACCCATGTTTCCGCCATGATCGGATCTCGCTTTCCCTTAAATTTCGTGGTCCCAACTCTTTGAAGCGCTTGTTGTGACAACCCGTGAATTGCTATCATTTCTTCTGTATTTTGAACACGAGTCTCCTCGTCTCGATTTTGCATGAAGCGCAAAAAGCTTCTAAACATCCCTCGTTCATCATCCGCTTCATTGGTGTTGTTCACGGGAGGAACATTGCCACTGTTGCACGTTCTCCCTCGTTGGTGAGTCAAAGCGTCTCCACGGTCTCATTTCCATTATTAATATTCTCAATCGACATTCTCAAATCACCGTCATAAAATAAGGGTTAATTAAGGAAATCAATATATCACATAATATCCCTATATCTTGACCAACTAACAAATAAGCTTAGGTAGGACACACTAGCGAAGGATTTACTCGTCTCTCCCCTCCTAGTTCTATTTCCCGATCTCATGGAGATCATATCCTAAGCTCGATACTAACCGTGACGCGCCCCCAAAATAGGTATACATCACCTATTCTCGAGTTGTCAATACATGGTACGTAAACAACTACAACTTTATTATTATTACAACCATAAAAGCGTGAGTTTGAATACAAATATTATCTTCTGCAGCAATATCTATACTCAAATAAATCCTCATCATATTTATTGATATATTATTTTACAAAATGGTGAGGACTACTAAACAATTCTTTCTAAAACCTTCATTCCATACCCCCACTCGTCGCATTTATATTCTCGCCTCCCGAGAAGAAAAATGGAACAAAAAGGAAAAGGGTGAGCTCAACTAGCTCAAGAAGAATATTATGACTAAGATAATATACAACAAATTATCGTTAGTCTTCAACAAGGAAAAATCTAATAGAATACAATAGACAACAAATTTTAAATCAATATTCGCAGCGGAAATAATAATTCATTAGAAGAGTTAAGTAGAGAATGCAAACTACTATCTTCTATGTATGAATTTAAAAGTTCATCGTCTATCTTTTATCCCTGTAACATCAATCAATATACATATGGAATCAAATATTCATCTTTGCACTACAGGCCAAAGATATTCATCAGTTGGTCATGTTCATCTAAACACCTGTTCATCTTTGCACTACGGCCAAAGATATTCTTGAAATCATTCATCTTGCACCTTTCTGTGCCAAAGATATTCAATAATATCATCATTTAAGACCGAGGATGATGATGAAAATATTTTAAAAAAACGAATCCGGTGAAACAAAATGACAAGGATTAAGGATTAAGGATTAAGGATTTCGTACTTTGTTTTTTTATCACGTCAAAAATACCTCAAAAATAATCATAGGGGTGTAAAATTCAAGAATGATCAAAACATGGATACAATCAAAGCTAGTATCCAGAATAGATATTTTGGACAAAAAGAAGAAATTTTATTTTTCGGTGAATAGGGCCGTATATGTGAATAGTGCCGTATACATGAATAGTAACTCTGACACCAAAAGATAGAAATTTCCCAAAAAACATCATCATGCTTCGTGAATAGTACTCGTGAATAGTAACTCGTGAATAATAACTCATGAATAGTAACCCCGACATGGAAAAGTTCCAAATTTGATAAAAAGTTCCAACCAATATTTTAGCATAATGATATTGAAGAAATAATATCATCCGAGAAGAAAATAACATCCTTACCTCGAAAGATTAGTAATTCTAAATTTGGAATAAAGGGTATAGTCTTTGAAGGAACTTGCACCGTCTAACAATACTCAAAGTATACTCAAAATACTCATAAGAATACGCCGATAATATAGAGAGAAAACTTCAGATTTACGGTGTGATTTTCAATTCTAACCCAAGCACCCTATTTATAGGATAATGCTTAGAACACCAAAGCAGAAAATTTAATATAATATTAATATATATATTAAGATTTCACGCCCACCTTCCTAGATCTGATCTCAGCTCATTATGCACATGTTGTAGCCCACAAAACAAACAAAAACGTTTTTATTATTTAAAATATTTTAAACTTCCAAAAATCAATTATTTTGAGCTTCGTAACTTCAATAATTCATAATAAATAGCCCTTCTATCGGAAAATTGAATCTCGCAATTTTTATAGGAAATTCAATTCTCTACAACTTTTACGTAAGAAAGTTTTTCCAAATTCCAAACAAAATTGACCGAAATCCACAAACAGGGGATTTTACAAATTTATAATCAAATTTCGGTCAATAAATGGGGTCCATCGACATGTTTAACATGTTTTAAACATTTATTGCAACAAAAATACTCTTCCTCCTCGTATACTCATATATCCCACATTCGTTGTTAAAATATCACCATTATTATATTATTAAAATATAATAATATATTTAAAAGAATTATTTTATCAGAAAAAGATAAAATTTCAATTTTCAACAATTGTCACATTTAAAATTTTTTTTCCATCTATATCCACATAAAATCAATATTTTCCTCATCATATGAATCAATAATTAATTATTCACAAATAATATTACAGAATCACAATATTGACAACTAGGCAGTTCCCAAGAAAGAGGGGGCTTTCCAATAAGAATTTCTTCATCTTGGCGCCGCAATTAGGTGACCAAACCTCTCCTTAGGCGTAACTTTCTAGACATTGCTAATAATGTTATCTAATAATATTATTCGGATAATATGAATTATTGCTTCGATAATGAAAAATCTTGTGTAATGACAATTATTGAAACAACAAAGAATATAAAATATCAACGTTGAAGAATTATTAACTCAATAAAATCTTTGAGAGCGGTAATTATCGTAACCATTATCGAGTAGTGCCTTCTTACGTAAGAATCAACAATTGGTGCAATACTGGTGCTTCTTGTGTTTTAACCATAGGGTATTTTAACAAAGATTAACAGTGAATAAACTACGCTGCTAGTATTTTTTTAAACCACTTATATTTGTCGTTTTCTTCATCCAACCGCTTTCAGTTATGGGGGGTCCACATGGTCGCACTTGCGTCATTTACGAATATTCCCACAAGCGATTTAATATTCCACGACCAAACGAATATTCCCCGACAACAATGAATATTTTATAACCACTTGCTTATTTTGAAGTATTTGCGTATTTTACCCCTAACTATCCACATTAATCACATCAACCCTTACTATTTCAAAATAATAAATAGAGAAAATTAAATTTCATTAATAATAAGTTGGGGTCTTACAAGAAACATAAGCTTTCTCTCTTTCTCTCTCTATATTATCAAGCGTATTTTGTGAGTATTTAAATACTTTGAGAGTTGCTATTCAATGCAAGGTTCCTTTGGCTTTATATTCCGGTCAGAAATATTGCTCTTTCGAGGTAAAGGATTTTAAGGGTTATTATGTTTTTCAGTTTTGTAATTTTTTCGACCTTCAAAAATTCTAGAAAAATTTGAAATGATAATTTGATGAGTTTTCTTAATTGTGTCCAAAAATGGTGATTTTTGGATGTATAGATTAAGATTTGTGAATTTTATGAGAAAAGACTATTTTAAAAGTAAACTCTTATAACTACTTGTGGTTAACTCCAAAATTGGTGAAATTTTTATTGGGAGTACATGCATATAATAACAGTATACCCTGTAAATTTTGGAATTTTTGGACAAAAGTACAACTTATGATAAATGTCTAAATATTCGGTAGTTTTGACTATATGAAAAATAGTAAATGAATTTTAAAAATTTCGAGAAAAATATATGTTCAATATGGGACTATATTCTGCTAAATCCCAAAAAAGAAATATTTTAGAACTGATTTGATATTTTTCATAAAAATAGACTATTTATGAGTAAATGAATTAAATATGTTATGTGAAGTAACAAAATTGAAAAATAGGATTTTATGGCTTGGGAATCCTATATATGGTATATGCAGATTTTTGATGAGGTTGTTGGTTATTGGTGATGAAATTTTATGAGTTTGGCATTTTAGGATGATTAAATGCATTAATTAGTAAAGTGTAAACAATTAAAATAAATTGTTTATAAGTTTAAGAAATGATTAAAATATTGTGGTAATATTAATAATATTAGATTATGAGATTATTAAGTGATTTATAACATTTGGATTAAGGTGTTATGAAATCGTTGATTTATATTATTCTTATGACATTTTTATAACCCTGATGAAGAAATTTCTCTTTGACTTGAGTGTAAAGATGAGTAGATTATTAGTATGATCGCGACTATGGGTTCTCTTTGGCCAGTAGTGCAAAGATGAATTATTGACTGGTATGATCATGACAATTGAATTTATAATTGAATATCTTTAGCTTAAGTGCAAAGGTGAATTGATCAACATGTTTATAATTATTATTTATATAAATTTTGAAATGATTATATATTTCTTTGAGATATTAATATCTTTGGCCCGTAGAGTAAAGATGACATGTTATTGAATATCTTTGGCCTGTAGTGCAAAGATGAAGTGTTGATGAATATCTTTGGCCCGTAGTGCAAAGATGACCTGTTGTTGAATATCTTTGGCCCGTAGTGCAAATATGATATGTTGCTGAATATCTTTGGCATGTAGTGCAAAGATGAACTGTTAATGAATATCTTTGGCCCGTAGTGCATAGATGAACTTATTAGTATGATTATGAGCACAGAGGCGTGATTTGGTATAACCATGATCTTTGATTTTTCGGGTAAAGAAATGTGATGAAAATTATCTTCATCCTCTAGATGAGAAGGGAATTTAGAACTACAATTATGATTATGAGTTATTCATATCATTGTGGAAAGGAAGCTGGCGATTGATGTTACTGAGGATAAAACATTGTTGGTGGACTTTTAACATGGAGAAGATAATAGACTTTATGGTCTATTTGTCTCTTCTAATGGAATTCTCGTTCCGCTGCAACTATGGTTGAAAAGTTTTATCATCTACCATATGTTCTAAATCTCGATTTATTTATTTGATGAAGGCTATTGATAATTTAATTATCTTTAGTCATGATATTCTTTTATTGAGCTAGTTGTGCTCACTCTTTGCTTCACAATTCCTTTCGTGTAATAAGAGTGTATTTGGGTCGAGCAGGGATAATGGGGGGGAATAGAAGCGGTGATTATATAGTCATTGAGGTTCTCCTAAATAGTATGAAAATAATTTTATTGAGAACTTTAAATAAGTGTGTCGATCATTGTACGTCATTTGATATTTAATTTTGGTGAACCGAATAGGGTGAGGTGAACCCAACTTTGGAAGGGTGTTTTGCCACTATCATACAAGATGTTTAATGACATACAACCTCGTGTTATCATAAGAAAGGGTTGTGCACATCCACTTGCTGAGTATATCTACGAGCACTACCTATATGATCTTGGAGTTTGGTTGAAATATAATGTTCAATCGCAGACGGTGGAGATAGTTATATGTCAAGAGATGACTCACCATTGGAAGGAACATGATAGTAATCTTCTCATTTTTCTTTGGGGTCTATTGGATCAACTAAGGATAATTCTCTGGACATATGATATCTATCATAACTTAGATTCATGGCCTCCCCATATGCGAAGGTTTCCTTGAGCACTTCCCAAAGATTTTAATTTTAAAGCAGCTTATCGATTGGTGACGTTTATGTAATGTATCAATGTGAGGTGATGTCCATAGTTGGGACATAAGTCACAGTTGGTATTAAAACTCATAGTATATGTGTTGTTGTATTTTGCACGACAATTGTATTAATAAAGTTGTAGTTGTTTTCTGTACCATGTATTTGGCGACTCAGAATAGGTTGGATGGATTGGACCTATTTTGGGGGCGTCACAGAGTAACTGTTTGATAAAATGCGTCATCGAGAGTTATGTTATTGAAGATTAAAATCATGATCTAATTATTCACTTATTTGTATAATTGTAACAGAATTGGAGTGTTAACGTTGTTTTTATAAGGACGGGGAATGAATTCAATGAAATAAAGAATTAGCAGGTGGTGGATGCGCGAGCAAGAAACATCAGTAATAATGTTTGGTGCACAGAATGTGTTCGAAAATTACTAGAAGAAAATAATCATCTCTGAGGAAGATTTGTTTTTCATTCTTTATTTATTTTATGTGATTTTATGGTAAATTTTAACTTATTTATAACTAACATAATTAGTTTTTACAAAAATTGATGCCAAACAACACTAATATCATAGTATAGACTAGACTTATGTTTACTATTAAAAAGGTCATCTTTTAATTTAAAAGAATAATTTAATGATTGTTTAGATCACCAAACACTGGATGACTAAGCTCTGTTAACTCATGAAAAAATTAAAAATTTCACTTTGAGGTTTTTGGTAAGCTAACTTCACATAAATTTTGTTTTTAAAACGAACTCATTGAATGCCATTTTGGTGTGGTAGATCATTTGTCATTCACTGATCGTGGAGAGCAGCGAAATGTAGTACTGCACTTTAGCATTGAGGATTCTTTTTGATAAAAAATAATGCTTTGCATGATTAAAGATTTTAAAGTTAATTTTAAATGTGCTTTAGTGTTATTATTGATGTTTTAACTCATGTGTAGTATTTACGTTTCAGGAGTAGTGAGGACATCTTTTTAAGAGGCTCTTGGAGGTTTAACGTTCAGCATGGTATTGGAAAGAAGCAATATCAGAATTCAGAATTTTATGAAGGTTCTTTGAAAGAGGAAGTACATTAAGGTAGCTTAATGAACTATTTATGTTTCCGAAAGCAGTACATAAAGGTAGCTTAATGCAAGTCACTTTATGAACTATTTATGTTTTCGAAAGTAGGATATTTATTTGTTAATTATAGGTTACCAAGTTTGGTTTTATTCTGACATCTCTAAACCTGAATTGGAGACCTTCGTGGTATATTAATTTAATTTTCTCTCTAAATTTCATGATGTTATTTATAAATTAATGGTTTATCGTTGTCTGTTGTCTGTTGAATAAATAATTTTACAAGGAACTTTGATTTTGATGTACTGTTTGTTGATTAAATTTTTAGTCGTTGCTTAGTTTTGAGGTTGAAGAATGAATTATTTAATTTGGAGTTTGAGTTATTTAAACTAGCCCGTGCAATGCACGGGCTACCAACTAGTTAATTTTTAATTTCGACAAACATTGGATTTATAAGGGCTTTTATATATATATATATATATATATATATATATATATATATATATATATATATATATTAGGAATCCAAAAAAAAAGCCATCAAATTATGTGAACAAAAATGAAACTAAATTTTAGAATATCCTCTCTTAAATAAGGAGAACTAAAAATTCTAATAATTTCATATTCAAACTAGATAGAATCGACATTAAATGTGGCAATTACACCCAATAGCTATCATTAAAAGTTAAAACATACAAAAATTAATGATATTACCTCAGTTTCATAGTAACTGTCTTTTTAGCTTTATGCACATGAATTAAGAAAGTCATTTAATACTATCATTTAAGAATTAAATTTTTTATGAAATTTCATCACTACTCTTTTATAGAAAGTTGGAAACTATTAATGTCTGAGAGAAAAAATTTTGGGAGAATAAGAGAAGTTATGGGTAATATAGGAAAATAAATAATTTATTCTCCTAGAAAGTATTATAGGAAAATAAATAATTTATGGAAACCTATTTTAGTTATGCTTTTCATACAATTTTTATAAATGTCCATAATAATTCATCATGCAAACTGAAAGTTCATGCTAAGATGAAGGAAGACCCACCAATTTAATGCTTATATATATATATGTATGTATAAACTATAGTGGAGTATATATGTATATGTTGTTATATATTTAACATGCATCAATTTCTCATTATTAATGATTGTTAGATCATTTATACTCTTTAGTCCATCCCATGTCGCTAAAAAGTGAGATGATCAGTTATGTTTTTTTACAATTTATTTGTTATCTTAAATTATTATTTTTTGGGTGATATTTGTATTTTTCAGTCGAAAAACAAGGTTGATTTTAAAACAAAAAGTATTAAAAAGAGATGTAGTAAGGTATATAGTGACTTTAAAATGAAAATCCTTGTAGCTCAGTTGGTTTAAGAATATGTTTAAGGAATGGGAAGGTTTAGAGTTCGATTCTCAAAAGGAGCATTGTTTTGTTTAAAAAAAAATATAAGCATGGTCGGGCTTCTGCCCAAATGACCAAACCACACAGACCTCATATTTTTAGCCCAAAAAAGGCCATTTTGCCCGCCCAAATTGGCCTGGTTATTGTCATTAAGGCCAGTAATGGGTGGGCACTTGGCTTTTGTCAGTTCAGGACATGTCATTGAGAGGTGAAATTTTATGCTGAGTATTATTTTAAGATCCAACATTATTTACTAAATTAAATTACTGTATTATAAATATTAATATTAATACTAATGCTAATAATATGAATATTACTAATATTAATATTAATATTTCAAATATTACTATTAATATTAGTATTAATATGAATATGAATAAAAATATTAGAATTACTAATATTATTATCCTTTGCCTTAATATTTGTTGACGTCGGAAAAAAATTTCATTTTGAAATTCCTTTTTTAAATATTTCTTACCCTTTATGTTTTTTATATGGTTCGAATTTGGTTTAAAAGGGTGAAATTGACAAAAGAGTCCAACATGAAATATCGACTATTTAAAAATATTGATCTTTTACAGAGCCGCCAGTTGGTAGGAGTGAAATGGTTGTACCAACTCAACCGAGTTTGTGAAAGATTTTGCAAAAAGGTCCAATTATTGGACTCTGTTTAACAAGCCTTGGAGACTGAGATTCATAGAGTTCGGAGGCTTGCTTAAGCGGGGGATGTTGGGCACCCCCCGACTTCGTGAACGGTTACTGCGTCTTTTTAATTCCTTAATTTATTTGAAATGTGTGTGTGTTGCATTTAATTGGGCCTAAATGCTTTATTAGGAAGTAGTGTTATGCCTCTTTTGTACCTATATACGAAGGATTTGATTTGTGTAAAAGTTTAATTTTAATACAAGACATATAAAATGATGTTTTGAAAATAGGTTTTTAAACCCTTATGCTCATATAGTAATTGAGCCATTTGATACTTCCATTTTATTCTGTATTCGGCTTGTTTTAATTTTATTCTTGAGATGAAAAACATCTTCGACAAAATAATGTACATATAAATGTCGGGCTCCTTATGGGCATGAAAGCCATCAAAATATGTTCGAACACCATACATATGATTTACAAGCTAGCTGTATAACTGAAAAGGGTCCATCATGGGAACCAGATCTAGATCTATTAGCTGGATCTTAGATCTCACGGCTCCTAGGCTCACATAATATGTGACACCCCCAAAATAGGTCCACACAAACTCATTTTGAGTCGCCAAAATACATGTTATAGAATCCAAATACAAACTTAATTTATACAACCGTCGTGCAAAATACGACAACACATAAACTGAGAGTTTAAATACAAATATTACACTATACATAATACGACAATATCCATAATCAAATTAAATCTTCATTACAATTATTGTCACACTATTTTACAACATAATGAAGTCTGTTATAGTGACTATCTCGTACCGTCACTCAATTCCTTGACTAGGCCCAGCTATATTCTCATTTCCTGAAGAGAACAATGAAAGAAAAGGGTGAGCTCAACTAGCCCAGTAAATAATATTATGACTAAGATAATTTATAATAAATTATCCTTAGTCCTCAACAGGGAAAAATCTGATAGAATACAATAGACAACAAGTTTTAGATCAACAACTACAGTGAAAATAACAATCCATTAGAAGAGTCAAGTAGAGCATGATGTGACACCCCCAAAATAGGTATACATCACCCATCTTGAGTCGCCAAATACATGGTACAAAATTCAAATACAACTTAATAATACAACTGTCGTGTAAAATACGACAAAACATAAACTAAGAGTTTTAATAAGAATATTGTCATCTAGACCATATCCACACTCAATGGAGTCCTCATTATATTTATTATCACACTATTTAACAGAATAGTGAGGACTACTAATGCTATCATCTAGACTGTCACTCCATTCCCCGACTCGTCCCAACTATATTCTCATTTCCTGAAGAGAACAGTGGAAGAAAGGGTGAGCTCAACTAGCCCAGTAAGAAATATTATGACTAAGATAATGAAGAATAAATTATCATTAGCCTTCAACAATGTTAAACTGATAAAATACAATAGACATCAAGTTTAACTGCAGCGAAATAAGCAATCCATTAGAAGAGTCAAGTAGAGCATGATATCTACTATCTTCTATGATTTAAAATGTTTTCATCAATTTTTATCGTTGAGACTCAGCTTAATAAATAAACCATATCATTGAATCTTCCCTGCACTATGGGCCAAAGATATTCATTAACTCATCAATGGTCATTTGCATTATAGACAGATCATTTGCACAATTTAATAAGGAATGAATACAAAGGATCATTCACCATGCATGAAGTAATCCACATAGACAGGTTATTCCAACAGAATAATAAAGAATAGAATACCAGAAGAATTCACCATGCATGCGATAGACTGCACAGACAGGTTATTCCCAACAGAATAATAAAGAATGGAACCAGGTCATGCGTAATCCGCACAGACAGGATATTCCAACATAATAATAAAGAATGGAATAACAACATAATTCACCAGGCATGCGATAGACCGCACAAATAGGTTATTCCAACAAAATAATAAAGAATGGAATAATAGAAGAATTTCACCATGTATGCGGTACTTCGCATAGACAAGTTATTCCAGCATAATAATAAAGAATGAAATAACAACCCTTACAAGTATTGAAAGGAAATAACTCTCTTCATGAATACGAAAGAATAATACCCCTTACCTTAGAAAAAAGCTGGATCTTTGGAATAGTGAGGAGGTATACTTCTCTTTTCTTTCTCTCTATAATTTCTCTCTATAATAATTGCTCTATAGCTTTAGTGAATTGGTGAGAAATAAAGGAAGAATGAGCTTCTATTTATAGAAAAATATAGTTTTGATAATTGCACGTTTTAGGGCTCAAAATATTACAGAATAATACCTTCCTCTTTTCTTTTATTTTTAATTTAGTCCTGTAAGTATTATCAAACTTGCACCACCTCCCCTAATAGTAAATAATGTGAATCAATAGTTATAATCATGTGAAAATATGAATTACAGTATTGTACCTCCATTTTTAACTTATTCATGCAAGTATTATCAATCTTGCACCACCTCCCCTAATAGTACAAGAATTTGAATCAATAGTACACACATGTGAACAAATAGTTATAATCATGTGAATTAATAGCAATTAATTTCTCATTTATCTGATTAATTACCCGATTGGTCAATATAACCTCTAGACATCAATTATTATCGAAATAAATGTCAATTTCCACTACCACTAATAATTTCAACATAATGAAACTATCAATTTTATCTTTAATCAATACGAACTTATTCATCATTAATATTATAACTCACAATATTTAACAAACCGTGTCGTCGCTCACAGGAAAGAGGGGCTTTACGATAAGGATTTCTCCTTATCATGCGCAGCAATTAGGTGACCAAACCTCTCCTCGATGTAACTTCTAGACATTGTCAATATTGTAATTTAATAATATGAATAACTTTGTCTTCTCAATTATTGATTTAATAATATATCATATTATGCAGATGATCTTTGTGACAATAATTGAAATCAATAATATGAGAGATATGATACAACAATTCATCGTAGTAATAATTGAGTATAAATCGAGTGACTTATCACGTAAGCATCAATAACCAATACCGCAGTGTCTTGCATGCAACCATGCCACGGCGTATTCATTTCTTTTACTATCGGGTAGTTCAACAGTTTTAACGGTAACATTTTCATTGTTATTTTTATAAAAAGATAATTCTGTCGTTTTCGTACCACGACAATACTTCCATTATGGGGTCCACCAATGATTGTGCTGTCGTACAAATATTTCCTGTTAAAACGAATATTCCCCGACCAATCGAATATTATATAACAACTTGCTTACTTTGCAAAATTTGTAAATATTACCCACAACTATAACATTATATCAAATCCACACCATAATATTCAAAAATATATTTTGAGAAAATTATTCTTTATTCATAAAAGTTGGGGTCTTACAACCTCCCCTTCTTATGAAATTTCTTCCTCAAAATTAGGGTACGTACCTGGTATATCGAAGAGGTGAGGATATCTTGACTTCATCTCAAATTCTAACTCCTAGGTCATTTCCTCCACATCGTGGTTTCTCCACAAAACTTTGACTTGAGGTATAACCTTGGAGCGTAAAAAATGGGCATTTGCGTTGACAATATGGGTCCCAGGAGTCTTTAACTCTATCTCCATCCTTTGTAAGTTATACAAAATGGGCCTTTGCGTTGACAATATCGCACTTGCACCCGCATTTGATCTTCTACTCAATGCGTCATCTACCATGTTCGCTTTTCCAGGATGGTATTGGATGATACGATCATAATCTTTTAACAGCTCAAGCCATCATCGTTGTCGCATGTTGAGTTCCTTTTGAGTGAAGAAATATTTGAGGCTTTTATGATTCGTATAAATCTCCACCTTCTCTCCATACAGGTAATGCCTCCAAATTTTAAGCGTAAAAAAGACTGCTGCCAACTCTAGATCATGAGTAGGATAATTCCTCTCATATTCTTTGAGTTGTCGTGAGGCATAGGCTATGAATTTCCCATGTTGCATGAGAACACGTCCTAAACCTTTGCCTGAAGCATCACTGTAGATGACAAATCCCTCCGAGCCAGATGGTATTGTCAGAACAGGTGCTGAAATGAGTCTTCTCTTGAGTTCTTGAAAACTATTCTCATATTCCTCGCCCCAACCGAACTTTATATCTTTTCGAGTTAGCTGAGTTAATGGAGTAGCAATTCGATAAAATCCTTCAACGAATCTCCGATAATAACCAGCTAAGCCGAGAAAGCTACGTACTTCGGTCACTGACTTTGGTTGCTACCAGCTTTGAATTGCTTCAATCTTCGCTGGGTCAACAGATATTCCATGATTTGATATCACGTGCCCAAGGAATGAAACTTCCTCAAGCCAGAACTCACATTTCTTTAAATTAGCATAAAGCTTGTTTTCACGAAGCTTTTGGAGTATCAGCCTCAAGTGTTGCTCATGGTCTTCACGGGTTTTGGAGTATATGAGGATGTCATCAATAAAGACGACCACAAAGTGATCCAAATATTTCTTGAATACTCGGTTCATCATGTCCATGAAGGCAGCAGAAGCATTAGTCAATCCAAAAGACATGACAAGGAATTCATAATGACCGTACCGAGTTCTGATAGCAGTCTTTGGAATGTCATCAGTTTTAATCTTCAACTGATGATATCCTAACGTAAGATCATTCTTTGAAAAGAATTTGGCTCCTTGCGAATCGGGTCAAACAGTCATCAATGCGAGACAATGGGTACTTATTTTTGATGGTGACATGATTTAACTCCCGATAATCAATACAAAGTCGCATACTTCCATCTTTCTTCTTCACGAATAGTAACAGAGCACCCTAAGGAGGCGTCTTGGGGACGAATGAAACCGATGTCTAACAATTCTCGTAGTTGGGTTTTAACTCCACGAAATTCAATAGAGCCATTCAATATGGGGCTTTGGAAATGGGTTTTGTATCGGATTCAAGGTCGATACAAAATTCAATTTCACGCTCTGGGGGTAGGCCAGGAAGTTCTTCAGGGAATACGTTAGGAAATTTATTAACAATAGAAATATCATTCAAATCTGACGTATTTTTATTTAAATCCCTGACATGGGCTAAGAAATCTTGACATCCGTTTTTTAATAAACGAATAGCTTTATGACTTGATATGACAGTGATTGACTTTAGTGGTTTGGTTACTTGAATTCGTATAATAGGTTGGTTAGGAATATGAAAGCTAACAACCTTACGAAAATAATCGATTTTAGAATGATGAGTAGTTAACCAATCAATCCCTAAAATCACATCAAATGCAAGTATTTTCAAAGAAATAAGATCGACAGGTAACGTGCGGTTACCGATTTAAATCAAACAAGACTTATAAACAGTGGATGTAATGAAGGATTCTCCCAACGGAGTTTCAACAGATAAGTTAAAGTCTAATTTCTCCGGAGTCAAATTTAAACGTTGAGCACAAGTAGGAGAAATGAAAGAATGGGTAGAACTGGTATCAAATAAAGTATAGACTTCGCTAGAGTTTATGATTAGCTTACCCGTGATCACCTCGTTCAGATTCCTCGCTTTTTGGGAGGTTACGACAAACGCTCTCCCTTGAACTACCGGTTTTGTCTTGTCTGGGACACCCTTTGATGTCTCCATCCCAGCTGGACTTGACTTTGGTGCACGACAAAATTAGGCTAGGTGACCTTCTTTTCCACAATACGAATTACAGTATAGTACCTCCATTTTTAACTTAGTCATGCAAGTATTATCAATCTTGCACCACCCCCCCTAATAGTACAAGAATGTGAATCAATAGTACACACATGTGAACAAATAGTTATAATCATGTGAATTAATTGCAATTAATTCCTCATTTATCCGATTAATTACCCAATTAGTAAATATAACCTCAAGACATCAATTATTATCGAAATAAATGTCGATTTCCACTAACACTATTAATTCCAACACAATGGAACTACCAATTTCATCTTTAATCAACACGAACTTATTCATTATTAATATTATAACTCACAATATTTAACAACCAGGTCGTTCCTAGGAAAGAGGGGGCTTTCCGATAAGGATTTCTCCTTATTGGCGGGCAATTAGGTGACCAAACCTCTCATTGACAGAACTTCTAGACATTTTCAATATTACAATTAAATAATATGAATAACTTTGTCATCTCAATTATTGATTTAATAATTTATCATATTATGCAGATGATACTGTGACAATATTTGAATCAATAATATGAGAGATATGATGCAGCAATTATTGTAGCAATAATTGAGTATAACTGAGTGACTTCTCATGTAAGTATCAATAACCAATACCGTGTGCTACTATGCAATCACGCGTAATACTGTACTTTTACTACCGGGTAGTTCAACAGTTTTAACGGTAACACTTCCGCCATTATTTTTATAAAAAGATAATTCTGTCGTTTTTTTACTACGACAATACTTCTGTTGTGGGGTCCACCAATGATTGTGTCGTCGTACGAATATTCCCTGTTAAAACGAATATTCCCCGAACAATCGAATATTATATAACCACTTGCTTACTTTTCAAAATTTGTAAATATTACCCACAACTATAACATTATATCAAATGAACACCATAATATTCAAAAATCTATTTCGAGAAAATTATTCTTTATTCATAAAAGTTGGGGTCTTACACATGATGTCTATTATCTTCTATGATTTAAGAGTCCATCATCAATATTTTACCCCTATAACATCAATCAATAATTATTTCCAATCAACGAATTATCTATGCACTACGGGCCAAAGATAATCATTTGTATCACCAGTGGTCATGCCAAACACTTTTCCATCTATGCACTACGGGCCAAAAAAGAATTTCATCACAACCTTTATCTATAACATTAAAGGTCATGATTATACTAATACACAATTCCTGGTCATAATCATTCCAATCAACAGTCCATCTTTGCATTACGGGCCAAATATGACTTTTAGTACAATATAAGCATGAGGATGATGACAGTGATATAAAAAATGAATCAAGTGAGATCAAGAATAAATATTGAAGATTTATAATTCAATTTATCCATAGTTCAAGAATTTCCAAATTGTCAACATGATAACTAATTGTGGAGTAAAATTCAAGAATGATATTCATGTATCAAAAATAATTTGGACAGAAAAGAAACAAATTTTATCGTGAATAGTACCCTGAATGATTAGTACCCCAAATGAATAGTATCCCATGAATAGTACCCCGAATAAAAATATTTAAATTTAATAAGAAAGTTCAGACAAATATTTTAGTGAAACTATACTAGATGAAGCGCAAAACTCAATGATATTCTACTAATTTCAGGAATTTTCACCATTTAATAATAAAGTTATGGAAATAAAAAATAATTTTTTTACCATAAATGGAGAAAAATATGAAAAAATGATATCCCTTGACGAGTACATGGATTTTCACCCGTTATGCGGTAATCCGCGTAGACATATCATTTCCACAACTTAGAAAAGAATGAATACGAATGGTTATTCACTAGGCATGAGGTAGTCCGTGTGAAAAGGTTATTCCCACAGATTAATAAGGAATAAAATGACATCCCTTACGAGTATTGAAAGAAAATAACATCATTTACGAATACGAAAGAAATAATATCCCATACCTTAGTAGGATATTGGATACTGTAATAGTGTAGTAGCAGAATACTCTTCTTCTTTCTTTCTTATTCTTTCTCTATAGTTTTAGTGAATTGATGAGAAATAAGGAAAAAATGAGCTTCTATTTATAGGAAAATATAGTTTCACTAATTGCACTTTTAGGGGCTCAGCTTATTATACTTTAGTACCTTCATCTTTGCCTCTATTTTTAATTTAGTCCTTCAAGTATTATCAATCTCGCATAACCTCCCTAATAGTACTTGTGACGCCCCCAAAATTAGGTATACATCACCCATCTTGGGTCGCCACTTACATGGTACATAAATTCAAATACAAACTTAATTATACATCTGTCGTGTAACATACGACAATACATAAAAACCGAGAGTTCTAATAGGAATATTGTCATTTAGATAATATCCATACTCAAGGAGTCCTCATTACATTTATTGTCACACTATTTAATGAGAATAGTGAGGACTACTAATGCTATCTTGGGACCATCACTCTTTTCCCAGACTCGTCCCGCCTATATTCTCATTTCAAGAGAAACGGTGAAAGAAAGGGTGAGCTCAACTAGCCCAAAGAAGAAATATTATAACTAAGATAATGCGAATAAATTATCAATAGTCTTCAACAATGTTAAACCGATAAAATACAATAGACAACCGGTTTAATCTGCAATGAATATGCAATCCATTAAAAGAGTCAAGTAGAAAATAAAGTCTACTATCTTTTAGGTTTTAAAAGATTTTCATCAATTTTATCACTAAGACTCGGTTTAATGAATAAACCACAATATCTAATCATCCCCGTACTACGGTCAAGGATTTTCATGAAATTATCAATCAATGGTCATGACTATCCGAATCACCCACTTGGTCATAATCATACCAAAAACTATCCATCAACGCATTACAGCCAATCGAGGACTTTTGTCACATCATTTATATCAAGCCATGATTATACCGAATGATCCTCGGTCATAATCATACTAAGTTCATCTATGCACGTAAGCCAAAGATAACATAATATAACATGAGGATGATGACAATGACATAATAATTCAATAAAACAAGTTCATTTAATTAATTTATTCAGAACTAATAACGCCCAAAATTGTCAACATGATCTTTGCTTTGTAGAGTAAAATTCAAGAATGCTCGTAAAAATATTTTCATTAAAAATCTTGGATGAAGCGCAAATATCAAGGATATTCCACTAAATTCACGGAGTATAGAAGTCAAAATTTTAACCAACCGAGTATAATAGCGAATGAAATAACAAAAGAAATCACCGTAAATGCGATATCAAGCACATGACAGGTAAAAGTTATTCCAACAGAATAATAAATAACGGAACCAGGTCCGGCGTAAAACGCACAGACAGGATATTCCAACAGAATAATAAAGAATGGAACCAGGTCCGGCGTAAAACACACAGACATGATGTTCCAACAGAATAATAATAAAGATTTTAACTGTGTCAGGTGTAAAACACACATACAGGATGTTCCAACAGAATAATAATAAAGACGGAACCAGGTCCGGTGTAAAACACACAGACAGGATGTTCCAACAGAATAATAGAAGAATGTCACCAAGTATAGGGTAAACCACGTATACAGGTTATTCCAATAGAATAATAAGCAATGGAATAACAACAGTTCTCTTCATGAATAAGAAAGAATAACACCCTTTACGGTACAACAAATAATATTCCCTACCTAGAAGAAAAGTGAATATTGGAAAAGTGAAGTAGCAAAATACTTTTCTTCTTTCTCTCTATAGTTTTCTCTCTAGAGTTTGGTGAATTCGTAAGAAATAATGAAGGAATGAGCTTTCTATTTATAGAAAAACCGAGGGTGGCTATTGGTCTTAACGAAGGTCAAAATGACTCTTGGTAATATGAAGAGACAACTACTATTATTTGCGAAGGGTAATTAACCCTTGGAACAATCAAGAAGCAGTTAACTCTTGGTAATATGAAGGGACAACTACTATTTGCGAAGGGGTAATTACTATTGACGAAGGTAATTACTATCGACGAAGGTAATTACTATGAAGAAGGAAATTACTATTGACGAAGGTAAATACTATCGACGAATGTAATTACTATTCACAAAGGTAATTACTATTCACAAAGGTAATTACTATCGACGAAGGTAAATACTATCGACGAAGGTAATTATTATTCATAAAGGTAATTACTATTCACAAAGGTAATTACTATCGATTGAAAGGACTCTTAGATGATGACATATGGCCCCCATAAAATAATCAAACTTACCACAAACGTCTCATAATGACTCTTTATATACATCAAGGATTGAATAAATATTACCACAAATCATTTTATTTTTAATCAACACGTATTTAATCTTTCAACAATTATTAATTATTTATAACTTGTCGTCTCAATTAATAATTTAATACTATAACATATTATACGAGATGATCTTGTGACAATAATTGAATCAATAATATAAGAGATATGATGCAATAATTCTTTGAAAGTAATAATTGAGCATAATTTGAGTGACTTCTCACGTAAAGCATCAATAATCAATATCGTGTGCTACTATACAACTACGCCAGACATTCATTTGTACTTTTACTACTAGGGTAGTTCAACGGTTTACTTGTAACACCTACCTCCGCTGCGTTTTTTTATAGAAAAATAATTTTGTCGCTTTTCTAACTACGACAATACTTCCGCCATGGGGTCCACTAATGATCGAAGTCGTCAAATTTAATATTTCCCGATAAAAAGAATATTCCCTGACCAAACGAATATTTTATAACAACTTGCTTACTTTTGCAAAATTTATAAATATTACCCACAACTATAACATTATATCAAATTTATTCCATAATATTCAAAAATAATTTTTATAAAAAATTCATCTTTATTTATAAAAGTGGGGTCTTACAACCTCCCTTCTTATGAAATTTTCGCCTCGAAATTAGTACGATGCGATACGATATGATAAAGAGGTGAGGATACCTTGAATACCTTTATCGTTAAAAATATTAAATTCATCTTCGCAATTCTACCAAAGATATTCATTAACAATTCATCTTTGCACTACAAAAGCCAAAGATATACAAATTGTAAATCCAATAATCTTTGAGACGCACTTAATAGTATCAACGACCACGAATTATCCATGACCATTGGCCAAAGATAATCGTGTTTTCAATTACTGATATGATTATTATCCGAACAATCCTCGTCATAATCATACCAAGTCCATCTATTCACGTGAAGCATGGATGACTTTCAACACAATATAAGCAATGAAGATAATGATATAAAGAATCAATCAAATGAGATAAAGGATAAATATTAAACATTTATAATATAATTTATCCAGATTCAAGAATATCCCCATGTTATCAATCACTTAATAATCTCATAATCTAATATCATTAATATTATAACAATATTTTAATCACTTCTTAAATTTATAAACAATTTATCTCAATTGTTTACGCTTTACCATATAATGCATTTAATCATTCAAAATGCCATACTCATAAGATATCATCACCAATTATCAAATCCTCATCAAAAATATGCATATACTTTATATAGGATTCTCTAGCCATAAAATCCTATTTTCAACTTTCATACTTCACATAACATATTTAACTCATATGTTTGTAACTAAACTATTTTCATAAAAATACCAAATCAGTCCCAAAATATTTCTTTTCTGGGATTTAGCATAATATAGTCCCATAATGAAAATATATTTTTTCGGAATTTTAAAATTCATTTACTATTTTTCAAAAATCAATTTCTAATTAATTCCTTAAGAAATTAGCTACCTCAAGTTTAACTCCAAAATTCCCAAATCTTGGCAGGACCTTACACATGTTAATGTGAGCCTCAGATTTAAATTTCATGGTCATCTGAGTTATAGAACTCCAGTTATAGCATTTTTCGTCAAAAAACCTAAATATTGAAATGGTCATAACTTGTTCATTTTAAGTCGAGAATGAGCTCATTTTTGGACAGGAGGTACTTTATAACATACATTTTCATGTCCCAAATGGCCAGAATTTTTCACATAAATTTAGTGGCCGAAACAGCCCCTTAAAGTTTCTCAAAGATAGCATTTTTGTAATTTGCAGCTTTGGACTCTTTTGCTAAATTCAGGTCCACACGAAATCTCTAAAGACCTTTCCCGGTGATTCCACTTGGATAAGCTACAAAACTCATAGATATAACTCTAGGACTTGACCACACTCTCAAAATTCAAAATATAATAGGAGATATGGTGATTGAATTTCATGTTACGCTTTTTACCAAAATCGATTTTTCAACCCTTTGTGATTTCTAAGAAACTTTCTTGTTTTCACATAATAACCACATAACTCATCATAACACTTACTAATACTTCATATACCCATGATTTTCATTAGTCCAATGCTTTTATTATGACTTTCATCATAATCCTCATAAATGATCCTTTTAGTTGAAGAAATATTTGAGGGTTTAAGAAATGGGTTTTTGTCTTTGGGGTCGATACAAAATTCGATTTCACGCTCTAGGGTAGGCTAGGAAATCTTCAAGAATACGTCAAGAAATTTATTAATGATAGAAATATCATTCAAAACTCGCTACTCTTATCCAAGACTTGGATAAGACGTTACATTGATACCAACTGCAAAACATCCTTTAACCTAGATAAGACCTCACAATGATACCTATCGACTTGTCATCGTCATTCACGACGTTGCCTACAGAAAGTCTGGCTTCGGTGCATTCCACACAAGGAAGTCAACAACGAAAGGATCGGGGCTCTTTACTTATGGCTTTGATATAACAGTGATTAACTTTAGGGTTTGGTTACTTTGAATTCGTATAACAGGTTGGTTAGGAATATGAAAGATAACAACCTTACAAAAAGAATAATAAGTAGTTAATCAATCGTTTTCAAAAATTACCTCAAAGGCAAGTATTTTCAAAGAGATAAGATCGTGAAAGTGTTTATTTGAAACAACAAGATTAATAAACAGTGGAGGTAACGAAGGTTTCTCCCAACGAAGTTTGATAGATAAATCAAAGTCTAATTTTTCCGGAGTCAAATTTAAACATTGAACACAACTAGGTAGAATAAAAGAGTGGGTAGAACTTGTATTGAATAAAGTATAGACTTCACAATAATTTATAATTAATTTACCCATAATAACTTCGTTCGGGTTTCTCGACAAACGCTCTTGCTTAAATTAATGAAGTTCGACTTACTTATAGGTACATTCCACCCTTAAGTGCTTCTTCACATTCCCGATCCATGATTTGAATCAATATTCTCCGATCCATATCGAATTCGGGTCGACCGCTATGCATTGTGGTAATTCGAATTCGATGTTGGGTTCTCCCAATTGCTGTCCAAAAAGCAAAGTCCATTTCATCTATTTTGGCTTTATTGGATCGGACGTCTTTTTCTACACTATCAACGCGTTGTGCAGCTTTTACCCATGCATCGTCTATTCTCCTTCATTCAGTTGTTTCTTCTTTCAGCTGATCTTTGATTTTTAAATTCTCAGATTCCAACTTTAATATCTTACACCCTGCCAAAGCGTGATTTTGTTCGAGCATCACATATCGGGTAATCCAATTTTGAATTGTTGTATCCCTTTGTTCCACGACCGTTTGTCGTTCTTCAACCTGTTCTTCTAGCTCACGAACACGATTTTGTAATTCTAAGTTTTGATCATAAACTTCTTCTAACCAATTCTCCTCCTGGTTCCTCTTCTTCCTCTTCTTCCTCTTCATCCTCACTCTCAATTTGCTACCTCTGCAACTAGCTGGGTGCAACAATTAGTTCTTCATTCACTACGTGGATATCTCTAATTTGTTCCTAAATCGACCTTCGCATTAACCCGATTAGTGATTAAAGGTGTCACAACGGTCACATTCACTCCATTGTGAATATTTTCATTTTGCCATTTCCAAACACCGCCACAACATGAGGGTTAATTAATATATCAAATATTATCCCTATACTCGAATGACCAATTAAATAACAAATAAACTTAGGTAGGTCATACTAGCGAAAGGAATTCCTCGTCTCTCCCTCCTAGTTCTTATCTCAAGATCTTAGCGGGGATCATATCCCTAAGCTCGATACCAACCGTGGACGCCCCAAAATTAGGTATACGCCACCCATCTTGGGTCGCCACTTACATGGTACATAAATTCAAATACAAACTTAATTATACATCCGTCAGTGTAACATACGACAATACATAAACCGAGAGTTCTAATAGGAATATTGTCATTTAGACAATATCCATACTCAAGGAGTCCTCATTACATTTATTGTCACACTATTTAATAGAATAGTGAGGACTACTAATGCTATCTTGGGACCATCACTCTTTTCCCCGACTCGTCCCAAATTTATATTCTCATTTCACGAAGAGAACAAAGTGAAAGAAAGGGTGAGCTCAACTAGCCCGAAGAAGAAATATTATAACTAAGATAATGCAGAATAAATTATCAATAGTCTTCAACAATGTTAAACCGATAAAATACAATAGACAAACCGGTTTAAGCTGCAGTGAATATGCAATCCATTAAAAGAGTCAAGTAGAAAATAAAGTCTACTATCTTTTAGGTTTTAAAAGGTTTTCATCAATTTTATCACTAAGACTCGGTTTAATGAATAAACCACAATATCTAATCATCCTCGCATACCACGGTCGCCAAGGATTTTCATGAAATTATCAATGGTCACGACTATATACGAATCACCCCCTGGTCATAATCATACCAACAACTATCCATCATTGCATTACGTGCCATCGAGGACTTTTTGTCACATCATTTATATCAAGCCTTGATTATACCTTAGAATGATCCTGGTCATAATCATACTAAGTTCATCTATGCACGTAAGCCAAAGATAACATAATATAATATAACATGAGGATGATGACAATGACATAATAATTCAATAAAACAAGTTCTTAATTAATTTATTCAGGAACTAATAACGTCCAAATTGTCAACATGATACTGCTTTGTAGAGTAAAATTCAAGAATGCTCAGAAAAATATTTTCATTAAAAATACTGGATGAAGCGCAAATATCAAGGATATTCCACTAAATTCATGGAGTATAGAAGTCAAAATTTTAACCAACTGAGTATAATAGCGAATGAAATAACAAAAGAAATCACCATGCATGCGATAGACCGCACAGGCAGGTTATTCCAACAAAATAATAAATAATGGAACCAGGTCCGACGTAAAACGCACAGACAGGATATTCCAACAGAATAATAAAGAATGGGACGAAGGTAATTACTATTCACAAAGGTAATTACTATTGACGAAGGGACTCTTAGATGATGACATATGGGCCCCCCCATAAAATAATCAAACTTACCTCAAACGTCTCATAACAGACTCTTTATATACATCAAGGATTGAATAAATATTACCACAAATCATTTTATTTTTAATCAACACATATTTAATCTTTCAACAATTATTAATCATTTATAACTTGTCGTCTCAATTAATAATTTAATACTATAACATATTATCTGAGGATGATCTTTTGTGACAATAATTGAATCAATAATATAAGAGATATGATCAAAGAATTATTCTTGTAGAAATAATTGAGCATAATTGAGTGACTTCTCACGTAAGCATCAATAATCAATATCGTGTGCTACTCTTATAACTACTCGTGTATTCGTACTTTTACTAGGGTAGTTCAACGGTTTTGATGGTAACACCTCTCTTTGTTATTTTTTATAGAAAAATAATTTTGTCGTTTTAACTACGACAATACTTAGTTTAATAGGGTCCACTAATGATCGAGTAGTCGCATACGAATATTTCCGAAACAAAAAGAATATTCCCCACCAAACTAATATTTTATAACAACTTGCGTATTTTGCAAAATTTATAAATATTACCCACAACTATAACATTATATCAAATTTATTCCATAATATTCAAAAATAATTTTATAAAAAAATTCATCTTTATTTATAAAAGTGGGGTCTTACTTGCATGTGAACCAATAGTAATTACTTATTCATTTATCTGATTAATTATTTATTTGGTCAATTTAACATCTAGAAATCAACTATTATCGAAATAAATGTCGATTTTCACTAACATTAATATTCCTAATACAATAGAAATATTTTTTTCAATAATTATTCATCATTAATATTATATTTTATAATATTGACAACCAGATCTTTCCCAGGAAAGAGAGGTTTTTCGATAAGGATTTCTTCTTATTGATGCGCAATTAAATAACCTAACCCCTTTTCTCAAATGTAACTTTCAGACACATTGCAATATATAAGGCGAATAATAATATGAATAATTGTTGTGTGTCAATTATTTATTTAATAATATAAAATATTGTGCAGATGATATTGTGACAATAATTGAATCAATAATGTTAAATACTATGCAACAACTACTGTGAAAATTATTGAATAATGAATGACTTTTTACATAATGATCAATAATCAGAGATATTGTGCAACACTGTGTGCTACTGTGCAACAACACGTATTACTGTACTTTTATCACCGGGTATTTCAACAGTTTAATGGTAAAAGTTTTGCCATTATTTAATGAAAAAGTTAATTTTGTCGCTTTCTATAACCGACAATTATTCCGTTGTGGGGTCCACCAATGATTGCACCATCATACGAATATTCCCCGGTAAAAATAATATTTCCAGTTTTACAATTTTTAAAGCGATTAAGAGTTATATATGACTAGATTTAGATAAATCTAGTCTGTGACGCCCCCAAAATAGGTATACATCACTATGATTTAAAAAGTTTTTTTATCAACTTTATCTCTGAGACTCAGCTTAATAAATAAAATTGAATCATCCCTGCACCACGGCCAAGGATATTCATGTAATCATTAATGGTCATGATTATACCGAATAATCTCTGGTCATAATCATACCAACTACTGTCCATCAATGAACTACAGGCCAATGAGGACTTTTACCACATCATTTGTCACATTACGGTCATGATTATACTGAATAATTCCTGGTCATAATCATACCAAGTCCATCTATTCACGTAAGTCAAAGATGACTTTAATCACAATATAAGCATGATGATGATGACAATGACATAATAATTCAATAAAACAAGTTCAAGGATAAATTTTAAAAATTTATAATTTAATTTATCCGTAATCAATAACGTCCAAATTGTCAACATGATCTCGCTTTGTAGAGTAAAATTCAAGAATGCTCGGAAGAATATTTCCATGAAAAGATATCTTTGGATGAAGCCTTGAAATATCAAGGATATTCCACTAATTTCAAGGAGTATAGAAGCCAAAACTTTAACCTTGTTGAGTATAAGAGAATATATGAAAGCGCAAATGGATTTTCGCTGCACATGCGGTAATCCACATGTATGAGATCATTTCCACAATTTAATAAAAAAATGAATACGAAGGATCATTCACCATGCATGCGAGAATCCACATAGGCAAAGTTATTCCAATGAATAATAAAGAATGGAATAATGTAAGAATTCACCATACATGCGGTAGTCGCGTGGATAGGTTATTCTAATGAATAATAAAGAATGGAATAACAATGTAATTCACCAGGCATACGATAGCATAGACAAACATGTTATTCCAATGTAATAATAAAGAATGGAACGTGTCACGCACGAATCGCAGACGGATAGGATATTCAATGAGAATAATAAAGAAGCGGAACTAGTGTCACGCGTAATCCGCATGCAATTGGATATTCCAATGAGAATAATAAAGAATGGAATAACAACAGAATTCACTGGCATGCGATAGGCGCATGAATAAAGTTATTCCAACAAAATAATAAAGAATGTAATAATGTAAGAATTTCACCATGACGCGGTACTTGGATGTATTAAAAGTTATTCCAACATAATAATAAAGAATGGAATAACAACCCTTACAAGTATTAAAAAAATAACTCTCTTCATGAATACGAAAGAATAATAATACCCCTTACCTTAAAAAACCGGATCTTTGGAATAGTGGAGGTAGCGGACTTTTCTTCTTCTTTCTCTATAATTTCTCTCTATAATAATTGCTCTATAGCTTTAGTGAATTGGTAAGAAATGAAGGAAGAATGAGCTTCTATTTATAGGAAAATATAGTTTTGATAATTGCACATTTTGGGGCTTGAAATATTACAGTATAATACCTTCCTCTTTTTCTTCATTTTTAATTTAGTCATCCAAGTATTATCAAACTTGCACCACCTCCCCTAATAGTAAATCATGTGAATCAATAGTTCTAGACATATGAAAATATGAATTACAATATAGTACCTCCATCTATACCTCCATTTTTAACTTAGTCATGCAAGTATTATCAATCTTGCACCAACTCCCCTAATAGTAAATGAATGTGAATCAATAGTACACACATATGAATAAATAGTTATAATCATGTGAATCAATAGCAATTAATTGCTCATTTATCCGGTTAATTACCCGATTGGTCAATATAACCTCCAAACATCAATTGTTATCGAAATAAATGTCAATTTTCACTAACACTAATAATTTCAACACAATATAACTATCAATTTCATCTTTAATCAACACGAACTTATTCATCATTAATATTATAATTCACAATATTTAACAACTAGGTCGTTCCCAGGAAAGAGGGGGCTTTTCGATAAGGATTCCTCCTTATTGGCGGACAATTAGGTGACCAAACCTCTCCTTGACAGAACTTCTAGACATTGTCAATATTGGAAATAATAATAAAAATAACTTTGCCGTCTCAATTATTGATTTAATAATATGTCATTTTATGCAGATGATACTGTGACAATAATTGAATCAATAATATGAGAGATATGATGCAGCAATTACTATAGCAATAATTGAGTATAATTGAGTGGCTTCTTACGTAAGCATCAATAATCAATACCGTATGCTACTATGTAACCACGCGTATTACTGTACTTTTACTACCGGGTAGTTCAATAGTTTTAACGGTAACACTTTCGCCGTTATTTTAATAAAATGATAATTCTGTCATTTTCTAACTACGATTATACTTCCATTGTGGGGTCCACCAATGATTGTTCCTTCATACGGATATTCTCTGACAAAAAGAATATTCCCTGACCAAACGAATATTTTATAACAACTTGCATACTTTGCAAAATTTTCACATATCACCCTTAACTTTAACCTTTTATCAATTTAACCATTTACGAAAAAAATAATAATTATAAGAAAATTGAATACTTTCATTTCATAAAATTCGGGGTCTTACAATCTCCCCTCCTTATGAAATTTTTCCATCGAAATTTATGTACGTACCTGGTATGCCGAAGAGGCGAGGATACCTCGTCAGATTCTAACTCTTGAGGTATAACTTTTGAGTGTCGAATAGGATTCTTCTTATCCAAGATTTTAACACGTATCTCCTCATACGTTAAATCTTCTGCTATCTCGTATAGTTCCAATTCAATAATGTGGTTTGGGTCGTCTATATATTTACGTAACATTGATACGTGAAAAACTTTATGAACACGCGACATACTTGGCGGTAAAACGAGTCTATAGGCCACAGTTTCTACTCGATCGAGGATTTAAAATGGGCCAATTAAATCGAGGGTTGAGATTTCCTCTATTCATCGACTCCTGCTTCTAGAATAACGCCTTCTTGAACATTCTTCTTCACATTCAACAGCTTCGGGTGTGTAGTTTGAGCAGCTTTAACTTTATCGATTAAAGTCGATTCTACTCGTATATTTGATATCACCACGTGGGTCCTTAGAGTTTTTAACTCTATCTTCATCATTTGTAAGTTATACAAAATGGGTTTTTGTGTTAACAACATCGCACTCATAAACGTATACGATCTTCTACTCAACGCGTCAGCTACCACGTTCGCTCTTCCACAATGATATTGAATGGTGTAGTCGTAAACTTCAACAGCTCGAGCCAACGTCTTTGGCGCATTATACGTTCGTTTTGGTTGAAGAAATATTTAAGGGTTTTAGAAATGGGTTTTGTACTGGGATTAATATAAAATTCGATTTCACGCTCTAGGGGTAGGCCAGGAAGTCTTTAAGAATGTGTAATATCCTAGATTTTTCCATGTAATTAAACAATTTCAATAAACAAACTTATGTGAAATTCTTACGTGACAATTATTTTTAGATAACAATTATTTTTAGATGAATTATTTATTTTATTATATGATATGTGATAAGATGCATATTAATGGTTGTTAGGGTTAGGCCAATTATTTAAATTGGTTAAGGATGGAATTTAATTCTAATTAATTTCGTGGGATGACTTACAAATATGAGTTTGAGTTTGGAGCGAAATTTAGAGACGCGGTCTGCGTATTTGAGTCCGAAACGTCGAAATTAGTCAGGATAGACGGTAACCACGAAAATGTGTCACGGTTGACTTTTTGGTCAAAGTCAACCGGTTGACTTTTCAGGGAAAAAGTCAACTACGAAATTTAGAAGTTGAGTTTGACGAAACGGATAGTCCCATGACGTTCGGGACGTCGACTTTAGTAGGAATCGATATAAGTATCGAACACATTCGACTACGAAGGGCAAAACGGTCAAAATTATTATTTGATTAAAAGGTTAAATAATATTTTCATATAACAAGATCAGCAGCTAGGGTACTTGGTGACCATCAAATTGGGACAACAGAGGAGCATACGTATATTGCATGATAGCCAAGAAAGGAGTATTTCATTTTATTCCTTAAAAAAAAAAAAAAAAAAAACTCTTCAATTTCTCAAACTCCCACTTCCCCTATTTAATTAGCTAGACTAATGAAGGCAATTGATGGCTGGAATGAGTTACGAATGGGAGGGGGCTCAAGTTATATCAACTCTCATATACATGTTTTCCTTCCCAACTACTTCTTCACTTTGCAAAGAAAATTCTACGTGAGAGAAAAATATTGGGAGTTGAGAGTGGTGCTAGGTGGCCTAAGAATTCTGGAGGTTGCAAAGGAGTTAGAAAGCAAAGGGGTGAGACTCTAGCAAGATTAAACCAAGAGGAAATTTCGTCCAAAAGGTAAGCTTCAAACCATTTCTTATGTTATGAGAAAACTAGTAAGAAAATTAATTTATAAACATGGTAGATGGTTTGTTTTGACTTTGTAATGTCATGCTAGGGTTTGTTTCTGATATGTGGTAGTAGAGAGTGAAAATTCTGGTTTAGTACATGCTCTAATTCATAGAAAGTCAAGAAATCATGCCATGTATGCTAGCTATTTGATAAAATGTCTCTAACATGCTAATTTGATCAAAACATGAAAAGTTAGAGAAATGAATTGTTGTAACATGTATATATATGTTATTAGAAGTGGTCTGGATAATAGGAATCAAACCCATGCATACTAGAATCAAAATCATGATTTTCTCAAAAGTTGGGTTAAACTAGTTTGCATGATTTTTTTTTAGGATTTTTGGTCACTCGAAATCATGTCTTAGATAATCCATTTGGTGCATGTAATAATTTTGTAAAATAGTATGTAGCATGAGGTATAACATGTCCAAATTTCATTCGGATCGAAGCTATATTGAGTGAGATATGAAAATTGTAAGGAAACATGTTAGAAACCGAAAAAAAAAACTGTGAACTGCTGACCCTAAAGACAAAATTCGGTGCTAGCTACAGTTTCCAGAAAATTGTGGGCTTTTGGGTTATTATAGTACACTAAATAAGCTTTCCATAGACTCCAGAACGGACTAATTCCGACTTCGGAGCAAGGAGTTATGACTTTTCAAAGTAGTTGTGTCAAATCTGTCCAACAAATTCGGTGCAGTCCTCTTGCACGGATTTTCTGGAATTTTGTGCTTGGAATTTGAAGATGCTCCATGAACGAAAGTTGTAGCCCCAGAAGTTAGCTTTGCGTGGGCGCAAGAATCGCTCAAAAATGTTTTAAAACGAATTAGTTATGACTGTTTTAGCGAGATATGGTAAAGCTGAGAAAAAAAAATGTAAAAACAGTTATGTTTGGGCATTTTTAAGTTCTGTTTTGGGCTGCCTATGATATCTAAAATGGGCATATATTTTCTAAATATATTCTCTTATGATGTTTATAGCATATCCAATAGGAGACCCTTATACTTTCAAACTAGATTGTGTATGAATGGTGATTAACGAGACATAATTAGGTTACGTGAAGGTTAATTACTAGCGTGTATTGTAGCAGGCTCATCAGGCAAGTTTCCTAACCCTAATTTCTTTTGGGTATTTATTAAATCCTTACTAATATTATCGCAGTAAGGGTAAGTATTGGACTTGTGTTAGTTATTTATTCGTGCAAGTTTCTTCGTTGAAAAGTCATACAAACTTCAATTATCTTGCAATCTTTTCAATGGTTATTCAGTTATTATTCTAACGGCTATGCTTTTAAGTTTCATGTCATCATAGAACTGTTTCTATGTATGTTCCTAGCCTTTGGTTCCGGCTAGTTATTATTTGATGAAAAATGATTTAAAACACATCTTTCGAAGCTATTGAATGTTTACCAATCCAAGTTGCCTTGGTGAGGTCTCACATGATTACTAAGATGAACAACCTGAATGAACGGGAAAAACAGATGTCGAGCAAATAGTCCCATTTATGCTTATGCATTTTAAACTTAATACATGTGCACAATGTAGGGTACAATGGGCTGATCAATTTTGGCGATTTGCAGAGACCGCTTATGCCTATTTGATTGTTAAACCGTCTGATGTTTTTTGATGAAAGAAATATGTTCAGGGTATTTGTACACCCCTTAGTATGATATTGAAAATTCTTAAATTTCCATTCTTGATGTTCCTATTTAACACTTGATAATCTTTTCAACTGTTGAGGTTTAGCTATTCAACTGCTTTTCACCCCGATGTATGTTTTCAAATTTCGTATATACTTCTTTGGGCAATTCGTGCTCATTCTTGTTTAAACCTTTCAGTTAAGGATGAGAAAGCTGGGGGTTCGGGCAAGGACAAGGGAAAGTCCAAGATGAAGTGATGCTAATGATTATGTAATAAGTTAATTATTTTTGCATATGTGTAATGTTGCAATAAACGCTAAGACTAAGTTCCAGTATGTTTTAAGGTTGTAAAGACTTGGGATTTTATTTCGACTATTTGTGTAATGGGTAATATAATAGTATTATTATTGTTAAAGTTTACTTAGATAGATGATGTTATATGTTATATCGTGAGCACCAAGTCCTGTAATCGATGTTACACGGATTTGGGGGCGTCACAGGTTGGTATCAAAGCCTTAGGTTATAAACCTTAGGTGGGGAACCTTGGGCTATAACCTTAGAGAGAGTTAGTGGAGATTATAGGGAGATGAACTCACATAGAGTTATACGTGTAGTGTCAAATCTATTTTCTAAAAACAAAATCAATATCTATTTTTCTAATCGTGTTGCTTTGTGTTTTGATTATAGGATGTCAGGAGAAGAGGAAGTTAGAGATATTCATGTAGTAAGTGAGCAGTTAGTGACAGTTGTACCTGAGCCTATAGCTGAGGCAAAGAATGAGTCGTAATCTTGAGAAGTATCCTAAGAGGAAGAGGAGTCCGAGGAGGACCCCGAGGAGGTACCTGAAGACACTATGCTGGATGAGTTGATGGACAGGATCATTGAACTGGACGATAAGGTCCATGAGTTAGAGGAGTCAGATAAGGGGGGGAACAACAAGTCGCAGCTTTCTTTGGGAGCATTGGTGGACCCCGTAATTAGGAATGGAGATCCGGCCGACAAGTCATGGGTGAAGGCCGTAAGTCTGTTAGTCAAGGATGAGAGGATGCTATCGAGAATCCACTTGGGACATACCATTAATGGGTTGGAGTCGAGGATTTGTAGTCTCCAACTTGACAAGCGATTATTACCACTTTCCGGGAGATGAGAGAAGAGACCGTGTTAGGTTGAGAAGCTAACCGGAGAGTTGGAGGGAGAAGTTAGAGACAAGAAGGTTAAGATAGATAAGATGAAATACGTGTTTAAGCTTCAAGCACATGGAAGGTTCCAAGATAGGTGCGCCACTTTCCACGTGAGGAGAGCCCTTGGCCCTGGCCGGGTTATAAGTCGAGAGATGGTGAAAGAGATAGCGGATGAGGAGCATGAGGACGCCCATTAAGTGGGGTCTTTAGTTATTATGATAAACTTTTTCCTAGTAGCAAATAAAATGCTTATCTATGTAATAAAAAGCTTGGTTTTTTTTTACCAAGTGATTGATGCCACGTGATGTAAATGGCGTAATGCCATAAAACGATGAAATACTTTGAGTATTATGTTTATAAATAAATATGTTTTATTTAAGTATGTGATGTGATGGTTCGCTTTTTACTTAATTTTATATATCGTAGAGTAAATTATGAGAGAATAATATTAAGTTCATTTTGAAGCAGATAGATGGCTAGAGGAAGACGCCGCCAAGCACCCGAGGGGTCGACGCAGAATGTCGGGATCCACCAACCCTATGCAGTTAGTTTGTAGACATGTTAGTGGGGGCACTTCAAAATCGAACCCCGAATGTCAATAACCCTCCGTGGCCCCTGTGGCACACTTTTAAAGACTTCAAAAGCGCGGACCACCCGAGTTCAAAGGAACTACGGAACCCATCAAGCCCGGACTTGGGTTAAGGAAATCGAAAAAGGCATTCGCTATCGCCCGAGTAGAGAGACGCACCGTAAAACTATCTTCGCCACGTATATGCCGAAAAGGTGAAGCCAACCCATCGGTGGGAGGCAAACTTAATTCGAAATGGAGAAGGTGTGATACTTGGGAAGGGTTCAAGAAAATCTTTTTTTCGAGAACTATCTTCCGTTAAGATGCGTGAGTCGCATGGAGATGCGATTCCGGAGTCGAAACAAGAAGATATGACTGCATCAGCAAAGACGCCGCAAAGTTTAACGAGCTGGCGAGGTTCGCACCTCATCAGGTCAACACTGAGGAGAGAAAGATGAGGAGGTTTGAGTAAGGCCTCAAACCATGGCTATACAGCAGACTTTCTGTGCTGCAGACGAACAGTTTCGCGACTCTCCTGGAGAAAGCTATAATCGCTGAGGGCGGAAGTGAAGCCGTAATAAAGTTTAACAAGGAGAAAAAGAAGAAGACTGAAGGAGAAAACCGTGGAGAAGGCAGCAGCAGCAACGGTGCAAATAAGAGGAAGTGGAACAACAACAACAATAATAACAACAATAATAATGTCAACTCGGGAAACCCTGGGGGCAAATCTGGGGAAGAAAAAAAGAGGACTGAGGCGTGCAAGGAGTGTGGAAGGAATCACTCGGGGGCATGTCTAAAAGGGAAGAATGTCTGTTTAATTTGCGGGAAGGAGGGGCACATCTCTCCCAACTGCTCTGCACCGAAGAGAAATGGATGTTTCAACTGTGGAGCATTAGATCATCAGGCGAGGAGTTACCCAAAGAAAAACTCAGCAGGAGGAAATGGAGGGAGGGGACCAAGCGGTGGAACTCTCACAATTGGTGGACCACCAACTCAGAATCGACCAACAGCAAAGACTTTCAACACGATTTCGGGATGCGGTTGCATCCAGGGACGTGGTTTCAGGTATCATTCCGATCAATGATATATCTGCTTACATATTATTTGATTCGGGTGCTACTTGTTCCTTCGTTTCGCATGAATTCTCCCAACGACTAAACTTACCTCATGAAGAATTAGAATATCCTATGAACATAGAAGTTGCTAATAAGGAAGTCATTCCCGTTAACCATGTCCATAGGAATTGCGTTGTAGATATCAGGGGATATAGGTTACCTGTGGACTTAATCCCAATTCAATTAGGAGAATTTGATGTAATTCTAGGGATGGATTGGTTATTTAACCATGGAGCGATGATAGATTGCCAGAAAAAGTGTATAAACCTTAAGACTCCGAAAGCAAATCGAAGGTAGTGTTCTATGGGAGTAGGTCGCCAAGACTCTCGAAAGTGTTCGACGATGATGCAAGCGAGGAAGTTACTAAAAATGGATGTGTAGGTTATTTGGCCCATATCGTCGATACTCATAAAGTAGGGTTAAAATGGGATGATACATTGTGGTGAATGAATTTCAGATGTATTCCGGAAGAATTGCTGTGTCTTCCACGGACAGAGAGGTTGAATTCGTTATAGATTTAGTAACGGAACGACAACGATCTCGAAAAGCCCCGCATGTAATGGCACCGGCAGAGTTGAAGGAGCTGATGGTACAGTTGCAGGAATTGTTGGATAGGAATTATATTCAACCGAGTGTGTCTCCTTGGGGAGCACCAGTGTTGTTTGTAAAGAAGAAGGACGGGTCGATGAGACTGTGCATCGATTATCGAGAGCTGAACAAGGTGACGATCAAGAACAAGTACTCGTTACCTAGGATAGATGACCTGTTTGATCAGTTGAAAGGAGCAAAATATTTTTCCAAAATCGATTTGAGGACTCGGGTATCACCAGTTGAAGGTGAGAAAGGAGGATGTACCTAAGATATTGCTCGTAACTCGTTACTTACTACTACGAAGTTTCGTAATGTCGTTTCGGGTTAACAAACGCGCCAAAGAAGCGTTTATGGACATGATGAATCGTATTCAAACAAAGATTTAGATAAATTCAGTAGTTGTGTTCATAGATGATATCCCGATCTTTTCCAAGACTCGTGAAGATCATGTCAACATTTAAGATTAGTATGGAAGCATTGAGAAGGGATAAATTATACGCAAAATTTTGAAGTGCGAGTTCTGGTTAGAAAAATTTCAATTTCTGGGTCACGTGATCGACAAGGACGGAATCTCTGTGGATCCAACAAAGGTGGAAGCGGTTCAGAATTGGGAACAACCAAAGACACCGACGGAAGTAAGAAGTTTCTTAGGATTGGCGGGCTACTACAGGCGGTTCATTCAAGATTTTTCAAGATAGCAGAACATCGATTTAATTTAACGAAGAAGTCGGTGAAGTTTGTCTCGACCGAGAAGTGTGAAGAGAGTTTTCAAGAACTCAAGAAGAGATCGAGTGAGGCACCCGGTGTTGTTGTTACTGACGATACTGGTGACTTCGTGATTTTCAAAGGATGCGTCACACAAGGGCTTGGCTATGTGCTTATGCAACATGGTAAAGTCATTGCGCAGACGATCGCGCCAATTGAAAGATTATGAGAAGGGATATCCTACCCATGACCGGAATTGGCGTGCAGTAGTATTTGCCCTCAAGATTTGGAGGCACTATTTATATGGTGTGAAGTGTGAAATATATACACACGACCATAAAAGTCTCAAGTATATTTTCACGCAAAAAGGAGTTAAATATGAGGCGAGGAGATGGTTGGAGCTAATAAAGGATTACGATTGCGATATTTTATATCATCCGGGAAAGAGAACGTGGTAGCGGATGCGTTAAGCGAAAAAAAGGCAAGTGGTAGATTGGCAATGCTACAAACCAGGAGGAGTTAATCAAGGAGATGGCCATTGGAGCTAGAGATAAAGAGGCCGAGAGAGCCGATGGGAAATTGTTCAGTGGAGGTTCGTCCGACTCTATTGGACAAGATCAAGGAAGCACAAGGCAGAATGAAGAATGTGAGAAAATGAAGAAAAGAATTTTCGACGGAGAGGAGCTTAAATTCAACATGGGTGGTGATGGTCCGTTAAAATTTGAGGAGAGAATTTGGGTGCCAGCCAGATCTCGAAAGTTAAAGGAAAAAATCTTGCAGAAGCTCATAGTTCAAGTTACTCAATCCATCCGGAAGCACAAAATGTATCAGATCTTCATCAACATTATTGGTGGCCCAATATGAAAAGAGAAGTCGCAGAAAGCGCCGCCAAGTGTTTAACGTACAATGGGTCAAGGCGAACATCGAAACGAAAGCGGGTTACTTCAACCGTTAGAAATTCGAAATGGAAGTGGGAGCATATCACGATGGATTTTGTGGTAGGACTTCCAACCACGCAGAAGGGTTACGATGCGGTTGTGGGTGATCGTCGACCGATCGACCAAGTCGAGCATTTTTGCCAATTAAGATCGAGATATACCTTGGATCATTGGCTAAACTTTATATCAAAGAGATCGCTTCGTGCACGGTGTACCAATTTCAATTGGTCGATCGCGATCCATGGCTCACGCGCCGAACTTCCGGAGAAGTTTTCAAGAACGCATGGGAACGATTCGAGGTCGAGCACCGCGTATCATCCTCAAACAGATGGGCAGAGCGAGAGAACTATTCAACGTTAGAGGACATGCCGAGAGCATGTGTGATGGATTTCAAAGGAGTTGGGATGACCACCTACCGTTGGTGGAATTTGCATACAACAATAGCTACCATCGCGAGCATCGGATGCCACCTTATGAAGCTTTATATGGAAGGAAATGCGTAACGCCATCAGGTTGGGATGAAGTAAGAGAACGCCAACCTGCTAGGGCCGTAATTGGTACAAGAAATCATGGATGTGATAAAACTATTCGAGCGAGGCTAGTAGTGACTCTCGTGGATCGATGTAAGAAATATCTCGATCAACACCTAAGAACAACGAGACTTCGACGCCTAAGACTTATGTGTTTTTGAAAGTATCACCTTGGAAAGGAAAATGAGATTTGGGAAGAAGGAAAACTTAGTCCTGCATTCATAGGACCTTTGAAGTTCGAGACTAGCCTGTGAGGTAGCTTATGAAATAGCTTTACCTCCTGAGCTAGAACATATACACAACGTATTCCACATTTCGATCTTAAGACCATATAAGGGGACTACAAGCATGTCATAGAGTATGAACCCATTCATTGAAAAAGACTTAACTTACGTAAGAGGTTCCGGCAGGAGTATAATTGATAGAAAAGAACAAGTGTTAAGAAATAAAATAATACCTTCTATTAAGGTAGTATGGAGGAACCACAACGCCGAGGAGGCTAAGTGGGAACTCGAGGAGAAAATGATGAAAAACTACCCTAATCTGTTTGTTTGATGTGTAATGATTCCGGGGACAGAATCCTTATAAGGGAGGGTGAATGTAATATCCTAGATTTTTTCATGTAATTAAACAATTTCAATAAACAAACTTATGTGAAATTCTTACGTGACAATTATTTTTAGATGACAATTATTTTAGATGAATTATTTATTTTTTTTTATTATATGTTATGTGATAAGATGCATATTAATGGTTGTTACGGTTAGGCTAATTATTTAAATTGGTTAAGGATGGAATTTAATTCTAATTAATTTCGTGGGATGACTTACAAATATGAGTTTGAGTTTGGAGCGAAATTTAGAGACGCGGTCTGCGTATTTGAGTCCCAAACGTCGAAATTAGTCAGATAGATCAGAACCACAAAATGTGTCACGGTTGACTTTTTGGTCAAAGTCAACCTATTGACTTTTTTCAGGGAAAAGTCAACTACGAAATTTAGAAGTTGAGTTTGATTAAAACGGATAGTCCCATGACGTCGACGGACGTCGACTTTAGTAGGAATCGATATAAGTATCGAACACATTCGACTACTTAAGGGCAAAACGGTCAAAATTATTATTTGATTAAAAGGTTAAATAATATTTTCATATAACAAGATCAAGACTAGGGTACTTGGTGACCATCAAATTGGGACAACAGAGGAGCATACGATATTGCATGATAGCCAAGAAAGGAGTATTTCATTTTATTCCTTAAACAAAAAAAAAACTCTTCAATTTCTCAAACTCCCACTTCCCCTATTTAATTAGCTAGACTAATGAAGGCAATTGATGGCGGGATGAGTTACTGAATGGGAGGGGGCTCAAGTTATATCAACTCTCATATACATGTTTTCCTTCCCAACTACTTCTTCACTTTGCAAAGAAAATTCTACGTGAGAGAAAAATATTGGGAGTTGAGAGTGGTGCTAGGTGGCCTAAGAATTCTGGAGGTTGCAAAGGAGTTAGCAAGCAAAGGGGTGAGACTCTAGCAAGATTAAACCAAGAGGAAATTTCGTCCAAAAGGTAAGCTTCAAACCATTTCTTATGTTATGAGAAAACTAGTAAGAAAATTAATTTATAAACATGGTAGATGGTTTGTTTTGACTTTGTAATGTCATGCTAGGGTTTGTTTCTGATATGTGGTAGTAGAGAGTGAAAATTCTGGTTTAGTACATGCTCTAATTCATAGAAAGTCAAGAAATCATGCCATGTATGCTAGCTATTTGATAAAATGTCTCTAACATGCTAATTTGATCAAAACATGAAAAATTAGAGAAATGAATTGTTGTAACATGTATATATATGTTATTAGAAGTGGTCTGGATAATAGGAATCAAACCCATGCATGCTAGAATCAAAATCATGATTTTCTCAAAAGTTGGGTTAAACTAGTTTACATGATTTTTTTTTAGGATTTTTGGTCACTCGAAATCATGTCTTAGATAATCCATTTGGTGCATGTAATAATTTTGTAAAATAGTATGTAGCATGAGGTATAACATGTCCAAATTTCATTCGGATCGAAGCTATATTGAGTGAGATATGAAAATCGTAAGGAAACATGTTAGAAACCGAAAAAAAAAACTGTGAACTGCTGACCCTAAAGACAAAATTCGGTGCTAGCTACAGTTTCCAGAAAATTGTGGGCTTTTGGTTTATGATATTACACTAAATAAGCTTTCCATAGACTCCAGAACGGACTAATTCCGACTTCGGAGCAAGGAGTTATGACTTTTCAAAGTAGTTGTGTCAAATCTGTCCAACAAATTCGGTGCAGTCCTCTTGCACGGATTATCTGGAATTTTGTACTTGGAATTTGAAGATGGTCCATGAACGAAAGTTGTAGCCCTAGAAGTTAGCTTCGCGTGGGCGCAAGAATCGCTCAAAAATGTTTTAAAACGAATTAGTTATGACTGTTTTAGCGAGATATGGTAAAGCTGAGAAAAAAAAAATGTAAAAACTGTTATGTTTGGGCATTTTTAAGTTCTGTTTTGGGCTGCCTATGATGTCTAAAATGGGTGGCATATATTTTCTAAATATATTCTCTTATGATGTTTATAGCATATCCAATAGGAGACCCTTATACTTTCAAACTAGATTGTGTATGAATGGTGATTAACAAGACACATGTAATTAGGTTACGTGAAGGTTAATTACTAGCGTGTATTGTAGCGGGCTCATCAGGCAAGTTTTCTAACCCTAATTTCTTTTGGGTATTTATTAAATCCTTACTAATATTATCGCAGTAAGGGTAAGTATTGGACTTGTGTTAGTTATTTATTCGTGCAAGTTTCTTCGTTGAAAAGTCATACAAACTTCAATTATCTTGCAAGCTTTTCAATGGTTATTCAGTTATTATTCTAACGGCAATGCTTTTAAGTTTCATGTCATCATAGAACTGTTTCTATGTATGTTCCTAGCCTTTGGTTCCGGCTAGTTATTATTTGATGAAAAATGATTTAAAACACATCTTTCGAAGCTATTGAATGTTTACCAATCCAAGTTGCCTTGGTGAGGTCTCGCATGATTACTAAGATGAACAACCCGAATGAACTGGAAAAACAGATGTCAGGCAAATAGTCCCATTTATGCTTATGCATTTTAAACTTAATACATGTGCACAATGTAGGGTACAATGGGCTGATCACCTCTGGCGACTTGGCAGAGACCGCTTACGCCTATTTGATAGTTAAACCGTCTCGATGTTTTTTATGAAAGAAATATGTTCGTGGGTATTTGTACACCCCTTAGTATGATATTGAAAATTCTTAAATTTCCATTCTTGATGTTCCTATTTAACACTTGATAATCTTTTCAACTGCTGAGGTTTAGCTATTCAACCTGCTTTTCACCCCGATGTATGTTTTCAAATTTCTCAGATATACTTCTTTGGGCAATTCGTGTTTCATTCTTGTTTAAACCTTTCGATTAAGGATGAGAAGGTGGGGGGTTGGGCAAGGACAAGGAAAGTCCAAGATGAAGTGATGCTAATGATTATGTAATAAGTTAATTATTTCGTGATATGTGTAATGTAGCGATAAACGCTAAGACTAAGTTCCAGTATGTTTTAAGGTTGTAAGGACTTGGGATTTTATTTCGACTATTTGTGTAATGGGTAATATAATATTATTATTATTGTTAAAGTTTACTTAGATAGATGATGTTGTATGTTGTATCGTGAGCACCAAGTCCTGTAATCGATGTTACACGGATTTGGGGGCGTCACAGAATGCGTCAGGAAATTTATTAACAATAGAAATATCATTCAAAACTATTAACTTGCCACCGTTATTCACGACGTCCCCTACGAAAAGTCTGGCTTCGGTACATTCAACACAAGGAAGTCACCAGATAAAGGCCCGAGACTCTTTATTTATGGCTTGATATGACAGTGATTGACTTTAGTGGTTTGGTTGCTTGAATTCGCATAACAGGTTGGTTAGGAATATGAAAGCTAACAACCTTACAAAAACAATCAATTTTAGCATGATGAGTAGTTAACAATCAATCCCTAAAATCACATCAAATGCAAGTATTTTCAAAAGGATAGATCGACAGGTAACGTGAAAGTGTCGATTTGAATTAAACAAGATTTATAAACAGTGGATGTAACGAAGGTTTCTCCTAACAGAGTTTTAACAGATAAGTCAAAGTCTAATTTCTCAAGAGCCAAATTCAAACGTTGAACACAACTAGGTGAAATACAAGAGTGGGTAGAACCGGTATCGAATAAGGTATAGACTTCACAAGAGTTTATGATTAACTTACCCGTGATAACTTCGTTCAGGTTCCTCGATAAAAGCTCTCACTTAAACTACCGAATTTGAATTGTCTGGGACATCCCTTGGCGTTACCATCCCAGTTGGACTTAACTTTGCTATAGAGTACATTCCACCCTTAATTGCTTCATCACATTCTTGATCCATGATTCGAATCATTACTCTCCGATCCATATCGAATTGGGGTTGACCGCTCTGCACAGGGTAATTTCGAACTCGATGTTGGATTCTCCCAATTGTTGTCCAAAAAGCAAAATCCATTTCATCTATTTTGACTTTATTGGATCAGACGCCTTTTTCTACAATATCAACGCGTCGTGGGGCTTTTACCCATGCATCATCTATTCTCCTTCGTTCAGTTTCTTATTCTTTCATCAGAACTTTGATCGTAGCTTTCTCAGATTCTAGCTCTAATATCTTAGACTTTGCCAAGGAGTGCTTCTGTTCAAGCATCGTACATCGGGTAACACAATTTTGAATTATTGCATCTTTTTGCTCCACGACCGCCTGTCGTTCTTCAGTCTGCTCTTCTAACTCATGAATACGATTTTGTAATTCTAAATTTATATCTTAAAATTCTTCTAATAAATTCTCCTCAAGTTCCTCTTCTTCCTCTTCTTCCTCACTCTCAGCTGCTACCTCTGCAACTATCTCGGGTGCAACTATTATTTCTTCACTCACCACGTAGATATCTCTAATTTCTTCTTTGTCTGACATCACATTAACCTGGTTAGTGATTAAAGGTGTCTCAACGGTCTCATTCACTCCATTATTAACATTTTCAGCTGCCATTTTCAAACACTGCCACAAAACAAGAGTTAATTAACATATCACATATTATCCCTATACTTTGATCGACCAATTAAATACCAAATAAACTTAGGTAGGTCATACTAGCGAAGGAATTCCCTGTCTCTCCCCTCCTAGTTCTTGTCTCACATCTCAGCCAAGGATCATATCCCTAAGCTTTGATACTAACTGTGATGCTCCCAAAATAGTTATACATCACCCATCTTGAGTCGTGAAATACATGGTACAAAATTCAAATACAACTTAATTATACAACAGCCGTGTAAAATACGACAAAACACAATCTAATAGTTTTAATAAGAATATTGTCATCTAGACAATATCCACACTCAATGGAGTCCTCATTACAATTATTATCACACTATTCCATAGAATAGTGAGGACTACTAAAGCCACTTATCCTGGACCATCACTCCATTCCCCGACTTGTCCCAGCTATATTCTTATTTCTTGAAGAGAACAATGAAAGAAAAGGGTGAGCTCAACTAGCCCAGTAAAAAATATTATGACTAAGATAATGCAGAATAAATTATCCTTAGCCTTCAACAGTATAACAACTGATAGAATATAATAGACAACAAATTTTAGATCAACAACTGCAGCGGAATAAACAATCCATTAGAAGAGTCAAGTAGAACATAAAATCTACTATCTTCTATGATTTAAAAGGTTTTTCATTACTTTTATCGCCGAGACTCAGCTTAATAAATAAACCACAACATCCCTGCACCACGACCAAGGATATTCATGTAATCATCAATGGTCATGATTATACCGAATAATCCCTGGTCATAATCATACCAACTATTGTCCATCAATGAAATACAGGCCAATGAGGACTTTTACCACATCATTCGTCACATTACGGTCATGAATATACCGAATAATCTCTGGTCATAATCATACCAAGTCCATCTATTCACGTAAGCCAAAGATGACTTTCATCACAATATAAGCATGAGGATGATGACAATGACATAATAATTCAATAAAACAAGTTCAAGGATAAATTTTAAAAATTTATAATTTAATTTATCCAGAAATCAATAACGTCCAAATTGTCAACATGATACTGCTTTGTAGAATAAAATTCAAGAATGCTCATAAGAATATTTCCATGACAAGATACTGGATGAAGCGCAAATATCAAGGATATTCCACTAATTTCATGGAGTATAGAAGCCAAAGCTTTAACCAACTGAGTATAAGAGAATATATGAAACTGCAAATGGATTTTCGCCCGCCATGCGGTAATCCACATAGACATATCATTTCCACAATTTAATAAGAAATGAATACGAAGGATCATTCACCATGCATGCGGTAATCCACATAGACAAGTTATTCCAACAGAATAATAAAGGATGGAATAACAGAAGAATTCATCATGCATGCGGTAATGCAGCGTGAGACAAAGTTATTCAATAGAATAATAAAGAATGGAATAACAATGAGAATTCACCGTGCATGCGATAGACCACACAAACAAAAGTTATTCTAACGAGAATAATAAAGAATGGAACTAGGTAAATGCCAGAATCGCTTGCAGACGGATATTCCAACAAAATAATAAAGAAACGAAACGAAGTCACGCCAGAATCCATGACGGAAGGATATTCCAATGTAATAATAAAGAATGGAATGATAACAGAATTCACGGGCATGCGATAGGCCGCATACATGACGAGTTATTCTAACGAGTAATAATAAAGAATGAAATAATGTAAGAATTTCACCATATATGCAGAATTCGCAGAGGCGAGTTGTTATTCTAACATAATAATAAAGAATGGAATAACAACTCTTACGAGTATTGAAAGAAAATAACTCTCTTCATGAATACGAAAGAATAATACCCCTTACCTTAGAAGAAAACTGGAATAGTGAGGTAGCAGACTTCTCTTCTCCTTTCTCTCTATAATTTCTCTCTATAATAATTTCTCTATACCTTTAGTGAATTGGTGAGAAATGAATGAAGAATGAGCTTCTTTTTATAGGAAATATAATTTCGATAATTGCACATTTTGGGCCTCGAAATATTACAGTATAATACCTTCCTCTTTTTCTTTATTTTTAATTTAGTCATCCAAGTATTATCAAACTTGCACCACCTCCCCTAATAGTAAATCATGTGAATCAATAGTTCTAGACATGTGAAAGTACGAATTACAGTATAGTACCTCCATCTATACCTCCATTTTTAACTTAGTCATGCAAGTATTATCAATCTTGCACCAACTCCCCTAATAGTAAATAAATGTGAATCAATAGTACACACATGTGATCAAATAGTTATAATCATGTGAATCAATAGCAATTAATTGCTCATTTATCCGGTAAATTATCCGATTGGTCAATATAACCTCCAGACATCAATTGTTATCAAAATAAATGTCGATTTTCACTAACACTAATAATTTCAACACAATGGAACTATCAATTTTATCTTTAATCAACACGAACTTATTCATCATTAATATTATAATTCACAATATTTAACAACCAGGTCGTTCTTAGGAAAGAGGGGGCTTTACGATAAGGATTTCTCCTTATTGGCAGCTTGATTAGGTGACCAAACCTCTCCTCGATGTAACTTCTGACATTGTCAATATTGCAAATAATAATATGAATAACTTTCGCTTTCTCAATTATTGATTTAATAATATATCATTTTATGCGAGATGATATGTGACAATAATTGAATCAATAATACGAGAGATATGATCGCAAAGAATTATTGTAGCAATAATTGAGTATAATCGGTGACTTCTTTACGTAAGCATCGATAATCAATCTGGTATATGCTCTTATGCAACCACGAGTATTCTTGTACTTTTTACTACCGGTTAGTTCAACTATTTTAACGGTAACACTTTCGCCGTTATTTTTATAAAATAATAATTCTGTCGTTTTCTAACTACGATAATACTTTCAATGTGGGGTCCACCAATGATTGTGCCATCGTACGGATACTCCCCGACAAAAAGAATATTCTCCGACCAAACGAATATTTTATAACAACTTGCATACTTTGCAAAATTTTTATATATCACCCTTAACTTAAACTTTTTATCAATTTAACCATTTACGAAAAAATAATAAATATAAGAAACTTGAATACTTTCATTTCATTAAATTCGGGGTCTTATATAGTCCATAAATTTAAAGATTACAACTTTACATTGAATGAACAGTTAAAACTAATATTTAATCACAATAAATAAATAATATATATATATATATATATATATATTAAAGCAAATAAAAGTTTTGTGTAAGACCCCAACTTATTATAAATAAAATTAAATTTTCCTCTATTCATTATTCTAAATTAATAAGAGTTAATTTAATATAATGCTTTAGTTAAGGGTGAAATGTGCAAATTTTACAAAATAAAGCAAAGTGGTTATAAAATATTTCTTTTGTCGAGAAATATTCATTTGGGTCGGAATATTCTTTTATTGGGAATATCCGTACGACCTGGCAAGCATTCGTGGGCCCCATAACAGGATAATTGTCGGATGAAGAAAACGATAAAGTATGAGTTTTTATAATTAATGGCGTAATGGTTACCGAATTAACAATCGCTGAATACCGGTGGTTAAAATACAATAATACGCGTAGAATAAGCACAAAGAAGACACCTGCATTGCATAAAGATAGTTGAATTATTGATTCTTACGTAAGAAGACACTACTCAATAATTATTACGATGAGTTATCGCTCAATATTTTATTTTATTGATTCAATAATTATTGCGTTGATAGTTTATATTATTGTTGTTTCAATAATTATCATTGCATGATTTCCCATTATCGGATCAATAATTCATATTATTTGAATAATATTATTAGATAACATTATTGACAATGTACAGAAAGTTCATCGAGGAGAGGTTTGGTCATCTAATTGCTAGAAAAAGTAAGGAGAATTAATCTTTGAGATGTTTTATCGAAGATTTTGTCGATTCGAGGTATTAAAATCACCCGCTTTGTAGATTTCGGATATTTTCTATTTGGAATTTGGAAAAACTTTCTTTCCGCAAAGTTGTAGAGAATTTGATTTGTGTGAAATGGACATAAAATTCATATTTTCCGATAAACGGGCTATTTTCTATGAATTATTAAAGTTTCGATTATTGTTTAAATGATAAAACATTTTGGAAAATTCTAGAATTGGTTGGTGAGAAATGTGCTCAATTGAATTTCAAATGTTGTAGGTGGCAATAGTAGGTAGTAAAGCCATCGTAGTGAGGCTAAAGTCTGCTTCTATGTCTTAACATTTTCCTATAAATAAAGGGCTAAGTTAGAATTGAAAATCACACCGTAAACAAGTTTTCTCTTTCTCTCTATATATTCGAAGCGTATTTTATGAGTATTTAGATACTTTGAGAGTTTTTATTCAAGACAAGTTTCATTCAAAGATCATATCCGATATTTCATTATGAAGTACTGTTTCTTTGAGGTAAGGGATGTTATTTTCTTCATATATGATATTATTTCGTATAATATCATTACTTCAAGTATTGATCCGAACTTTTAATCAAATTTAGAACTTTTTGTGTTGGGGTTACTTATTCACGATACGACTACACTTTATTCACGATATCTGACACTATTCACCAAAAATGAAAATTTTCTTCTTTTTGTCCAAGATGTCTATTATGGTTACTATCTTTGATTTTATCCATGTTTTGGTCTTCATTTTTGAAATTTGCTTCAAAATTGGTTATTATGAAGTATTATTGATCTTGGATAAACTGTAATACGAATCCCTAATATTTGTCATTCTGTCTCACTGGATTCGTTTTCTTTAAAATATTTTTCATCATCATCAGTCCTAAATGATGATATTACTGAATATCTCTGGCCTGTAGTGCAAAGATGAATGATTAATTGATTAATATCTTTGGTCCAGTAGTCATGATGATGAGCGGTGTGGAGATGAACATGACTAATTGGTGATATAAATGAATATCTTTGGCTCAGTAGTGCAAAAAGATGAATATTTGATTAAAGATGTATATTGATTGTTATTACGAGGATAAAATATTGATGATGGACTTTTAAATCTTAGAAGATAGTAGAACTCATTCTCTACTTGACTCTTCTAATGGATTCTTTGTTTCATTCCGCAGTAATATTGATCTAAAACTTGTCATTGTCTATTATATTCTATCAGATTTTTCCCTCGTTGAGGACTAACGATAATTTGTTGTATATTATCTTAGTCATAATATTCTTTATTGGGCTAGTTGAGCTCACCCTTTTCCTTTTTGTTCCATTTTTTTCTTCTCGGAGGTGAGAAACATAGAGGATCTAATGGGGTAATGGAGTGATGGTTCTAGAAAGATGTTTTAGCGATCCTCACTATTTCTATAAAATAGTGTTTGAATAATTGTAATGAGGACTTATTTGAGTGTGGATATTGTCTAGAAGACAATATTTGTACTTAAACTCACAGTATGTGTTGTCGTATTTTGCACGACAATTGTATTATTGAAGTTGTAGTTTGCTTTCTATACCATGTATTTGGTGACTCGGAATGGGTGTTGTATACCTATTTTGGGGGCGTCATAGTTGGTATCAAAGCTTAGGGATATGGTCTCTGGCGGAGATTGGGGAATAGAACTAGGAGGGGAGACATGAGTAAATCCTTCGCTAGTGTGTCCTATCTAAGCTTATTTATTGGTCGGTCATAATATAAGGATATTATGTGACATGTTAATTTGTTTAATTAACCCTTTTTTTTATGGTAGTATTTAAGAATGGCTGCTGAGAATGTTAACAATGGAGTGTATGAGACTGTGGAACAACCTTTAGTCACAAACCAGGAGAACGAGCAACAGGAAGACAATATTCCTCCTATAAACAACACTACCAAGCAAACGATGAATGATGGAATGTTTAGGAGCTTTTTGCAGTTCATGCAAAATCAAACGAGGGAGACTCGTGTACAAAATACGGTGGAAGTGATAGCAGAATGCGCTGATTCTGTCACAAACCAAGTAGTTCAAAGAGTTGGGACCACCAGTTTTGGGAAAGCCCGATCCGATTAAGGCGAAAAATGGTCAAGCAAATTACCAAGATATTCGATGTCTTGGGATGCACGGAGGAACGAAGGTTCCATTTGCCACCTTTATGTTAGTGGAGAGGCAGATTCTTGGTGGGAATCGTGAAGCGTATCCAAACCACCAGCACTTTTCAACATGTCTTGGGAAAGATTTCAGAAACTGTTCAATGACAAGTACTTTCCTGAAAGTATTCATCATATGAAGGAGTTAGAGTTTATTAGATTGGAACAGAACAACATCACGGTGTCTCGGTACGAGGCGAAGTTCGCGGAGTTATCCAGGTTTTCACCTCATTTGGTAGAAAATGAGGAACGTATGACGCGGATGTTTCTGAGAGGTCTAAAACTCGAGATTCGTCAATACCTTATCTCTCATAAATTTTCTCTGTATTCAGATGTTGTCAACAGGGCTCAATTATTAGAGCGAGATAGTTAGTATACTCAACCGAGGGACCACAATCAGGGTCATACCGGTGACAACAGTCATCAGAGCGATGATAACCAACGAGGAGGGAAAAATACGGACAAAGGCGGTAACCACTCGGGTGGTAATCGTGGCCTTGATAATAGGAGAGGTGAGTCAAGTGGAAATTTCAGAAAGAGGAGATTCAACAATGACGGAAAGACATCAGTAGCAGCACCAACACCAACAACAAATTCTAGGGGAGGAGATCGACCGCCAGTTTGATGTTACAAATGTGGGAAAGAGGGACATATCAGCCCAAACTGTCCACAACAATCCAAGGTATGTTATAACTGTGGAAAGGAGGGCCATATAGCTCGAGACTGCTCTGTAGCAAAACCAAGTTCAGCAGGGATGGTGATTCCAAAGGATGTCCCAGATAAGTCAAAATTAGCGGTTCCTGGAAGAGCGTTTGTCGTAACTGGCCAAAACGCGAGGAAGCCGAACGAGGTGATCACGGGTAAGCTAATCTTAAATTCTTGCGAAGTTTATACCTTACTAGAATCTTGGTTCTACCCATTCTTTTATCTCTCCGCCTTGTGCTCAACGTTTAAACTTGACTCCAGATAAATTGGATTTTAACTTATCTGTTGAAACTCCGTTGGGTGAAACCTTTGTCACATCTACAGTTTATAAATCTTGCTTGATCCAAGTTGGCACTATCACATTACCTATTGATCTTATCTCTTTAAAGATACTTGCTTTTGATGTGATTTTAGGAATTGATTGGTTAACCACTCATCATGCCAAAATTGATTGTTTTCGTAAGGTTGTTAGTTTTCATATTCCTAACCAACCTGTCATACGAATTCAAACAACTAAACCACTAAAATCAGTCACCGTCATATCAAGCCACAAAGCTATTCATTTATTGAAAAACGGATGCCAAGCTTTCTTAGCCCATGTTATGGATTTGAATAAAGACATGTCAGATTTGGATAATATTTCTGTTGTTAGAGAATTTCCGATGTATTTCCGAAGAACTTCCTGCCTACCCCGTAACGCGATGTTCAATTCTTTATTGAACTTGAACCGCACAAAACCCATTTCTAAAACCCCATATCGAATGGCTCTTATTGAACTTCGTGGAGTTAAAAGTCCAACTACGGAGTTATTAGACATCTGGTTTTTCATTCGCCCTAAGTACATCTCCTCGGGGTGCTCCTGTTTTATTCAGAAAGAAGAAAGACGGAGTATGCGACTTAAGATTTACTATCGAGAATTGAACCATGTCACCATCAAGAATAGGGATCCCCTACCTCGCATTGATGACTGTTTGACCGCCATAAGGAGCACAATTCTTTTCAAAGATCAATCTTCGCTCGGATATCATCACCAAGATTAAAATCGAGGATATTCCAAAGATCGCCTTCGTAACTCGATGACGGAATAATAAATTCTTAGTCATGTCTTTTGGATTTACTAATGCTCCTGCTGCTTTCATGGATATAATGAATCGTGTATTCAAGGAATATTTGGATCAGTTCATTGTTGTCTTTATTGATGACATCCTCATCTATTCTAGAAGCCGTGAAGATCATGAGCACCATTTGAAGCTGATACTTAAAAGGCTTCGTGAAAACAAGCGTTATGCCAAGCTGAAGAAATGCTAGTTCTGGCTTGAGGAAGTAGCATTCCTTGGGCACGTGGTGTCAAAACATGGAGTATCTGTTGACCCGACGAAGATTGAAGCAATACAAAGTTGGGAGCAACCAAAATCGGTGACCGAAGTACACAGCTTTCTGGGCTTAGCTGGTTATTATCAGAGATTCGTGGAAGGATTTTCTCGAATCGCTAATCCATTAACTCAGCTGACTTGGAAAGATACAAAATTCGTATGGAGCGAGGAATGCAAGAAGAGTTTCCAAGAGCTCAAGAGGAGACTCATTTCGGCAACTATTCTGGCAATACCATCTGGGTCAAATGGATTTGTTATCTACAGCGATGCTTCAGGCAAAGGGTTAGGATGTGTTCTCATACAACATGGGAAAGTCATAGCCTATGCCTCGCGACAACTCAAAGAATATGAGAGGAATTATCCTACTTATGATTTGGAGTTGGCAGCAGTTGTATTCGCGTTGAAAATTTGGAGACACTACTTGTGTGGGGAGAAAGTGGAGATTTATACAGACCATAAAGGCCTCAAATATTTCTTCACCCAAAAAGAACTCAACATGCGACAACGACGTTGGCTTGAGCAGTTGAAAGATTACGATCACACTATTCAATATCATCCTGGAAAATCGAACGTAGTAGTGATGCATTGAGTAGAAGATCATACGCGAAAGTACGAAAGCGATATTGTCAACACAAAGGCCCATTTTGTATGACTTGCAAAGGATGGAGATAGAATTAAAGACTCGGGGACCCACATGATGATGGCGAATATACGAGTAGAACCAACTTTAATCGATAAAGTTAAATTTCGCCAAGCTACTACGGACACGGGGCGATGCGTATGAAGAATAAAGTGCAAGAAGGAGCTATTCCGTAAGCAAGAATCGATGAAGAATGAATACTTGAGTCAACTCTAGACTTTGCGTTCCTAACGATTCTGACTTGAAGCATAGAATCATGATGGAGGCACACAACACCCCGTTCATAATCCATCTGGGAGTACCAAAATGTATCATGATATTCGATATACATTTTGGTGGAACAATATGAAGAGAGAGATCATGGAGTTTATCTCGAGGTGTTTAACTTTGTCAACGTGTGTAAAGCGGAGCATCAAGTGCCAAAAGGTCCATCAGAACCACTGAGATTTAGGAATGGAAGTGGGAACATATTACCATGGATTTCGTTACGGGTCTTCCCAATGTTTCTCAAGGTATAGATGCGATTTGGGTTATTGTTGATAGATTAACCAAGTCTGCTCATTTCTTGCCGATACATGAGACTTATTCCCTTGAATGTCTTGCTCGTATGTACGTGAATGAGATTGTGCGATTGCATGGCATGCCAGTATCCATAGTTTCAGATCATGACCCAAGATTCACTTCAAGATTTTGGGTTAGTTTGCAAAAAGCTATGGGCACGGATTTATGATTCAGTTTAGCATACTATCCTCAAACGGACGGACAATCAGAGAGGATTATTCAAACCCTTGAAGATCTATTAAGACTATGTGTTCTAGATTTCAAAGGAAGTTGGGATAAGTACTTGCCACTGGTGGAATTCTCCTACAATAAAAGTTATCAAGCAAGTATAGGCATGGCTCCATTTGAGGCGTTGTATGGACGAAAGTGTCGTTCTCCAGTATGCTGGGACGAGGTGGGAGAAGCAACGTTGTTGGGACAAGAATTAGTACGTATGACTATAGAAAAGATTCAAATGATTCGACAACGTATTCAAACCTCACAAGATCGACAAAAGAGTTATGCTGATTTTCATAGAAAGAACATGGAGTTTAATATTGGAGATCATGTACTATTACGTGTTGCTCCATGCAAGGGAGTTACAAGATTTGTTGGTCCATTTAAGATTCTTGACCGAATAGGAAATGTGGCCTATAGACTCGCATTACCTCCAAACATGTCTCGTGTTCATAATATTTTTCATATATCTATGCTTCATAAATATGTGAAAGACCCGAACCACATTATTGAGTTAGAACCAAACGAGATAGCCGAAGATTTAACGTACGAGGAGGTACCAGTTAAGATCTTGGGTTGGAAATAGCATGTCCTACTCACTAAGGTTATACCACAAGTTAAGATTTTGTGGAGGAACCATGCTATTGAGGAAATGACCTAGGAGATGGAATCAAAAATGAAAGCGAGGTACCCTCACCTGTTCGAAACACCAGGATCGTACGTCAATTTCGAGGACGAAATTTTATAAGGAGGAGAGGTTGTAAGACCCCAACTTATTATAAATAAAATTAAATTTTCCTTTATTCATTATTCTAAATTAATAAGGGTTAATTTAATATAATGCTTTGGTTATGGGTGAAATGTGCAAATTTTACAAAATAAGCAAGTGGTTATAAAATATTCCTTTTTATTAGGAAATATTCGTTTGGTCGTGGAATATTCTTTTTTTTCGGAAATATCCGCATTTATGCTGCCGCAGTTGATCATTCGTGGGCCCCATAACAAGATAATTATCAAGTGAAGAAAAACGATAAAGTATGAGTTTTATAATTAATAACAGTAATGGTTACCAATTAACATCGTTGGAATACCAGTGGTTAAAAATCTTTAATACGCGAATTGACAAAGTAGTACACCAGATTGCACAAATATAGTTGAATTATTGATTCTTACGTAAGAAGAAACTACTCAATAATTTTTACAGTAGTTACTGTTCAATATTTTATTTTATTGATTCAATAATTGTTACGTTGATAGTTTATATTATTGTTGTTTCAATAATTATCACTGCACAGTATTTCCCATTATTAGATCAATAATTTATATTAGTTGAATAATATTATTAGATAACATTATTGGCAATGTCTAGAAAGTTCTGTCAAGGAGAGGTTTGGTCATCTAATTGCGCGCCAGTAAGGAGAAATCCTTATTGGAAAACCCTCTCTTTCCTGGGAACGGCCTAGTTGTCATAATTTTGATTCTGTAATATTATTTGAAAATACCTAATTATTGATTTATATGATAAGGAAATATTTATTTGATGTGGATATAAATGATGGATTTATTTATTTTATATGGTTATTAATGAAAGAATTAATGCTGAGATGTTTTATCAGTATTTTGTCAGATTGGAGGTATTAAAAATCACCCGTTTGTGGATTTCGGATATTTTCTGTTTGGAATTTGGAAAAACTTTCTTCTGTAAAGTTGTAGAGAATTCAATTTCGAGTGAAATGGACATAAAATTCATATTTTTCTGATAAACGGGCTATTTTCTATGAATTATTAAAGTTTCTGATTATTGTTTAAATGATAAAACATTTTGGAAAATTCTAGAATTGGTTGGTGAGAAATGTGCTCAATTGAATTTCAAATGTGGTGGGTGGAAATAGTAGCAGGTAAAGCCATCAAGTAGCAGGTCAAGTCTACTTCGGCGTGCTAACATTTTCCTATAAATAGAGGGCTAAGTTAGAATTGAAAATCACACCAGAAACAAGTTTTCTCTCTTTCTCTCTCTATATTATCGAGTGTATTTTGTGAGTATTTAGATACTTTGAGAGTTTATTCAAGTCAAGTTTCATTCAAAGATCATATCCAGATATTTTATTCAAGAAATCTTTGTTTCTTTGAGGTAAGGGATGTTATTTTCTTCATATATGATATTATTTCTTTCAATATCATTATGCCGAAGTATTGATTTGAACTTTTAATCAAATTTGGAAATTTTTGTGTTGGGGTTACTTTTCACGTATACGACACTATTCACGTATACGACACTATTCACGAATACGACACTATTCATCGAAAAATGAAATTTTCTTCTTTTTGTCCAAGATGTCTATTATGGTTACTATCTTTGATTGTATCCATGTTTTTGGTCTTTATTTTGAATTCTCGCTTCAAAATTGGTTATTATGAAGTATTATTGATCTTGGATAAAACATGTAATACTGAATCCCTAATATTTGTCCTTCATCTCCTTTGGATTCATTTTTTTTAAAATATTTTTCATCATCCTCGGTCCTAAATGATGATATTAATTGAATATCTACGGCCTGTAAGTGCAAAGATGAATGATTAATTGATGAATATCTTGGCCCCAGTAGTAAAGCAGATGAACAGTGTTGAGATGAACATGACTAACCTTGGTGATATAAATGAATATCTTTGGCTCAGTAGTGCAAAGATGAATATTTGATTAAAGATGTATATTGATTGTTATTACTGAGGATAAAATATTGATGATGGACTTTTAAATCTTAGAAGATAGTGGAACTCATTTCTACTTGACTCTTCTAATGGATTGTTGTTTCCATTATGAGAATATTGATCTAAAATTTGTCGCTACATTATATTCTATCGATTTTTCCTGTTGAGGACTAACGATAATTTTTGTATATTATCTTAGTCATAATATTCTTCTTCGGGCTAGTTGAGCTCACCCTTTTCCTTTTTGTTCCATTTTTCTTCTCGAGAGGTGAGAACATGGCGAGGATCTGAGTCGGGGTATGGAGTGATGGTTCTAAGAAGATGTTTTAGCAAATCCTCACTATTTCGTAAAATTGTGTTTGAATAATTATAATGAGGACTTATTTGAGTGTGGATATTATCAGAAGACAATATTTGTATTTAAACTCACAAGATGTGTGTTATCGTATTTTGCACGACAATTGTATTATTGAAGTTGTCGTTTGCTTTCTGTACCATGTATTTGGCGACTCAGAATGGGTGTTGTATACTTATTTTGGGGGCGTCACTTTTTGAATCAAAAAAGATCTTACAGTGTGTAGCGATGGAGGCTTTAAACTGCTTTTGAAGCTTGAAAACAAAGTTTCCACCTGTTAAAACTTGATATATTGTAATACATATGTATACAAGTGTTTACAAAGAAGAATATCGAAGTTTGGAACACTGTAGGAGGGGTTAAGAGCTAAAATGGGCAGAATTTCCTCTCTTTTTCTCTCATTTTATGGCTGATATGGGGGTCTTATTTATAGAAAAAAATATCCATTGGGTCTACTTACGGTGAATTGGGGTGGGTTTTGCCGTAGTGGGTCTCGTTGTCTCAAAGTACATGCACTCGGACCAACGCGTAGTCTGCTCGAACCTTCATAACTTTTAATTCGAGAGTCCAGTGAAGGCGTGCTATAACTTTTCAGAAAGTGTAAGACCCCAACTTTTATGAATAAAGATGAATTTTCTATAAATATTATTATTGAATATTATGGAGTGAATTTGATATAATGTTATAGTTTTGGGTAATATTTATAAATTTTGCAAAGTACGCAAGTTGTTATATAATATTCGATTGGTCGGGGAATATTCATTTTAACAGGGAATATTCATACGACGGCACAATCATTTGTGGACCCATAACAGAATAACTGTCGGATGAAGAAAACGAAAAGTTTGAATTTTATAAATAATGGCGTAATGGTTACCGTTAACAATGTTGGAATACCTAGTGGTTAAAATACGAATCGCGTTGTCAGACAAGAGTACACCGGTATTGCATAAAGATTTTCAATTATTGATTCTTACGTAAGAAAGGCACTACTCAATAATTGTTACATGAATTATTTGCTCAATATTTTATTTTATTGATTCAATAATTGTTGCGTTGATATTTTTTATATTATTATTGTTTCAATAATTGTCACTGCACAGTATTTCCCATTATCAAATCAATAATTCATATTATTAGAATATTATTATTAGATAGCATTATTGGCAATGTCTAGAAAGTTCTGTCAAGGAGAGGTTTGATCACCTAATTAGGTGTTAGTAAGGAAAAATCCTTATCGGAAAGCCCCCTCTTTCCTGGGAACGACCTGGTTGTCATTATTGTGATTCTGTAATATTATTTGTGAATAATTAATTATTAATTTATATGATAAGGAAATATTTATTTTATGTGGACATAAATGATGGATAGGAAAATATTTATTTTATGTGGTTATAAATAGAGGAATTAATGTTGAGGTGTTTTATCAGTATTTTGTCGGATTGAATGTATTAAAAAAAATTAACTCGGTGCTCTTAAAGCTATATTGCGTGAGTGATAATTTAGATCCGACTGTTGGATCGTTGTGATTTTTGGATATGTTATACATATATAAGTTGAGTATATGTCCACAAATTTTGAACCGTTAAAAATTAAAGTATGATTTGTTATGAATTTTAAGAGGTGTTGAAAATCGTCCGTTTGTGAATTTCAGATATTTTCTGTTTGAAATTTGGAAAAAATTAAAGCTACAAAGTTGTAGAGAATTCGATTTCGTATGGAATGGACATAAAATTCATATTTTCTGATAAAAGGGCTATTTATTATGAATTGTTGAAAGTTCGAAAATTAAAATGTTTTTATTAAAATTATGGGTGAGACCCACTTTTGTTTTTGTCAAAATATGTGCTGAGATTTTTCAAGAATGGCATATTTTGATAGTCTTAGTCTTGGCATGCGTAAAGAAAAAATAATAATAATATTTTATTAATTTAGTCTCCTACATGTTTCTAAAGATTTTCTATAAATAAAAGCACTTAAGTTAAAATTGAAAATCACACCGTAATCGAGAATTCTTCTTCTATAATATTGAGCGTATTTCTTTAGAGTTTTAGAAAGCTTTAAGCGTAGAAAATAGTGAAAATTTTCTTGAAGAATATCCCCGCTATACCAGTTAGAATACACTTCTTTTCAAGGTAAGGGATGTTATTTTTGTTCAATATTCGCTTGAAATAATATTTTCTTCCATACTCTGTAGTATGTAAGTAATATTATTTCATTTCAAATTTCGAATTCTATACTCATTTTGTTAAAATTTTGGCTTTTATACTCCATGAAATTAGTAGAATATCTTTGATATTTGCGCTCCATCCAGTATCTTTTCATGGAAATATTATTCTGAGCATTCTTGATAAGTTTTAACTTTTTCATGCTGGAGTACTATTTACGAGGTTACTATTCTCAAGTACTATTCACGAGGTACTATTCACTCGAAAGTACTATTCACCTGTGGTACTATTCATGATAAAATTGATTCTTTTTGGCCCAAATTATTTTGGTACAATATTATTCTTGAATTTTACTCCACAAAGCGAAGATCATGTTGACAATTTGGACGTTATTGATTTTCGGATAAATTAAATTATAAATCTTTAAAATTTATCTTTGAACTTGTTTTATTGAATTCTTATATCATTATCATCATCCTCATATTTTATATTATGTTGAAAGTCATCTCGTATTTTGTAGTGCATAGATGGACTTGGTATGATTATGACCATGGAATATCTTAAGATAATCATGACCATAATGTTACAAATGATGTGGTAAAAGTTCTCATTCGTCCGTAGTGCATTGATGGACGATTGTTGGCATGATCATGACCATCGATGAATACACGAATATCCTCGCCCGTAGTGCATGGATAATTTGTGGTCGTGATACTAAAGAACATCATTGGTAGTAAAAGTGAGAGGGGTGATTTAATGATGTAGATTATTTATTTAGCTGAGTCTCAGCGATAAAAGTGATGAAAAACCTTTTAAATCATAGAAGATAGTAGATTTTATTCTCTACTTGACTCCTCTAATGGATTTCTTGTTCCGCTGCAATTAAACTTGGTGTTTGTTATATTTTATCAGTTTAACACCGTCAAGGCTAACGATAAATTATTCTGCATTATCTTAGTCATAATATTTCTTACTGGGCTAGTTGAGCTCACCCTTTTGCTTTCATTGTCCTCTTCAGGAAATGAGAACGTAGCCGGGACTAGTCGGGGAACGGAGTGATGGTCTATATGATAGCATTAGTAGTCCTCACTATTCTATGAAATAGTGTGATATTAAATGTATTGAGGACTCCATTTGAGTTGAATACTGTCTAGAAGACAATATTCGTATTAAAACTCTCAGTTTATGTTTTGTCGTATTTTACATGACAGTTGTATTATTAAGTTGTATTTAAATTTTGTACCATGTATTTGGTGACTCAAGATGGGTGATGTATACCTGTTTTGGGGGCCTCACAGTTGGTATCAAAGCTTAGGGATATGATCCCTGGCTGAGATGTCAGACAAGAACTAGGAGGGGAGAGACGGGGAATTCCTTCGCTAGTATGACCTACCTAAGTTTATTTGGTATTTAATCGGTCGGTAAGAGTATAGGAATAATATGTGACATGTCAATTAACCCTTATTTTGTGGCTGTATTTGAAAATGACATCTGAGAATGTTGAGAATAGCAATGGAGCACAGGAGACCGTTGAGTCTCCACAGATTAACAATCAGGATAATGTGCATCAGGAAGACAACAATCCTCATGCAAACAACAACACTGACCAAATGATGAACGATGAAATATTCAGAGGCTTTCTGCAATTTATGCAACATCAGGAAAGAGAGACTCCTGTCTGAAATACAGGTGGAAACACTAGCAACTCTCAGACGGTCACTGCTAAACAGTTCAAGGAGCTAGGACCACCGGAGTTTTTTGGAGAGCAAAAACCACTTAAGGCGGAGACATGGATAAATCAGATCAACAAGATATTTGATTTCTTGGGATGCTCCGAGGAGCAAAAGGTTCCCTTTTCCACCTTCATGTTATGGTAGCAGATTACTCGTGGGAATCAGAAAGCGTACTCAACTCGCCAGACTAAAGATGTCTTGGGAGAAGTTCCAAGAATCGTTTCAATGACAAGTACTTTCCGAAAGTATTTTCACATGAAAGAGGTAGATTTCATAAACCGGAGCAAAACAAAAACAATATAACCAAGTCGCGCAAGACGCTTAATCCCATTTGGTTGATAATGAGGAGAGTTTACGTTAATTTCTTATCTCTCATAAACGCCAATTTGTATTCAGATGTTGTGAATATGGCTCAATTATTGGAGCGCGATAATGAGTCAACCCAACCAAGAGAGAGCAACCGACAAAATGATAATACTAGTGGTAGCAGTCATCGAAGCGGTGACAACAAGCGTTGAGGGAATCAACAGGCCAGAAATGGTAACCACTTCGGTGGTAATTATGGTCAAAATAATAAGAGTGGACATTTTAAGAAGAAGAGATTCAACAATGATGGAAAGACGTCAGCACCAGTACCCGTTGTTAAGGAAGGAGAACGACCACCCATCATATGCTTCAAATGCGAGGGAGGGACATCATCCAAACCGCACGACGCAAATCCAAAGCGTGTTATAATTGTGTAAGAGAAGGTCACCTAGCCCGATTTTGTCGTGCACCAAAGACAAGTCCAGCTGGGATAGAGGCACCAAAGGCCGTCCCAGAAAAGTCAAAGCCGGTAGTTCAAGGGAGAGCGTTTGTCGTGACCTCCTCGAAAGCAAGGAACCCGAACGAGGTCATCACGTGTATGCTTATCATAAACTCTAGCGAAGTCTATACCTTATTTGATACCGGTTCTACCCATTCTTTTATTTCTCCTACTTGCGCTCAACGTTTAAATTTGAGTCCAGAGAAATTAGACTTTGACTTATCTGTTGAAACTCCGTTGGGAGAAACCTTCATTACACCCACTGTTTATAAGTCTTGTTTGGTTCAAATTGGTACCCTCACATTACCTGTTGATCTTATTTCATTGAAAATACTTGCATTTGACGTAATTCTAGGGATTGATTGGTTAACTACTCATCATGGAAAAATTAATTATTTTCGTAAGGTTGTTAGCTTTCATATTCCTAACCAACCTATTATGCGAATTTAAGCAACCAAACCATTAAAATCAATCACTGTCATCTTAAGCCATAAAGCTATTCGTTTATCGAAAAATGGATGTCAAGCTTTCTTAGCTCATGTCACGGATTTAAACAAAAATACGCCGCTTTTGAATGATATTTCTATTGTTAATAAATTTCCGACGTATTCTCGAAGAACTTCGCCCGCTTACCCGAGAGGGTGAAATTGAATTTTGTATCGACCTTGAACCCTAAGACAAAACCAATTTCCAAAGCCCCATATCGAATGGCTCTATTGAACTTCGTGAGTTAAAGACCCAATTACAGTGAATTGTTAGACATCGGTTTTATTCGGCCCCAAGACGCCTCCTCGGGGTGCTCCTTTTCTATTCGTGAAAAAGAAAGATGGGAGTATGCGACTTTGTATTGATTATCGGGAGTTGAACCATGTCACCATAAAAAATAGGTACCCATTGCCACGTATTAATGACCTGTTTGACCAGTTGCAAGGCGCCAAATTCTTTTCAAAAATTGATCTTCATTCTAGATATCATTAGTTAAAGATTAGAACCGATGACATTCCAAAGATGGCTTTCAAAACTCGGTACGGGCATTATGAATTCCTAGTTATGTCTTTTAGATTGACTAATTCTCCTGCTGCCTTCATGGATATGATGAACCGAGTATTCAAGGAATATTTGGATCACTTTGTGGTCATCTTTATTGATGAAATCCTCATATATTCCAAAAGCCATGAAGATCATGAGCAACACTTGAGGCTAATACTCCAAAAGCTTCGTGAAAACAAGCTTTATGCCAAGTTGAAGAAATGCGAGTTCTGGCTTGAGGAAGTAGCATTCCTTAGGCACGTAGTATCAAGTCATGGAATATCTATTGACCCGGCAAAGATTGAAGCTATTCAAAGCTGAGAGCAACCTAAATCAGTGACCGAAGTACGTAGCTTTCTCGGCTTAGCTGGTTATTATCGGAGATTTGTAGAAAGTTTTTCTCGAATCGCTACTCCATTAACTCAGCTGACTCAGAAAGATACAAAATTCGATTGGAGCATGGAATGTGAGAAGAGTTTTCAAGAACTCAAGAGGAGACTTATTTCAGCACTTGTTCTGGCAATACCATCTGGCTCGGAGGGATTTTTCATCTACAGTGATGCTTCGGGCAAAGGGTTAGGATGTGTTCTCATGCAACATGGAAAAGTCATAGCCTATGCCTCTCGATAACTCAAAGAATATGAGAGAAATTATCCTACTCATGATCTAGAGTCAGGCGTGATCGTTTCGCACTAAAGATTTGGAGGCATTACTTATATGGGGAGAAAGTGGAGATCTTTACGGATCATAAAAGCCTCAAATATTTCTTCACCAAAAAGGAACTCAACGTGCGACAACGACGTTGGCTTGAACTGTTGAAAGATTATAATCATACCATCCAATACCATCCTGGAAAAGCGAACGTGGTAGCTGACGCATTGAGTAGAAGATCATATGCGGGTACAAGTGTGATATTTTCAATGCAAAGGCCCATTTTGTATGACTTGCAAAGGATGGAGATAGAGTTAAAGACTCCAAGGACCCATGTGATGATGGAAAATATACGAGTAGAACCGAATTTAATCGATAAAGTTAAAGCTGCTCAAGCTACAGACCTGGAGCTGATGTGTATGAGGAAGAAGGTGAAAGAAGGTTCTATATCGGAAGCAAGAATCGATAAAGAAGGAATACTTCGAGTCAACTCCAGACTTTGTGTTCCTAACGACCCTGATTTAAAGTATAAAATCATGATGGAGGTGCACAACACACCGTTTGCAATCCATCCTGGTAGTACCAAAATGTATCATGATCTTTGACATACATTTTGGTGGAGCAATATGAAGAGAGAGATCGCGGAGTTTATCTCAAGGTGTCTAACTTGTCAACGAGTCAAGGCGGAGCATCAAGTACCAAAAGGTCCATCGCAACCACTTGAAATTCTAGAATAGAAGTGGGAGCACATTACCATGGATTTTGTTACCGGTCTTCCCAAGGTTTCTCAAGGCAAAGATGTGATTTGGATCATTGTTAATAGATTGACCAAGTCGGCTCATTTCTTACCTATACAAGAAACTTATACACTTGAACGCCTTGCTCGTATGTACATAAACGAGATTGTAAGATTGCATGGTATGCCAGTATCCATAGTTTTTGATCGAGATCCAAGATTCACTTCAAGATTTTGGGTTAGTTTGTAAAAAGCTATGGGCACGGATTTACGATTTAGCTCGACATATCATCCTCAGACGGACGGGCAGTCGGAAAGGACTATTCAAACTCTTAAAGATCTATTAAGACTCTGTGTCCTTGACTTCAAGGGAAGTTGGGACAAGTTCTTACCATTGGTTGAGTTTTCCTACAACAATAGTTATCAAGCAAGTATTGGCATGGCTCCATTCGAGGCGTTGTATGGAAGAAAGTGTTGTTCTCCAGTATCCTTGAGATGAGGTGGGTGAAGCAACGTTGTTTGGGACCGATTTGTATGTATTGCTACGAAAAAGGTTCAAACAATCTGACAACGTATAAAAACCTCACAAGATCGACAAAAGAGTTATCTTTGATCTTCATCGAAAGGACGTGGAATTCAATATTGGAGAACATGTGTTTTTATGTGTTGCTCCATGGAAAGGAGTTACGAGATTTGGAAAGAGAGGAAAGCTCAATCCTCGATTCATTGGCCCATTTTTAATCTTCGAACGAGTAAGAACTGTGGCCTATAGACTCGTCTTACCGCCAAGTATGTCTCGTGTTCATAATGTTTTTCACATATCTATGTTACGTAAATATGTGAAGACCTGAACCACATTATTGAGTTAGAACCGGACGAAATAGCGGAAGATTTAACGTATGAAGAGGTTCCTGTTAAAATCTTGGATAAGAAGGAGCATATTTTACACTCCAAGGTTATACCTCAAGTCAAAGTTTTGTGGAAAAACCACGATGTTGAGGAAATGACCTGGGAGTTAGAATCTGAAATGAAATCAAGGTATCCTTACCTCATCGACATACCAGGTACGTACCCTAATTTCGAGGGCGAAATTTCATAAGAAGGGGAGGTTGTAAGACCCCAACTTTTATATATAAAGATAAATTTTCTATAAATATCATTTTTGAATATTATGGAGTGAATTTTAATAATAATATAGTTTTGGGTAATATTTATAAATTTTGCAAAGTACGCAAGTTGTTATATAATATTCGATTAATCGGAGAATATTCGTATGACGACACAATCATTTGTGGGCCCATAACAGAATAACTGTCGGATGAAGAAAACGACAAGTTTGAGTTTTATAAATAACGGCGTAATGGTTACTGTTAACACTGTTGGAATACCTGGTGGTTAAAATACAGTAATACGCGTTGTTGCATTGATAGTTAACACAGTATTGATTACAGAGATATTTCAAATTATTGATTCTTATGTAAGAAGGCACTACTCAATAATTGTTACAGTAATTACTGTTCAATATTTTATTTTATTGATTCAATAATTACTGCGTTGATATTTTATATTATTGTTGTTTTAATAATTGTCACTATACAGTATTTTCCATTATCAAATCAATAATTTATATTATTTGAATAATATTATTAGATAGCATTATTGGCAATGTCTAGAAAGTTCTGTCAAGGAGAGGTTTGGTCACCTAATTGCGCACCAGTAAGGAGAAATCCTTATCGAAATGCCCCCTCTTTCCTGGGAACAGCCTGATTGTCATTATTGTGATTCTGTAATATTATTTGTGAATAATTAATTATTAATTTATATGATAAGGAAATATTTATTTAATGTGGATATAAATAATGGATAGGAAAATATTTATTTTATGTGGTTATAAATGGAGGAATTAATATTGAGGTGTTTTATCAGTATTTTGTCGGATTGGAGGTATTAAAAAAAATTAACTCGGTGTTCTTAAAGCTATATTGCGTGAGTGATAATTTTGATCCGACCATTGGATCGTTGTGATTTTTGGATATGTTATACATATATAAGTTAAGTATATGTCCACAAATTTTGAACTGTTAAAAATTAACGTATGATTTGTTATGAATTTTAAGAGGTGTTAAAAATTGTCCGTTTGTGAATTTCGGATATTTTCTATTTGGAATTTGGAAAAACTTAAAGCTAAAAAAATTGTTGAGAATTCGATTTCGTGTGGAATGGACATAAAATTCGTATTTTTCTGATAAAAGGGCTATTTATTATGAATTTTTGAAGTTTCGAAAATTAAAATATTTTTATTAAAATTATGGGTGGGACCCACTTTAGTTTTTGTCAAAACATGTGCTGAGATTTTTCAAGAATGGCATGCTTTGATAGTCTTAGTCTTGGCATGCGTAAAGAAAATAATAATAATAATATTTCATTAATTTAGTCTCCTATGGCGTTCTAGCATTTTTCGATAAATAGGCACTTAAGTTAGAATTAAAAATCACACCAGAATCAGAGAATTCTTCTTCTATAATATTGAGCGTATTTCTTTAGAGTTTTAGAAAGCTTTGAGCGTAGAAAATAGTAAAAGTTTTCTTCAAGAATATCCCCGCTATACCAGTTGGAATACTCTTCTTTTCAAGGTAAGGGATGTTATTTTTGTTCAATATTCGCTTGAAATAATATTTTCTTCCATACTCTGTAGCATGTAAGTAATATTATTTCGTTTCAGATTTCGAATTCTATACTCGTTTTGTTAAAATTTTGGATTTTATACTCCATGAAATTAGTAGAATATCCTTGATATTTGCACTTCATCCAGTATCTTTTTATGGAAATATTATTCTGAGCATTCTTGATAAGTTTTAACTTTTTTATGCTGGAGTATTATTTATGGGGTTACTATTCCCGAAGTACTATTCACGGGGTACTATTCACTCGAGTACTATTCACCCGGGGTACTATTCATGATAAAATTGATTCGTTTTCGGTCCAAATTATTTTTGGTACAATATTATTCTTGAATTTTACTCCACAAAGCAGTATCATGTTGACAATTTGGACGTTATTGATTTCTGGATAATTTAAATTATAAATTTTTAAACATTTATTCTTAAACTTGTTTTATTGAATTCTTATATCATTATCATCATCCTCATGTTTATATTATGTTGAAAGTCATCTGTGGCATGTAGCGCATAGATGGACTTTGTATGATTATGATAAGGGATTATTCGGTATAATCATGACCGTAATATTACAAATGATGTGGTAAAAGTCCTCATTGGCCCGTAGTGCATTGATGGACAGTTGTTGGCATGATCATGACCATTGATGAATACACGAATATCTTTGGCCCGTAGTGCATGGATAATTTGTGGTCGTGATACTAAAGAATATCCTTGGCCGTAGTGCAGGGGTGATTCAATGATGTGGATTGTTTATTTAGCTGAGTCTCAGCGATAAAAGTGATGAAAAACCTTTTAAATCATAGAAGATAGTAAATTTTATTCTCTACTGACTCTTCTAATGGATTGCTTGTTCACCGCAGATTAAACTTGATGTTTGTTATATTTTATCGGTTTTAACAATCATTGAAGGCTAACGATAAATTATTACGCATTATGTTAGTCATAATATTTTTTATTGGGCTAGTTGAGCTCACCCTTTTGCTTTCATTGTCATCTTGAGGAAATGAGAACGAATGGGACTAGTTGGGGAATGGAGTGACAAATCCAGATGATAAGATTAGTAGTCCTCACTATTCTATGAAATAGTGTGATAATAAATGTATTGAGGACTCAATTTGAGTTGAATACTGTCTAGAAGACAATATTTGTATTAAAACTCTCAGTTTATGTTTTGTCGTATTTTACACGACAGTTGTATTATTAAGTTGTATTTGAATTTTGTACCATGTATTTGGCGACTCAAGATGGGTGATGTATACCTGTTTTAGGGGCGTCACAGAAAGCCCTTTCAGAGAGCTACACAATAAAATGAGATTTGACCTTTTTCGAATACGGGAAGATGGGTCCATGACCAGATCTTCGAGTCTTCGTAGTCCGTCCGTTAAGCTATCTTGTGTTGTTTTCACTCGGGATTGATGTTATGGTTTTGCATGAACTTCATGGGATTGATTTGATGTTGAGTTAAAAAAATTACTATTTTGCCCCTCCGGATTATCTCCGGGTTTGATGCAGTTGTATTTGTCTTTTCTCAAGATTTTCTCCGAGATTGGATTGTTGTTAACTTTTGTCAGTCCTCAGGGTTGTCTCTAAGGTTGGTTGTTTCCCGTAGTTGTCACCGGGTTTTAGCTTGATCTTCCGGGGTTGTCGTCGGGGCTTGATTTGATCTTCCGGGGTTGTCATTGGGGTTTAATTTTGATCTCCTGGGGTTATCACCAGGGTTTGGTTTGATCTCCCGAGGTTGTCATCGGGGTTTTGAATTGATCTTCCAGGGTTGTCACCGAGGTTTAAATTGATGATTTTGACTTCTAGGGTTGTCTCTGGAAGATAAAAGACAATTTTGTCCTCCTGCATGGTTAGTAACAAGAATGAAAAATTTCTAGTGTCTACAATATTAATAGGGAATAATGGTCATACACAACTGTGTATGTTCTATTTGTCCACAGTCTGTCAAAACTACGTCATTTTGACAGATTTGTTTTTGATTTCTGATTTGGGAAGGGAGAAACTGTTTTTTTAAACAAATAAGCCAAAAAGGTGTAGTATTAATAGACCGTGTACAAATAAAACATACACTACTGTGTATTACCATATTTCCCATATTAATATTACTATTTCGAATATTAATGATAATAATATCACTACAAGAAAGAGGCTTAATTCAGACGGAATATTCAGTTGAAAATAATTATTCCGTTGGAAATTCTGTCGTAATAAAGCTGGTCGGGGATAAATCCGTAAAAAAATTTATCGCAAATATTCTGTTATTTCTGACAAAATTTTTCGTTGGAAATAAGTTATTTCGCAGGAAAAAATCCATCAGAAATAACATAATATTTTTTTTAAAAGAAATTATTTTTACCCTCTTTTATTGTTTTCATATATATGGTCATATGTAGTCATCAAATGTACTAACAAACATTAAAGAGATTTCCCTATCGATGAATCAAACTAAGAAACTTCAAAAGAAGAAAACTATACACATGAAAGGAGTGTTGTTAAAACTAGAAGCTAGGCATGAAAAAAAAGGCATTGATATCAGTTCTACTGCATTATAGTGACAAGAACCCTTTAATCATTCTAGAATAAGTTGGATTAACTTAACTTACAAGTAGAATGATAGAAATGAGAGAATATTCAAAACAAAATATAAACATCCAAAGAAGGCTTTGAATTTAACAATATTGCAAGCATATAGAGCCATGCAAAGAAATAGAACATAAGTACTTGAACATAATAACTACGATAGATGCACATAGAAACATCTGAAAGCAAAATCAATAAGTCCACAGAATATTAGCTCTATTACTAAGAAAGAAACATAGCAAGTCATGAAACTGCACGAAAACTTAATGCAATAAATATGTAACCTCTTGTCAACATCACAACTTTTTTCATGACTTTTTTTATCAATTGCCTAGTGACCAGAGGAAGCTATATTTAAGCATAGGAGGTTAATTGATATGAGAGGCTTTAGAATATTTACATATTAGATTGAGAAATCATACTAATTGAAAAAAAACATGGAAATTGGTGCCCTTAAAACCACAGATCTATCACAAAGTTAAATTAAGTAATATATCTCCATATAAATATGAACAGGGTGTAGATATAATATATGTCCAAACCTTCTGTCTCATTAATTCTTTTGTCTCATCAAATGTGCATATAGGGATCAATCACTCCCAATTGTAATCAAAAAATGATTATGTGCATATAGAAGACAAAAAAGGATTATGTTACACCTATGATGAGAAGTACACACCAGAAAACAAATGTCTAAACTTAGTTTCTCGAATCCAATTTCATACACCACAAGTGCATTAGATATACATAATATAATCAATTATATATACACAATATCAATACATATACATAATATCATACACATTTAAAAAGTAGGGAATATCGATTAATATACATAACATAATGAATTTTTTAAATTGAAACCTAAATTTTTGTGTATAAGTTTACTTTAGATTTAATGTGTGTGAAACCAAAATTACAAGCTGTTGTGCGTGTTAGTGTGTAAAATTAAGAAAATGGCCAAATTGAATACTAACCGTTAACCACGGGTAATAGAGAGAATGAGTTAAAGGAAGCCGCCACTATCGCTGAAAATTGTAGAAATTGAAATTGGCTCAGCCCCCGCACCCCACCCACCCCAAACTAGGACAATAAGGAATTAGAGGAGAGAGAGGGGAAAGGGAATAGTGAGGCAGAGGAGATTGAGAGAGGAGGATGAGGAGGTAGTAGATCGAGTATGTGAGGCATTAGGAGATTGAGGATGAGGAGGCAACAAGTTTTTTTTTTGTTTTTTTCTTCTATTTTTCTATGAACTGCAGCAGATTGAGTATGTGAGGCAGATGGGAGTTCACCTAAAAAAGAGGTTATTTCTGACGAAATTATTTTTCACGGAATTTTCCATCGGAAATAACTTATTTTTTAAGGAAAAAATTCTATCAAAAATAACTCCGTCAGAATTAAGTCTTTTTCTTGTAGTGTAATGTTGTGTATTAAGCAAACTAGAATCTTACAGTGAATATTGTGTTTTAATGCAAAAAAATATTGAAGTTGAATGGTGAATAGGAGTTAAAGATTTTAGAGAGAGAGAGAATAAACTTGAGTAGATAGAATGAAAGTTGATTTAAAAGGAAACTATTTCAACTATCCTAGGATAAGTAGATAGAAAAAGGAAAGTTGAAAAAGTATGAATATGAATATTAATATTAACATTAACATTAAATATTAAGCAACTGATTAATGAGGGCGTTTTAAGTAATTTTTTAGTTGCCTCAACAGCTTGTACCAACAGGCAGGTAATGGATGAGGGGCATGTTGGTCTTTAGTCGTGTCACAACAAGCTCTTTTGTTGTCGTAACAACTTGTTGCGGCATGAGGAAAAATGATCAGGCTACTCTCAGTCATTCGTTATCGAGATCAATGGTTAGAATCACGGTTGTTGAAATAGTATCCATAACAACCGGTTGCTATGGATGGGAATTCATATGTATAACCCTACCTTAAAACTCTTCTTAGACTACCATAATTAATGAAGAAAAAACTGTAGCCCAACCACTATCATGACTTCTTACACAATACACTTATCAATAATGAACGAATATCATCAAATTTTTAGATGTATGGCGATTTCTTTGATAATTATTTCGCACAATTTTTTTTTAAAATTTTAGTTCAATAACCACGTCTCTTTTCTTATATCGATGAATGATATATGTTACATGCTATAATAATTTAAATGTTGAGGAGGTCGTGAGGATTATTCATCTTTTGTATTTAAATAGTGTAACATGAGTAGTTTCAAGCGATTTTAGTCATGTAAGTAATTCATCAACAATTTTATTTCGACCGTGAAAAGTTTCAGCTGTATCTAAAATTCGTAAAGAATCGAAAGATTTTTCTTTCTTTTTCTCCAGTTAAAATGTTAATGCACCTTTTCAATACATGGGTTTTGATCAATTTGGGGATTAATTTAGACCCATTAATTAATTGAATTTGTATTAAATTAAAAGTGCATTTGATAGTCTTTTACAAGGAGATTAATAGAGAGTAATATATGATTCAAGTAAGAATTATATATTGTGCTTTAATTGTATCCAAAGTGGAGAATATAAAAAGGTTCATTGTTGTTTAAGAAAACTATTTTCTTTAAATCCCACATTGAGTAGGAATAAAACTATTTAATACTTTATAAGTATATGTGGAATAATTTAATTCATTAGTGGTATTAAAGGAAAGGCTTGGAGTTGGTCACAAAGCACCACCCGCTTGTGTTCTGCGACCCAGGGGTCTTGGTTCGAGTCGCATTGGCGCTTTAGGCGCACTTCACACGTCCGCATCGTCGCTAGGAGCCTCGCCCGGAGCCTCTTTTTTGCATTGAACCAGATTAATAAACTTCATTAATGATTAAACAAAACTGTGATTATTATATCATTTATTTTATAAATGATTCTTTACTCACAATTCAGTTATGAAACTGAATGGTCTTCATCTTCTTCTTTCTATCATCTTTCACAAAGAAAGATATATTGAGGTTCATAGTGAGTTCTTTATCACTTAGAATAAGCATAGGCTTTGACATAAAATCTCGGATGTATATTGTTAAGAACCTTAAAGAAACCTTAGTAGTAAGAAGTGATAATAAACATCTTGGGGCGAGAACTACCCATGTCAATCCTTGGTCCTATTTTTCTGTATTCATTATATTTCTTAACATAAAATTTAAGAAAGTAATACATCATAAATTTTTTAAAAAAATGAATAAAAAAAAGATCATGTTTTTCTTGGGAAAAAATTCAATCAAATATTTTTTTCATTCTTTATTCAATTTTTAAAAAATTTCTATCTATCTATTATTATTATTATTATTATTATTATTATTATTATTATTATTATTATTATTATTATTATTATTATTATTATTATTATTATTATTATTATTATTATTATTATTATTATTATTATTATCTCCTATTTTCATATAATCTTTAGCTTAGATAATGTGCTGAATTCATATTATTATCAATTATATTTAATTATATTAATATTTTTCTATTAAATTACATAAGTATAACTGTTTGAATTTAATTATAATTTGCTATTGCATAAATAGATGAATATATAAACAAATGAATCGTCAAACATAAAACCACGAATTTTAATTAATAAAACTTAATTTTCCTTTATATATATTTCTGAAATAGTAAGGTGTTAGAAATTGCTCAAATAAGTCCTTTTTTTAAAGTAATAGTTATATAAATATTCATGCACATTACACAATGTTTATAACTTTTCCTTTAGAAAACGTTTCCTTTAGAAGATTTATTTTGAAAAACTTCATTGAAAAGATTGTTTTGAAATGTCATTTTATTATTTCAAAATTATTTTGAAAGTTTACTCCACTTCATTTTATACACTACACCAATTTATTATACAAATATCATTAAGTCAAATTTTGACAATTTTACAAGATACGAATGTGTACACTATAAAATTTATATGTGATAGTTACTAATTTAATTATAGATACATATATATATTGATCAATTACATAAAAAATGAAATCTAGTCACATGCTAAGGTAAGAGATGTCATTTTTTTCATACTCTTAAATTTAAACCTACTATGGTAAGAAATTATTATTCGTTTCTATAGTCATAACATTAAACAGTGAAAATTTCTAAAATAACAATTCGTTACAATTTTTTTAATAGTTTGTGTTTCATATATCTAATATTTTTTGACCTGAACCTTTCTGTTGAATTGTAACCGTTATATTTGAACTATGAACTTTTGGATTGTGAACATTAATTTTGAACTTTGAATTTTAAATTTGGACTATAAACATTTTAACTTGAACTTTCTATTTTGAACTGTGAACATTTAGACTGTTAAATATTTCTTATACCGTGAACTTTACCATTGAACATCCTAGCTATGAATCTTTGATAATATCCTTGGATTTGAACTCATTCTGATATTTTGGATATTGTGTTGACAATTTGAATATTATTAGACTATGAACAAAGTAAATTATTATTTTTGTTTATTATTTGTACTAACCATCAAAACTCGAGTTGTTGTGAATATCTTTGGACTAGATGCAAAGATAATATGGTTGTTGAGAATTTTTAGCCTGTGACAAAGATACGTGGTGTGACGCCCCCAAAATTAGGTATACATCACCCATCTTGGGTCGCCACTTACATGGTGGTATGTAAATTTAAATACAACTTATTAACATAGTCGTAAGCATAATATGACATAAACTGTGAGTTTAAATACAAATATCGCTCTACTAGATATTATACAAACTCAAACAAAAAGTCCTCATTACAATTATTATCACACTATTTCACGTAATAGTGAGGACTACTAATGCTATCTTCGAGGACCATCACTCGTTTCCCGACTCGTCCAGCTTATATTATCATTTCACAAGAGAAAACGGTGAAAGAAAGGGTGAGCTCAACTAGCCCAAGAAGAAATATTATGACTAAGATAATGCGTAATAAATTATCAATAGTCTTCAACAATGTTAAACCGATAAAATACAATAAACAACCGGTTTAATCTGCAATGAATATGCAATCCATTAAAAGAGTCAAGTAGAAAATAAAATCTACTATCTTTTATGATTTTAAAAGGTTTTTCATCATCGTTATAGTGAGACTCAAACTTTTAATAAATAATCCACATCATCGAATCACCCCCCACGCACTACGGCCAAGGATATTCTTAAGTATCACGATCACAATTATTCTCGCACTACGGGCCAAGAATAGTTGTGTATTCATTAATGGTCATGATCATGCCAACAATCGTCCATCAATGCACTACTACCACCGAGGATTTTTAATCACATCATTTGTAACATTACTACCATGATTACGCCGAATAATCCTCAGTCATAATCATACCAAGTCCATCCATGCTCTACGAAAACTACGTAGATGACTTTAAAAAATATAAACATGAGGATGATGACAATGATATAAGAATTCAATAAAACAAGTTCAAGAATTATTTTATCCAGAATTATTAACGCCCAAAATTGTCAACATGATATCGCTTTGTAGAGTAAAATTCAAGAATGATCGGAAGAATATTTCCGTGAAAAGATCTTTGGATGAAACGCAAATATCAAGGATATTCTACTAATTTCATGGAGTATAGAAGTCAAAGTTTTTAACCAACTGGGTATAATAAAGAATGGAATAACAAAAGAAATCACCATGCATGCGATTGTGATGCATAAAAGTTATTCCAACAGAATAATAATAATCGGAACCAAAGTCGGTGAAATTCACGCGGCTGCAGGATGTTCCAATGTAATAATAAAGATGGAACTGGATCCGTGTAAAACACACGGATAGGATATTCCAACAGAATGATAAAGACGGAACCAGTCGGTGTAAAAACACATGCATGTGATGTTCCAACAGAATAATAAAAAAGTAAGAACTGTGTCCGGTGTAAAAACACATGCATGTGATGTTCCAACAGAATAATAGAAGAATGTCACCAAGTATAGGGTAAACCAAAGCAGATACAAAAGTTATTCCAATGTAATAAATAAAGAATGGAATAACAGAGGATTTCACCAAGTATAGGGTATGCCACGATACAAAGTTATGTATAGGGTATACCACTTTTACTAAAAGTTATTCCAATGAGAATAATAGTGAATGGAATAATGAAGTTCTCTTCAAGAAGAAAGAATAACACCCTTACCGTAAAAGAACCTGAATATGGAAGTAGTGAAGTAGAAGAATACTCTTCTTCTTTCTATAACTTTTTCTCTATAGCTTCTCTATATAATTTCTCTCAGAGTTTCAATGAATTCGTAAGAAAATAATGAAGGAATGAAGCTTCTATTTATAGGAAAATGGAATGCATAAGAACTAATCCATGAACAGTCAGATTGATTTACTTTAATCGACGGTCCATATTTAAAGAAAAATCTTTTAAATAAAATATAATATATTCTATTTATATAAACATTTTACTATGCAAACACTATGCAATACTATGCAAAACACTATCTGCAAAACACTATGCAATACTACGCATAATAAAATATAATATATTCTATTTATAGAATAACTTTAATAAAGTATTCTATTTTATATAAAAAAGATGTTTCAATAAAACAAAACGTCATTATCGCTATAATAATTCATATTATTAATAAACGATAATGGAATCAAACCGAGTGACTTCTCACATAAGCATCAATAATCAATACCGGTGCTACTTACGCAACCACACGACATCGTATTTTTACTACCGAGTAGTTCAACAAGAACTACAGTAAAACTTCCGCCGTTATTTCAATAAAATATTTTTGTCTTTTTCTCAATCCGATAATTACATTTGTGGGGTCCAATGATGATTGAGTAGTTATATTTAATATTCCCTGCTAAACCAATATTCTCCGACCAATCGAATATAATATAACCACTTGCATACTTTGCAAAATTTATAAATATTACCCACAACTATAACATTATATCAAATTATTCCATAATATTCAAAAAATAACATTTATAGAAAATTCATCTTTATTTATTAAAAGTGGGGTCTTACAACCTCCCCTTCTTATGAAATTTAAGCCCTCGAAATTAGGGTACGTACGACGGTATGTCGAAGAGGTAAGGATACCTTGATTTCATTTGATTCTAACTCCCAAGTCATTTCTCAACATCGTGGTTTCTCCACAAAACTTTGACTTGAGGTATAACCTTGGAGCGTAGAATATGTTCCTTCTTATCCAAAATTTGAACAGAACCTCTTCATACATCAAATCTTCCGCTATTTCGTCCGGTTCTAACTCAATAATATGGTTCGGGTCTTTCACATATTTACGTAACATGGATATGTGAAAACGTTATGAACACGAGACATATTTCAAGTAAAAGCGAGTCTATAGGCCACAGATTCCTACTCGATCGAGGATTAAAATGGGCCAGATGAATCGAGGATTAAGCTTTCCTCTCTTTCCAAATCTTGTAACTCCTTTCCACGGAGCAACTTTTAACAACACATGATCTCTATATCAAATTCCACGTCCTTTCGATGAAGATCAAGATAACTCTTTTTGTCGATTTTGTGAGGTTTTTTATCGTTGTCGGATCGTTTGAATCTTTTTCCGTAGTCATACGTATCAACTCCGGTCCCAACAACGTTGCTTCACCCACCTCATCCCAAAGATAATCGAGAACGACACTTTCTTCCGTCATAACGCTTGAATGGAGCCATGCCAATACTTGCTTGATAACTCTGTTGTTGTAGGAAAACTCCACCAATGGTAAGAACTTGTCCCAACTCCCTTGAAATCAAGAACACGAGTCTTAATAGATCTTCAAGAGTTTGAATAGTCCTCTCCGACCGTCTGTCCGTCGGTCGAGGATGATATGCCGAAGCTAAATCGTAAGTCGTGCCCATAGCTTTTTGCAAACTAACCCAAAATCGTGAAGTGAATCTTGGGTCTCGATCGTAAACTATGGATACCTGCAGATACCATGCAGATCTTACAATCTCGTTTATGTACATACTGAAGCAAGACGTTCAAGTGTATAAGTTTCTCGATTATCGGTAAGAAATGAGCAGACTTGGTCAATCTATCAACAATGACCCAAATCGCATCAATGCCTTGAGAAACCTTAGGAAGACCCCAGAACGAAATCCATGGTAATGTGCTCCCACTTCCATTCGGAATTTCAAGTGGTTGCAATGGACCTTTTGGTACTTGATGCTCCGCTTTAACTCGTTGACAAGTTAGACACCTTGAGATAAACAAATGCTATCTCTCTCTTCATATTGCTTCCACCAAAATGTATATTTAATATCATGATACATTTTGGTACTCCTGAGATGGATTGCAAATGGTGTGTTGTGCGCCTCCATCATGATATTATACTTTTTAAATCGTGGTCGTTAGGAACACAAAGTCCGGAGTTGACTCAAGTATTCCTTCTTCATCGATTCTTGCTTCCCAAGATAGCACCCTCTTGACTTTCTTTCTCATACACGATCGGCTCCCAGTCCAGTAGCTTGAAAGCGGCTTTTAACTTTATCGATTAAAAGTCGGTTTCTACTCGTATATTCGCTATCATCACACGCGTCCTCGAGTCTTTAACTCTATCTCCATCCTTTGCAAGTCACACAAATGGGCCTTTGTGATGACAATAACGCACTCGTACTTGCATACGATCTTCTACTCAATGCATCGCCTACCACGTTCGCTTTTCGAGGATGGTATTGGATGGTATGATCATAATCTTTCAACAGTTCAAGCCAACGTCGTTGTCGCATGTTGAGTTCCTTTTGAGTGAAGAAATATTTGAGGCTTTTATGATCCAGTAAAGATCTCCACTTTCTCCCCCATACAAGTAATGCCTCCAAATTTTAAGTGCAAAGATAATACCGCTAACTCCGGATCATGAGTAGGATAATTCCTCTCATATTCTTTTGAGTTGTCGTGAGGCATAAAGCTATAACTTTTCCATGTTGCATAAGAACACATCCCAACCCTTTGCTCAAGCATCATTTGTAGATGACAAATCCTCCGAGCGGATGGTATTGTCGTAGCAGTCTTTGAAATAAGTCTCTTCTTGAGTTCTTGAAAACTCTTCTCACATTCTTCGCTCCAACCGAACTTTGTATCTTTTCGAGTCAATTGAAAGTCGATGGAGTAGCGATTCGAGAAAATCCTTCCACGAATCTCCGATAATAACCAAATTTAAACCGAGAAAGCTACGTGACTTCGGTCATCGATTTAGGTTGTTCCCACTTTGAATAGCTTCATCTTTCTTTGGGTCAATGAGATATTCCATGACTTGATACCACGTGCCCAAGGAATGCTACTTCTTCAAGCCGTAACTCGCATTTCTTCAACTTGGCATAAAGCTTATATTCACGAAGCTTTTGGAGTGTCACCTCAAGTGTTGCTTTCATGATCTTCACGGCTTTTGGAATAAATAAGGATGTCATCAATAAAAGGCGACCACAAAGTGATCTAAATATTCCTTGAATACTCGGTTCATCATATCCATGAAGGCGGAGGAGCATTAGTCAATCCAAAGGACATGACTAGGAATTCATAATGCCCGTCTTAGAGTTCGAAAGCCGTCTTTGGAATGTCGTGATTCTAATCTTCAATTGGTGATATCCGGAACGAAGATCAATCTTTGAAAAGAATTTGGCTCCTTGCAAATTTGGTCAAACATGTCATCAATACGTGGCAATGGATACCTATTTTGATGGTGACATGATTCAACTCCCGATAATCAATACAAAGTCGCATACTTCCATCTTTCTTCTTCACGAATAGAACAGGAGCACCCCAAGGAGACGTACTAGGACGAATAAAGCCGATGTCTAACAATTCCTGCAGTTGGATCTTTAACTCTTGAAGTTCAATAGGAGGCATTCGATATGGGGCTTTGGAAATAGGTTTTGTACAAGGGTTCAAGGTCGATACAAAATTCAATTTCACGCCTGAGGGGTAGGCAGGGAAGTTCTTCGGGAATACGTCAGAAATTTATTAACAATAGAAATATCGCTCAAAATTGACGTATTTTTGTTTAAATCTGTGACATGAGCTAAGAAAGCTTGACATCCATTTTTCAATAAGCGAATAGCTTTATGGCTTGAGATGACCGTGATTGATTTTAATGGTTTGGTCGTTTGAATTAGCATAATAGGTTGATTAGGAATATGAAAGCTAACAACCTTACGAAAACAATCAATTTTTGCATGATAAGTAGTTAACCAATCAATCCTAGAATCACGTCAAATGCAAGTATTTTTAATGAAATAAGATCGCGATGTAATAATGTGAGGGTACCGATTTGAACCAAACAAGACTTATAAGCGAAGTGGATGTAATGAAGGTTTCTCCCAACGGAGTTTCCACAGATAAGTCAAAGTCTAATTTCTCCGAGTCAAATTTAATCGATGAGCGCAAGTAGGAGAAATAAAAGAATGGGTAGAACCGGTATCAAATAAAGTGTAGACTTCATTAGAGTTTATGATAAAGCTTGCGTGATGACCTCATTCGGGTTCCTTGCTCTCTGGGAGGTCACAACAAACGCTCTCCCAGACTCTGGTTTTGACTTTTCCGGGGATGACCTTTGGTGCCTCCATCCTAGTTGAATTTGTCTTGATGAAACGACAAAATCGAGCTAAGTGACCTTCTTCCACAATTATAACATGCTTTGATGGCGCATGGCATGATTCGAATCGATGTGTCCCTCTTCTCCGCATTTGAAGCATATGATAGGTGGTCTTTCTCCTTCCTTAACAACTGCAGTTCTTTGGTCTTGACGACGTCTTTCCATCATTGTTGAATCTCCGTTTCTTGAAATGTCCATTTTATTGTTTTTGTACGATTACCACCAAGTGGTTACCATATCTCGCCCGTTGATTCCCTCCACGCTTGTTGTCACCGCCGCTCGATGACTACTTTATTGGTATTATAACTCTTGCATTTGCGCTTCTTTTAGTTGCGTTGACTCGTTATCGCGCTCCACCAACCGAGCCCTATTTACAACATCCGAATACAAACACGGTTTTTATGAAATAAGATGTTGACGTATCTCCGACTTCAAACCTCTTAAAAACATTCGCGCCATTCTCTCTTCATTATCCACCAAGTGGGACGAACCGTGATAACTCCGCAAATTTTGCCTCGTGTTGTGACACGGTCATATTGTTTTTGTTCCAACTTGATAAACTCCACCTCCTTCATGTGGCGAATACTTTCGGAAAGTATTTGTCGTTAAACATGACTCTGGAACTTCTCCCAAGATATCTTGAAGACAAATGAAGTTGAGTACGTTTACCGATTCCCACGATGTCTGCGCTCTCCACGCAACATAAAGGCGTGAAGGAACCTTTGCTCCTCGGAGCATCCCAAGACATCAAATATCTTGGTAACTGCTTTATCCATGCTTCCGCCGAAGTGGTTTTGCTCTCCCTTAAACTCCGGTGGTCCGGCTCCTTGAATTGTTTAGCGGTGACCGCCCGAGAGTTTTCCGTATTTCCACCCTACGTTTTGGGCAGAGTTATTTCTCGCTTTCATTGTTGCATAAATTGCATAAAGCCTCCGAACATTTGATCATTCATCATTTGGTCGGTGTTGTTGTTTGCATGAGGATTGTCGCCCTCACGATGCACATTATCACGATTATTGATATGTGGTGAATCAACGATCGCTCTGTGCTCCATTCTTATTCTCAACATTCTCGGATGTCATTTTGAGACATCGCCACAAAACAAAAAAAAAAATAATTGACATGAAACAATTATCTTTATATTCGATGACCAATAAAATAGCACATAAATTTAGGTAGGTCATACTAGCAAGGTATTCCCCGCTCTCCTCCTAGTACTTTTCTCACATCTTAGCTGAGGATCATATCCCTTAGCTCGATATCTGTTGTGACGCCCCCAAAATTAGGTATACATCACCCATCTTGGGTCGCCACTTTACATGGTACGAAATTTAAATACAACTTATTAACATAGTATGCGTGTACAATATGACATAAAGCTGTGAGTTTAAATACAAATATAAATCACTAGATATTATACAAACTCAAACAAAAAGTCCTCATTACAATTATTATCACACTATTTCATAGAATAGTGAGGACTACTAATGCTATCTTGGGACCATCACTCGTTTCCCCGACTCGCCCCGGTTATATTATCATTTCAAGAAGAACAATGAAAGAAAGGGTGAGCTCAACTAGCCCAAGAAGAAATATTATGACTAAGATAATGCGAATAAATTATCAATAGTCTTCAACAATGTTAAAGCGATAAAATACAATAGACAAACCGGTTTAATCTGCAATGAATATGCAATCCATTAAAAGAGTCAAGTAGAAAATAAAATCTACTATCTTTTATGATTTTAAAAGGTTTTTCATCACTGTTATAGCTGAGACTCAGCTTTAATAAATAATCCACATCATCGAATCACCCCGCACTACTACGCCGAGGATATTCTTAAGTATCACGATCACAATTATTCCTGCACTACGGCCAAGAATAGTTGTGTATTCATTAATGGTCATGATCATGCCAACAACTGTCCATCAATGCACTACGGCCACTGAGGATTTTTAATCACATCATTTGTAACATTACGGTCATGATTACTGTAGAATATTCCCCAGTCATAATCATACCAAGTCCATCCATGCTCTCTGTGCCATGAGATGACTTTAAAAAAATATAAACATGAGGATGATGACAATGATATAAGAATTCAATAAAACAAGTTCAAGAATTATTTTATCCAGAATTATTAACGTCCAAATTGTCAACATGATCATCGCTTTGTAGAGTAAAATTCAAGAATGATCGGAAGAATATTTCCGTGAAAGATCTTTGGATGAAACGCAAATATCAAGGATATTCTACTAATTTCATGGAGTATAGAAGTCAAAGTTTTTAACCAATTTGGGTATAATAAAGAATGGAATAACAAAAGAAATCACCATGCATGCGATATTGCCAGATAGGCGAGTTATTCAATGAGAATAATAATAACGGAACCAAAGGGGTGAAATTCACACCGGATGGGATGTTCCAACAGAATAATAAAGATGGAACCGGATCCGGTGTAAAAAACACACAGATAGGATATTCCAATGAATGATAAAGATTTTAACCGGTCGGGTGTAAAACACATGCACAGGATGTTCCAAGAATAATAAAAAGCGGAACCGGTCGGGTGTAAAACACATGTGACAGGATGTTCCAATGAGAATAATAGAAGAATGTCACCAAGTATAGGGTAAACCGGCAGATACAAAAGTTATTCCAATGTAATAAATAAAGAATGGAATAACAGAGGATTTCACCAAGTATAGGGTATGCCACGTATGACAAAGTTATGTATAGGGTATACCACTTTTACGAGTTATTCCAATGTAATAATAGTGAATGGAATAATGAAGTTCTCTTCAAGAAGAAAGAATAAACACCCTTCACCGTAAAAGAACCTGAATATGGAAGTAGTGAAGTAGCGAGAATACTCTTCTTCTTTCTATAACTTTCTCTATAGCTTCTCTCTATAATTTCTCTCTCAGAGTTTCAATGAATTCGTAAGAAAATAATGAAGGAATGAGCTTTATTTATAGGAAAATGGAATGCATAAGTAACTAATCCATGAAGCGGTCTAGATTGATTTACTTTAATCGACGGTCCATATTTAAAGAAAAATCTTTTAAATAAAATATAATATATTCTATTTATATAAACATTTTACTATGCAAACACTATGCAAATACTATGCAAAACACTACGCAAAACACTATGCAATACTATGCATAATAAAATATAATATATTCTATTTATAGAATAACTTTAATAAAGTATTCTATTTTATATAAAAAGATGTTTCGAATAAAACAAAACGTCATTATCGCTATAATAATTCATATTATTAATAAACAATAATGGAATCAAACCGAGTGACTTCTCACATAAGCATCAATAATCAATACCGTGTCTTCTTATGCAACCACACGACATCGTATTCTTTACTAAGAAAGTAGTTCAACAAGAACTACCAGTAAAACTTCCGTAGTTATTTCAATAAAATATTTTTGTCTTTTTTCTCAATCAAACAATAATTACATTGTGGGGTCCACCAATGATCGAGTAGTTGCATGCGAATATTCCTCGCTAAATAGAATATTCTCCCACCAATCGAATATAATATAACCACTTGCATACTTTGCAAAATTTATAAATATTACCCACAACTATAACATTATATCAAATTATTTCATAATATTCAAAAATAATATTTATAGAAAATTCATCTTTATTTATTAAAAGCTGGGGTCTTACACGTGGTGAAAGTTCTATTTAGCCTAGATTTAAAGAAAATGACTTTTTGACATGATCATGACCATTGGTATTATCAATGATGGAGTCCAACTGATGAATTTTAATTTGAAGAAAATATTAAACATTATTGTCTATTTGACTCTCCTAGTGGATTGCTTATTAATTCTGTTGCAAGTTATTCCTTACAAACTTCTAATGTCTTAACATTTTCTAAATCTCTGATATAATCATTGTTGAAGGCTAAAGATAATTTATTTTTGTTATCTTATTTTTGGTTATCTTACTCATGATATCATTTGTTGGGATATTAGAGCTCACTCTTTTGTTTCCTAATTCATTTTAGGAAATTAGAATGTAGCCAGTGGCTAGCGGGAAGAATTTGAGAATGGAGTGATAGTTCGAGTTAGTAGATGTAGTAGTATAGTGTACCAATAATTATAGTGAAAACTTATTATGTGTATTAATATTCTATACACAATATTGTAATAATTATGATTATGTGAGTTAATGTGATTTTTTTAACAACTTAAATTAGTTTGTGTAAACCCGAATTTGGGGGTGTCATAATTATGTATTTACCACTATATCTTATTTTCATAAATTTTTAATTTAGTTAGTATGTTGTAAAATTCATGTTATTATCAATTATATTTAATCATGTTAATAAGTTTTTAATATTAACTTATATAAGTATAAATGTTTGAATTTAAATATAATTTACTATATATTACATAAGTAGATGAATATATAAATAAAGGAATCATCAAATACTATTATTTATATTATATGAATAGATAAATTATTTTTATTAGTTAAATAATATATTTAAAAAAAAATTATATAAGATTTATAGTACACGATATTAATCAAATATAATATCAAAAATATAAATAATGCAATGCTTTTATAATAAAACTCGTGTTTCGCACGAGATTATGAGCTAGTTAATATAAAACAGACAAAATAAAAATTACAACAAAAGGTGAGGGGAATATGTAAGACCCCAACTTATTATAAATGAAATTAAATTTCCTCTATTTATTATTTTGAAATAGTAAGGGTTGATTTGATTAATGTGGTTAGTTATGAGTAAAATCATAAATATTTTAAATAAGCAAGTGGTTATAAAATATTCATTTTATCGGAGAATATTCGTTTTGGTCGTGGAATATTCTTATTGTGAGGGAATATTAAATGCACGACGAGGCGAAATTTTATGTGGGCCCCATAACGGAAAGTGATTGGATGAAGAAAGCGACAAGTATAAGTTGTTTGTATATAACTTGGTAGTAGTTATTACAATTATCATTGTTGGAATACCCGTGGTGGTTAAAACACACAAGTAGAACGCGGTATTGCACCAATTATTGATTCTTACGTAAGAAGGCACTACTCAATAATTATTACGATGAATTCTCGCTCAATATTTTATTTTATTGATTCAATAATTCTTTGCGTTAATATTTTATATTATTGTTGTTTCAATAATTGTCACTACACGATATTTTTCATTATCGGATCAATAATTCATATTATTTGAATAATATTATTAGATAACATTATTGGCAATGTCTAGAAAGTTACATACAAGGAGAGGTTTGGTCACCTAATTGTGCGCCAAAGAAGGAGAAATCCTTATTGGAAAGCCCCCTCTCACAAGGAAGGAGCGGCACGGTTGTCGATATTGTGATTACGTAATATTATTTGTGAATAATTAATTATTGATTTATATGATAAGGAAAATATTCATTTTATGTGGATATAGATGGAAAATTTTTTTAATGTGACAATTGGTGAAAATTGATATTTTATCTTTTCCGATAAAATAATTCATTTAAAAATATTATTATATTAATATAATAATGGTGATATTTTTACAATGAATGTGAGATATATGAGTATATGAGGAGGAATATTTTTGTTACTAAAAATATTTAAAACATGTTTTTCATGTTTGTGGACCTCATTTCTTGACTGAAATTTGATTTTAGCCTGTAAAATTGCCCGTTTGTGGATTTCGGTCAATTTTTGTTTGAAATTTGGAAAAACTTAAACTTACAAAGTTGTAGAGAATGGAATTTTCTATGGAAAAGATATGAGTTTCAAATTTTTCTGATAAAAGGGCTATTTATTATGAATTATTGAAGTTCCGAAGTTCCAAAATAATTGATTTTTGAAGTTTTAAATATTTTTTTTAATAAAAATGTTTTTTACACTTTGGTAGGCCCCACTTGCACATGTTAATGGCTGAATTCAGATCTTCAAAAGTGGGCATAAGAAAAATTAAAAAAATAATATTATTTCATTAAATTTTCTGCTTTGGTGTTCTAAGTATTTTCTTATAAATAGGGTGCTTAGGTTAGAATTGAAAATCACACCAGAAATTGAAGTTTTCTCTCTCTATATTATCGAGCGTATTCTTGTGAGTATTTTGAGTATACTTTGAGTATTGCTATACGGTGCAAGTTCCTTCAAAGATTATATCGATATTCGGCCGTAAATACTATTCTTTTCGAGGTAAGGGATATTATTTTTTTAAAATGATATTATTTCTTCTAATATCATTATGCCGGAATATTGGTAAGATTTTTCTTGTGAAATTCTTGTCTTTTAGTGTTGGGGTTACTATTCACGTATACGACACTATTCACGAATACGACACTATTCACAAAAAAAATTAAATTTTCATTTTTGGTCCAAAACTAGCTTTGATTGTATCCATGTTTTGATCATTCTTGAATTTTACTTCACTATGATTATTAATGAAGTATTTTTGAACTCGAATTGTTTAAAGTACGAATCCTTAATATATGTTCTTTTGTTTCACTGGATTCGTTTTCTTTAAAATATTTTTCATCATCCTCAGTCCCAAATGATGATATTACTGAATATCTTTGGCATGTAGTGCAAAGATGGTTGATTTTCTTATGAATATCTTTTGCCCGTAGTGCAAAGATGTACAGGTGTTGAGATGAACATGACCAACTGATGAATATCTTTGGCCTGTAGTGCAAAGATGAATATTTGATTCAAGATGTATATTGATTGATGTTACATGGATAAAATATTGATGATGGACTTTTAAATTCATAGATAATAGTAGATTTCATTCTCTACATAACTATTCTATGAATTATTATTTCCACTGCAAATATTGATCTGAAACTTGTTGTCTATTGTATTTTATCAGATTTTTCCCTGTTGAAGACTAACGATAATTTGTTCTATATTATCTTAGTCATAATATTCTTTACTGGGCTAGTTGAGCTCACCCTTTTCCTTTTTGTTCCATTTTTCTTCTCAAGAGGTGAGAATGTAGCGAGTTCTAGTTGGGGTGTGGAATGAAGGTTCTAGAAAGTCGTTTTAGTAGTCCTCACCATTTTTGTAAAATAATGTATCAATAATTATAATGATGACTTATTTTGAGTGTGAATATTGTCTAGATGACAATATTTGTATTTAAACTCACAGTTTATGTGTTGTATTAATAAAGTGGTAGTTGTTTCTGTACCATGTTATTGACAACTCAAAATGGGTGATGTATACCTATTTTGGGGGCGTCACAGTTGGTATCAGAGCTTAGGGATATGGTCTCTGGCGGAGATCGGGGAATAAAACTAGGAGGGGAGAGACGAGTAAAACCTTCGCTAGTGTGTCTTACCTAAGCTTATTTGTTGGTTGGTCAGTATATAGTGATATTATGCGATATGTTGATTTCTTTAATTAACCCTTATTTTATGGCAGTATTTGAGAATGTCGACTGAGAATGTTAATAGTGGAGTAAATGAGACCGTGGAGACTCCTTTACTCACCAACGAGGAGAACGTGCAATAGGCTGGCAATGTTTCTCCTGTGAACAATACCACTGAGCAGATGATGAACGACGGGATGTTTAGAAGTTTTTTGCAGTTCATGCAAAATCAGACGAGGGAGACTCGTGCACAAAATACAGGTGGAAATCATAAGAACGCACGGTTTGTCACAACCAAGCAGTTCAAAGAGTTGGGACCACCAGAATTCTGGGGAAAGCCGGATCCGATTAAGGCAAAAACGTGGGTCAAATAAATTACCAAGATATTCGATGTCTTGGGATGCACGGAGGAACTGAAGGTTCCATTCGCCACCTTTATGTTCCGTAATGAGGCAGATTATTGGTGGGAATCTATGAAGTGTACCCATCCAGCCGCACTCAACATGTCTTGGGAGACATTTCAGAAACTGTTCAATGACAAGTACTTTCCTGAAAGTATTCGTCATATGAAGGAAGTGGAGTTTATTAGATTGGAACAAAACAACATGACGGTGTCCCAGTACGAGGCGAAGTTTACAGAGTTATCCAGGTTTGCACTTCATTTGGTGGAGAATGAGGAACGTATGACGCGGATGTTTCTGAGAGGTTTGAAACCCGACATACGTCAATATCTCATTTCTCATAAATTTTCTCTCTATTCAGATGTTTTCAACAGGGCTCAATTATTAGAGCGAGATTGTGACGCCCCCAAAATAGGTCCATTCCACCCAACCTAGTCTGAGTCGCCAAATACATGGTACAGAAACAACTACAACTTCATTATTACAATTGTCATGCAAAATACAACAACACATACTGTGAGTTTAAATACAAATATTGTCTTCTAGACAATATCAACACTCAAATGAAGTCCTCATTACAATTATTGATACACTATTTTACAGAATAGTGAGGACTACTAAAACAACTATCTTGAACCATCACTCCATACCCCGACTAGTTCCCGCTATATTCTCGCCTCCTGAGAAGAAAAATAGAACAAAAAGGAAAAGGGTGAGCTCAACTAGCCCAGTAAAGAATATTATGACTAAGATAATGTACAAAAAATTATCCTTAGTCTTGATAAGGGAAAATCGATAGAATAATACAATAGACAACAAGTTTTAGATCAACAACTGCAGCGAAAACAACAATTCATTATAAGAGTTAAGTAGATAATGAAATCTACTATCATCTATGAATTTAAAAGTCCATCATCGATATTTTATCTCTGTAACATCAATCGATATACATCTTGAATCAAATAGTCATCTTTGCACTACAGGCCAAAGATATTAATCAGTCGGTCATGTTCATCTCAACACCTGTTCATCTTTGCACTATGGGCCAAAGATATTCATCAAGAAATCATTCATCTTTGTACTACAGGCCAAAGATATTCAGTTATATCATCATTTAGGACTGAGGATGATGAAAATTATTTTAAAGAAAATGAATCCAGTGAAACAAAAGAATAAATTTTAAGGATTCGTATTTTAAACAATCCAAGTTCAAAAATACTCCATAATAAACTATTGTAGAGCAGAATTCAAAAATGAAGATCAAAACATAGATCCAATCAAAGATAGGAACCATAATAGACAATCTTGGACACAGAAAAGAAAATTTAATTTTTCTGTGAATAGTGTCGTATTTGTGAATAGTGTCATATACGTGAATAGTAACGTATACGTAAATAGTAACTCCGACACTAAAAGGTAGAAATTTCACAAGAAAAATCTTTATGCTTCGTGAATAGTACTCGTGAATAGTAACTCGTGAATAGTAACTCATGAATAGTAACTCGTGAATAATAACTCTGACATAAAAAGATCAGATTTTCACGAGAAAAATCTTACCAATATTCCGGCATAATGATATTGAAAGAAATAATATCATTTCTAAAAAAAATAAAATCTCTTACCTCAAAAGAATAGTACTTCTGGCTGGAATATCAGATATAACGCTGAAGGAAACTTGCACCGTATAACAACACTCAAGATATCAAAATACTCACAAGAATACGCTCGATAATATAGAGAGAGAAAACTTCAGTTTCTGGTGTGATTTTCAATTCTAACCTAAGCACACTATTTATAGGAAAATGCTTAGAAAACCAAAGCAGAAAATTTAATAAAATAATATATTTATAATCAAATTTTCCTTTGTCCACCACATCAAAAACACATTTTCCACACAAAAAAATGAAAAACATGTTTAAAACAATTTTTGTAACAAAATCAATTCAGACTCAATATTTCGGATCTTCAATAATTCATAATAAATAGCCCTTTTATTTGAAAAATTCAAATCTTATATCCATTCCATAGGAAATTTAATTCTCTACAACTTTGCAGAAGAAAGTTTTTCCAAATTTCAAACAGAAATTGACCGAAATCCACATACGGATGATTTTACAGGCTATAATCAAATTTTAGTCAAAAATGGGGTCCATCAACACACAAAACATGTGTTAAACATTTTTTTGTAACAAAAATACTCTTCCTCATTTATTCATATATTACACATTCATTGTAAAAATATCACCATTATTATATTATTAAAATATAATAATATATTTAAATGAATTATTTTATCGAGAAAAGATAAAATATCAAATTTTAAGAATTGTCACATTAAAATTTTCTCCATCTATATCCACATAAAATGAATATTTTTTATCATATAAATCAATAATTAATTATTCACAAATAATATTACGTAATCATAATATCGACAACCAGCCGTTTCAGGAAAGAGGAGCTTTTAATAAGGATTTCTCCTTCTTCGGCCAAGCAATTAGGTAACTAAACCTCTCCTTAGATGAACTTTCTAGACATTGCCAATAATGCTATCTAATAATATTATTCAAATAATATGAATTATTGATCCGATAATGGAAAAAATGTAGTAGTGACAATTATTGGAACAACAATAATATAAAATATCAACGTAGCAATTATTGAATCAATAAAATATAATATTGAGCAAGAATTACCGTAACAATTATTGAGTAGTGCCTTTTACGTAAGAATCAATAATTGGTGCAATGGTAAGTGCTATTGTGTTTTAACCAAGGGTATTCCAACAAAGATAAACTGTAAGAACTACGCCGTTATTTATAAACAACTTATACTTGTCATTTTCTTCATCCAATCGCTCAAGTTATGGGGCCCACACAAGGTCAAGGCCGTCGCATACGAATATTCCTCGACAGCAAGAATATTCCATGACTAAACGAATATTCCTGACAACAATGAATATTTTATAACCACTTGCTTATTTGAAATATTTGAGTATTTTACCCACAACTAACCACATTAATCAAATAAACCCTTACTATTTCAAAATAATAAATAAAGGAAATTCCATTTTATTTATAAAAAAAAATCGGGGTCATACAGAGATAACGAGTACGTTCAACCGAGGGACCACAACCAGGATCATACCGGTGACAGCAGTCATCAGAACAACGATAACCAATGGAAAAAGAAAAATACGGACAAAAATGGTAACCACTCTGGTGGCAATCATGGCCATGAAAATTGAAGAAGCGAGTCGGGGGGGAGATTATAAAAAGAGGAGATTCAACAATGACTATGTGAAGACGTCAGCACCAGCAGCAACTGGTTCTAAGGGAGGGGAACGACCACCGGTTATATGCTATAAATGCGAGAAAGAGGGACATATCAGCCCAAACTTCCCACAACAGTTCAAGGTATGTTATAATTGTGTAAAGGAAGGACATATCGCTCGAGATTGTACAGTAGCGAAACCAAGTCCAGCGAGGATGGTGACTCAAAAGGTCATCCCAGAAAAAGTCAAAGTCAACGGTTCTCGGAAGAAGCGTTTGTCGTGACGACGTCAAAATGCGAGGAACCCAAACGAGGTGATCACGGTAAGCTAATCATAAATTTTGCATGAAGTTAATACCTTACTAGATCTGCCGCTACCCATTCATTTAACTCTCCTGCTTGTGCTCAATGTTTAAACTTGACTCCGGAGAAATTAGACTTTGATTTATCTGTGGAGACTCTGTTAGGAGAAACTTTCATCACATCCACTGTTTATAAATCTTGTTTGATCCAAGTTGGCACCATCACATTACCTGTTGACCTTATCTCTTTAAAGATACTTGCTTTTGATGTGATTTTAGGGATTGATTGGTTAACTACTCATCATGCCAAAATTGATTGTTTTCGTAAGGTTGTTAGTTTTCATATTCCTAACCAACCCTGTTGTATGTAATTCAAGCAACTAAACCACTAAAATCAATCACTGTCATATCAAGTTATAAAGCTATTCGTTTATTAAAAAACGGATGTCAAGCTTTCTTAGCCCATGTTATGGATTTGAATAAAGACACGTCGAATTTGAATAATATTCCTGTTGTTAGTAAATTTCCTGACGTATTTCCTGAAGAACTTCCCGGTCTACCCCAGAGCGTGAAGTTGAATTCTTTATTGATCTTGAACCTGGTACAAAGCCCATTTCTAAAACCCCATATCGAAAGGTTCCTATTGAACTTCAGGAGTTAAAGGTCCAACTACAGGAGTTGTGGACATCGGCTTCATTCGTCCTAGTACATCTCCTTGGGGTGCTCCTGTTTTATTTGTAAAGAAGAAAGATGGAAGTATGCGACTTTGTATTGACTATCGAGAATTAAACCATGTCACTATCAAGAATAGGTATCCGCTACCTCGTATTGATGACCTGTTTGACCAGTTACAAGGAGCATAATTTTTTTCAAAGATCGATCTTCATTCTGGATATCATTAGCTGAAGATTAGAACTGAGGATATTCCAAAGACTGCCTTTAGAACTCGGTACGGGCATTATGAATTCTTAGTTATGTCTTTTGGATTGACTAATGCTCCTGCGGCTTTCATGGATATGATGAACCGAATATTCAAGGAATATTTGGATCAGTTCGTTGTTGTCTTTATTGATGACATCCTCATATATTCCAAAAGCCGTGAAGATCATGAGCACCATTTGAACCTGGTACTCCAAAGGCTTCGTGAAAACAAGCTTTATGCTAAGTTGAAGAAATGCGAGTTCTGGCTTAAGGAAGTAGCATTTCTTGGGCAAGTTGTGTCAAAACATGGAGTATCTGTTGACCCGACGAAGATTGAAGCAATACAAAGTTGGGAGCAACCCAAGTTTCCATTGATCAAAACGTAGCTTCGGGCTTTAATTGGTTATTATCGGAGATTCGTGGAAGGATTTTCTCGAATCGCTACTCCGTTAACTCAACTGACTCAGAAAGATACAAAATTCATATGGAGCGAGGAATGCGAGAAGAGTTTTCAAGAGTTTAAGAGGAGACTTATTTCGGAACCTATGTTGATAATACCATCTGGTTCGGATGGACTTGTTATCTATAGCGATTCTTTGGGCAAAGGGTTAGGGTGTGTTCTCATGCAACATGGGAAAATCATAGCCTATGCCTCGCGATAACTTAAAGAATATGAGAGGAATTATCTTACTCATGATCTAGAGTTGGCAGTAGTCATTTTCGCGCTAAAGATCTGGAGGCACTATCTATATGGGAGAAAGTGGAGATATATTTAGACCATAAAGCCTCAAATATTTCTTCACCCAAAAGGAACTCAACACGCGGCAATGACTTTGGCTCGAGCTGTTAAAAGATTACAACCACACCATTCAATACCATCCTGGAAAAGCAAACGTGGTAGCTGACGCGTTGAGTAAAAGATTATATGCAAGAACGAGTGCGATGATGTCAAGTATACGCATAGAGCTAACTTTAATCGATAAAGTTAAAGTTTCTCAAGCCACAGACCCGGAGCTGACGCGTATGAAGAAGAGAGTACAAGAAGGGGTTATTCCAGAGGCAGGAATCGATGAAGAAGGAATACTTCGAGTCCACTCCAGACTTTTTGTTCTTAACGATTCTGATTTGAAGAACAAGATCATGATGGAGGCACACAATACACCATTTGTAATCCATCCTGGAAGTACCAAAATGTATCGTGATCTTCGACATACATTTTGGTGGAACAATATGAAGAAAGAGATTGCAAAGTTTATCTCGAGGTGTTTAACTTGTCAATGTGTAAAGACAGAGCATCAAGTGCCTAAGGGTCCATTGCAACCATTTGAGATTCTGAAATAGAAGTGGCAACACATTACCATGGATTTTGTTACGGGTCTTCCCACGATTTCTCAAGTCATAGATGCGATTTGGGTTATTGTTGATAGATTAACTAAGTCTTCTCACTTCTTGCCGATACGGGAGACTTATTCCCTTGAACTTCTTGCTCGTATGTATGTGAATGAGATTGTGAGATTGCATGACATGCCAGTATCCATAGTTTTGGATCGTGACCCAAGATTCACTTCATGATTTTAGGTTAATTTGCAAAAAGCTATGGGCACGGATTTACGATTCAGTTCGGCATACCATCCTCAAACGGAGGGACAATCAGAGAGGACTATTCAAACTCTTGAAGATCTATTAAGACTCTGTGTCTTGGACTTCAAAGGGAGTTGGGATAAGTATTTACCATTGGTGGAATTCTCCTACAACAACAGTTATCAAGCAAGTATAGGTGTGGCCCCATTTAAAGCATTGTATGGATGAAAGTGTCGCTCTCCAGTATGTTGGGACGAGGTGGGTGAAACAACATTGTTGGGACCAGAGTTGGTACGTATGACTACAGAAAAGATCCAAATAATTCGACAACGATATACAAGCAGATGCAGGATCGATAAAAAGAGTTATGCGGATCTTCATCGAAAGGACGTGGAATTTAGTATTGGGGATCATGTATTGTTGTGTGTTGCTCCATGGAAGGGAGTTATAAGATTTGGGAAGAGAGGAAAACTCAATCCACGATTTATTGGTCCATTTCAGATTCTTGACCGAATAGGAAATGTGGCTTATAGACTCGCGTTACCTCCAAGTATGTCTCGTGTTCATAATGTTTTTCATATATCTGTGCTTCGTAAATATGTGAAAGACCCGAACCACGTTATTGAGTTAGAACCGGACGAGATAGCCGAAGACTTAACGTACGAGGAGGTACCTGTCAAGATATTGGATAGGAAGGAGCATGTTCTATGCACAAAGGTCATACCCCAAGTCAAAGTTTTGTAGAGAAACCATGCTATTGAGGAAATGACCTGGGAGTTGGAAACGAAAATGAAAGCGAGGTATCCTCACCTTTTTGAAACACCAGGTACATATGTTAATTTTGAGGACGAAATTTCATAAGGAGAGGAGGTTGTAAGACCCCAACTAATTATAAATTAAATTAAATTTCCTCTATTTATTATTTTGAAATAGTAAGGGTTGATTTGATTAATGTGGTTAGTTATGGGTAAAATGCGCAAATATTTTAAATAAGCAAGTGGTTATAAAATATTCATTTTATCGGAGAATATTCGTTTGGTCGTGGAATATTCTCTTTGTCGGGAATATTAAAATGACATAGTGACCTTGTGTGGGCCCTATAACGGAAAGCGATTGGATGAAGAAAACGACAAGTATAAGTTGTTTATATATAACAACGTAGTTGTTACCGTTAATACTGTTGGAATACCCGGTGGTTAAAACACAGTAGAACACGGTATTGCACCAATTATTGATTCTTACGTAAGAAGGCACTACTCAATAATTGGTACAGTAGTTACTGTTCAATATTTTATTTTATTGATTCAATAATTATTGCGTTGATATTTTATATTATTGTTGTTTCAATAATTTTCACTACACAGTATTTTCCATTATTAGATCAATAATTCATATTATTTTAATAATATTATTAGATAACATTATTGGCAATGTCTAGAAAGTTCCGTCTAAGGAGAGGTTTGGTCACCTAATTGCGCGCTAGTAAGGAGAAATCCTTATTGGAAAGCCCCCTCTTTCCTGGGAATGGTCTGGTTGTCGATATTGTGATTCTATAATATTATTTGTGAATAATTAATTATTGATTTATATGATAAGAAAAATATTTATTTTATGTGGATATAGATGGAAAAAATTTTATTGTGACAATTGATAAAAATTGATATTTTATCTTTTCCGATAAAATAATTCATTTAAAAATATTATTATATTAATATAATAATGGTGATATTTTTATAATGAATGTGGGATATATGAGTATATGAGGAGGAGGATTATTTTTATTACTAAAAATATTTAAAACATGTTTTTCATGTTTGTGGACCCCATTTCTTGACTGAAATTTGATTTTAGCCTGTAAAATCGTCCGTTTGTGGATTTCGGTCAATTTCTGTTTGGAATTTGGAAAAACTTAAACTTACAAAGTTGTAGAGAATGAAATTTCCTATGCAAAAGGCATAAGGTTCGAATTTTTTTGATAAAAGGGCTATTTATTATGAATTATTGAAGTTCCGAAGTTCAAGAATAATTGATTTTTGAAGTTTTAAATATTTTTTTTAATAAAATTTTTTTTACACTTTGGTAGGCCCCACTTGCACATGTTAATGGCTGAATTCAAATCTTCAAAAGTGGGCGTAGGAAAAATTTAATAAATAATATTTTTATTAAATTTTCTACTTTGGTGTTCTAAGCTTTTTTCTATAAATAGGGTGCTTAGGTTAGAATTGAAAATCACACCAGAAATTGAAATTTTCTCTCTCTATATTATCGAGTGTATTCTTGTGAGTATTTTGATACTTTGAGTGTTGCTATACAGTGCAAGTTCCTTCAGCGTTATATATGATATTCCAAATGTATATCTTATTCTTTTCGAGTAAGGGATATTATTTTTTAAAATGATATTATTTCTTCTAATATCATTATCTAGGAATATTGGTAAGATTTTTCTTGTGAAATTCTTGTCTTTTAGTGTTTGGGGTTACTATTCACGATATCACGACATTATTCACGATATCTTCAACTATTCATGAATACATCACTATTCACAAAAAAATTAAATTTTCATTTTTTGTCCAAATTATCTATTATGGATACTAGCTTTGATTATATCCATGTTTTGATCATTCTTGAATTTTACTTCACTATGATTATTAATGAAGTATTTTTGAACTTGGATTGTTTAATGTACGAATTCTTGATATTTGTTCTTTTGTTTCACTGGATTCGTTTTCTTTAAAATATTTTTCATCATCCTCAGTCCTAAATGATGATATTACTGAATATCTTTGGCCTGTAGTTCAAAGATGGTTGATTTTCTTATGAATATCTTTGGCCCGTAGTGCAAAGATGTACAGGTGTTGAGATGAACATGACCAACTGATGAATATCTTTGGCCTGTAGTGCAAAGATAAATATTTGATTCAAGATGTATATTGATTGATGTTACAGGGATAAAATATTGATGATGGACTTTTAAATTCATAGATAATAGTAGATTTCATTCTCTACATATCTCTTCTATGAATTATTATTTTCGTTGCGAATATTGATCTGAAACTTGTTGTCTATTGTATTTTATCAGATTTTTCCCTGTTGAAGACTAACGATAATTTGTTCTATACTATCTTAGTCATAATATTCTTTACTGGGCTAGTTGATCTCACCCTTTTCCTTTTTGTTCCATTTTTCTTCTCAGGAGGCGAGAATGTAGCGAGTTCTAGTCGGGGTGTGGAATGAAGGTTCTAGAAAGTCGTTTTAGTAGTCCTCACCATTTTTATAAAATAATGTATCAGTAATTGTAATGAGGACTTATTTTGGGTGTGAATATTGTCTAGATGACAATATTTATATTTAAACTCATAGTTTATGTGTTGTATTAATAAAGTGGTAGTTGTTTCTATACCATGTTATTGACAACTCAAAATGGATGATGTATACCTATTTTGGAGGCGTCACAGAATATATATATATATATATATATATATATATATATATATGTATTTGGGGGCGGAAGCAAAAATTCATTAAAATGATAATAACAGAGTAATGAATATAACACGGTTAATTCACTAAATAAAAATAGTTTATAATTAACTGAAATATGTACAAACGAAAAGAAATATAAAATGACTTACAATTAACTCAAAACATTTAGAGAAGAAGAGAAGGAGGGGTTAAGTAGGCTAACAGTGGTAGAAACTAAAGATTAGTCTGAGAAGGAGCTCAGAGTCTTTCCAAGTTTTGAAGTCTGCTTAGCCAAATGAGTTCAGTTTCCTTTTATAGAACAAGGAAAGAGAACTATTACATTCACTGGGGTAAAGTAAGAAACAAATTACTTAAGGGAGAAACATTTTACTTAAGTAAAAGCAAAAGTAAAAGTACAGACACATTACTATTGATGAATAGTGACTACTTTTACTATTGATAAACAGTGCTACAGTGCTGACTTTTTTATTATTCATGGACGCTTTCGGCAACTTTTGACAAAGGGGCCGACAACATTTGACCCAGCAGCTGCTTTCAGTGGAAAAGAAAGAGCATCTTTCGACTTTGAAGGTTACTGGGGTAGGAGTGTATGACTGGAGCTGCTTTTGGTGGAAAAGCAGATTCTTTTGGTGATTGGTACTGAGAAAGTCTTTTGGTGTCTTAGGGGAAAATCTTGATTTACTATAGATTTCAGGCGAATGGGTCCTGAGCATCCTGTAGATTGATGGTGCCATATGGATCATACTAACCATTATCATCTACAAATTGGCTGACTGAATCACCCTAAGAAGAATGATTAGAAGCCTCCTCATGTATGGCTTCATCAATTCTTTTGTTAAGTGCTTGGACAATCTTTATTAATTCTTTACTGGATCAATCTTTGAAATCTGAGACCTTACGGGAACAAGAAGAACCTGTAGGACTGACTCTAGGATCTTTTGACTTAGACTCTTTGGGTTTGGATTCTTTTGATTGACTGGAAGGCTCTTTGGAAGAAACTGGAAGAACCTTGAAAGGGGCTGTGGGAAATTCTAACTGAACTTGACTGATAATCCTGTTGACATCAAACTTATCCCACCATTTGATGAAAAAACAGCGGGAAGAAGAGAAGCGGATCAAAAGAGGTGTGACTATATATCGAGGATCGTTACTTTAGGAGGAGTATCAATATCATATCGCCACCTAAGAATCCGAGGATCTTATATTTACTTACGAATAGAAGGATTTGAGGAAAACCTTCATATTTGGATTGGGTTTCTTGTGGATCTGAAGTGGTTAAATTGAACCTTCAAGAGAGATGGAAGGAGATCATAAGTGGAACCAAACTGTGCCACCAATGAGCGAACAAGTGCGTATATATATATATATATATATATATATATATATATATATATATATAAAGGAGAGTATGCAAGGTATGTTAGATAAAAGGTGAGCTTAAGATCGGGATAGTGATCCATTGCTAAAAGGGGTATGCAAGGTATGTTAGATAGGGGTGAACTTAAGATCGAATCAGATATATATATATATATATATATATATATATATATATATATATATATATGATAGGATCGGATCAGTGTATACCCTTTATCTTACTCACCGTGCTCACCCTCTTTTATGACAGGACCGGCTGACGGTTGATCATCAACCGCCGTCTATACTTTTAGCGACGCTTATATGTTGTCCGTCGCTAAAAGTATGAGCGACGATTATATAAGATGACCAAATCGTCACGGGTCCGCTGCTAAAGGGGTGAGGTGAGCACGGTGAGTAAGATAAGGGTATGCACTTGATCCTCTCTCTCTCCTCTCTATATATATATATATTAGTGTTTGATTTATTAATATAATAGTATAAAAATTATAATTAATATAATTTATCAAATATAGAGTTCATTTAAAATATATTAAAATCATTACAAAAATATTTTTGAAACCCAATTTCTTGATTATTTTTTATAATTGTCTCATTTTCAATGACATCATAGACATCATTTTCAATGTAAGAATTTATATTATATTTTTATTTAAAGGTGATCACAATTTTATCATAATAACCGTACTAATTGCCCCCTTGAAGATTTGCCGCTGATTCAGACAATTTCTGAATCCAAACAACAATAAAGGAATTGAATTGAAAAAAATGATAGATAAGATGAATTTTAAATTATTTTTAAATTCAATATTAATAAGATTAGCTAAAAATATAAAATAGTAACAGATATATTATAATTAGTAGTATTTTTAGATAATTTATGATAGTATTATTGTATTGATAAAAAATAAAAAAGAATTATCACTTTTGATTTTAAAAAGAATCCTCCTATATATTGAAAAAAATTTACGCTAAATTACAATTGCCGAAATTTATCAATAAATGAGATTGGTAGGAATTATAGAAGTCTCACTAATACTTATCAGCGTAACTGATAATCAAAAAATTGACGTAAAAATTTGCAATATATATTCTTTTTTTAAAAAAATATATCTCAGACTTGTTTCAATTAAGACAAAAAGCACTTTTTCACCACTATGGTTGTAGTGTTTTAACCAATTAGCCACTGTGCTTTTAAAAATTCAATTAGCCCACTGTACTTTTTAAAAATATTCAATCAACCTATTCCGTCCAATTTTGCAGACGGTCGTTAAAAAATTGGGTTGATTTTCCTACGTGGCTTTAAAAATTTAAATTCTAATGATGTGTATTTGCTGATTGGGTCAACAAGACCAATCAGTTAAGCCTTCGTGGAATGGACGGGAGGAAACCGTAGCAAACAAAAGAAAAACAAAGTGGGGGTCTCTAAGGCTCAAAAGCAAAACTTTGTCTGAGAAGAAATCGAGGAAGGAAGTGGGGGTCTCTGGCGACACAAACAGACGAACAAGGTGGGGTATCAATCCAATAAAGTTAGGGTTCCAATCGTCTACCATATTAAGCGAGACAAACAGACGAACAAGGTGGGGTACATTCCAAGAAAGTTAGGGTTCCAATCGACTACCGAACATGTAAGTGTGGTCTGGGTTCCACCAATTTTTGTCTGTAACATAAAATATTACACTTTTTTTCATCTTTGTTTTTTCTTAAAAGCGAAGGTATACAGTGTTGATAGGAAGTATTGCACTTTTTCATCTTTGTTTTTTCCAATCCCCAGGTTCTCATATGAAGTATTGCACTTTTATGCATCAGTGAAAATGAAATACTTGATGATATTTTGGATTTAAATATGAATGATATTTTGGATTTATCAGTGAAGTTATGGCTACCAACATTAGTGTAAAAGTGTTTTTTCCCTAATAGTTGGTAGCCATAACTTCACTGATTGTCAAACCCCTAATAGTGTAAAAGTGTAAAAGGGCTTTTTCCCTAATAGTTGGTAGTCATAACTTCACTGATTATAGAGTTTGTAAATTGAATTGATAAATGGAAATCACATAGGTTTAAGAGTTAAGAAATCATAAAAAGAAATTAAGGTTTAGTGTTTCTTTAATGTTTATAGTTGTGTTTCTTTAATGTTTACAGATTTCTTTAATTGGTGACCATGTAATAAGTTTATTCAGTAAATGGTCATGGTACTAACAAATTGAACATGTTGTTTAATGCAGCATGAACTACTTTGATGTTGAATTGTACCATGGAGGTCAGTTTGTTACTAAGGAGGATGGATCATATGTTTATGATGGTGGAAGGAAACAAACTTATAAGGGGGCTGATGGAGATTACTTGAATGTTGAGAGGATGGTGAAGTTGGTAAAACACCTATGGTATAAAAGACACTTTGATATGTACTTCAAATTAGTGGGGTGGACTTTGAAGGAGGGTCTAGAACTTCTTCATGATGACAATAGTTTAAGACTGCTAATTGATGAAGCTATGAAAACTGGGAAGATTGATATATACTGTGACCATAAGGATAATAAAGAAACACCTGATGAGGTTGATGTTAGAGATGAGGAAGCACCAAAGCAGACAAATGATGAGGAAAGTGATGCTACTTATGAGGAAATTGATGAGGAGGAAAGTGATGCTACTGATGATGATGAGAATGAGGAGTTGATAAATATAAGGAGAAGAAAGGGACTGATAAAAAAATCAAGAGGACAAGAGTTGGTTTTGGATTGTGAAGTAAACTTTGATGAAGATTCAGTTGATATTGGTCACTTACATGTTGAGAAAGTTGGGGCTTCATCTATCCCAAGACAGCAACCAAATGTGGAAGCTGGTACATAAGAGAGCAGTAGCAGGGGAAAAAAGACCAAGTCATCCAGAAAAACTAAGGCTGCAGAGGTGGAAGTTGAACCAACATTTTCAGATGTTGAGGATGAGTTGGGGTTTGGGACAAAAGGAATGAGGCCTTGGGTAGAAACTGAAGAAAATTCTGATGATGGGATTCCTCCAAGTGGTGATTCTAGTAGTAACAGTGATTGGGAAGTAGAGGAGCCACAAAGGAAAAAAGAAAAGAGTGGTTCCAACATATAATCCCAACACTCCAATTAGCAAGATAAAATTTGAAGTTGATATGATATTCACTGGTGCTGAACAGTGTAGGGAAGCTATAGTGAATTATGCAGTTGGTAATGGAAAGGGAATCTATTTTTCTGTTAAAGAGAAAACAAGAATTCAAGCAAAGTGTGCCACTATCTGTCCATGGGGGTTGTGGGCTAGTTATGTGCCACTTGAGAAGGTGTTTCAAATTAAATCATATAATGAACAACATTATTGTGTGAGGAAAATAAGGATTAGGATTTTTAGGTCTAGACGGTTGGTTGACAATTTTGGGGGTACAATAAGAGCAAAACCAAGAATGAAGTTGAGGGAAATACAGGCTGCAATTAAACAAAAGTTTGGACTGCAATCATCATTACCTTAGTGTCGACGAGTAAAGAAAATGGCTTTAAGTGAAATTGAGAGCACCTTGAAGGAGCATTATGCTAAAGTCTGGGACTATGGGAATGAGATCCTAGCTACAAATCTTGGGAGCACAGTCCAAATTAGAGGTGATGGGGGCACTCCACCTAGATTCCAAATAATGTACATTTTTTTTAAAGTTGTTAAACAAAATTGGTTGGAAGGATGTAGACACATAATAGGGCTTGATGGTTGTTTCTTAAAGATATACTGTATGGGTGAGTTATTGTCTGTTGTTGGTAGGGATGTAAATAACCAAATGTTTCCAATTGCTTGGGCAGTGGTTGAAAGTGAGAACAAGGAGTCCTGGAGTTGGTTTTTAGGTCTATTGCTTGAGGATGTTGGCCTGGAATTAGGTAGAGGATGGAAAATATAAGGTAGACTTAGAGATTATGAGTTGTTCATGTGGGATATGGCAGTTATCTGGAATTCCTTGCCACCATGGAGTAATTGAAATCCTTCATATGGAACAACCAATTGAGAACTATGTTGATTCCTGCTATTATGTGGATACTTACCTGAAATCATATAACCACTTGTTAATTCCAATGGGGGGTTCAAATGAATGGCCTCTTTCCAACATGACAACATTGTTACCTCCACCAACCAAGAGAATAGCAGGCAGACCTAAGAAAAATAGGAGGAAGGATCCTAATGAAGAGCCCAACAGCAAGACCAAGTCATCTAGGAAAAGGACTCCTGTTAGGTGTTGTTGCTCGATTTCGCAATCGATAAACACGCGCAAGTATATGCGGTCAACAAGTAATATAATGATAAGAGAGTTGTCGAACCCACGAGGACAAAGACTTAAAAGAAAACAAATACTAAGGCAAAGTCGTTACTAAACTTATCTAAACGAGTAAAAACAAGTGGTTGGTCAAGCTATTTCAATAAGACTATAAAATTAAGAGAAGTAGTTGCGCTAGGAAGTCAAGATAGGATTACAACTCCCCTAATGCGTCGCCTAATCTCCTAACTCTCCAAATTATAAACGAATCAAGGAATGGTCAACCGAGAACATTAAATACGCATAATCTTCTGTCGAAGGTCAAATGCACATCCCTAACTAGCTAAATCACAATATGTCTATTGGTGACAATAACTAGGTCAAGGTCATTAAGCTAAGTCTCAAGGCCACACAAGGCAAATAGGGATATTTCTATCCTATTAGCATATTATGCACACATTCCAATGTCATGGTCATAACAGGTGTTGTTGTATTTAAAGACAGATAATAACATCCATTTATCAATTTCTATCACTATCAATCCCAATTTCTTTATCAAGCAATCAGACATTAAATACGAAATACAATAACCCATTCCAAAATGATTCATTATATAAAAGAGGAGAGAAAGTTGATTAAGCTAATCATAAGGTTACATTGCAATCCTAAAAATGGAGTTAGTTCATAACTATGGTACTAACACGCATTTTCAATACATTACACATTATCAGACAAATACAAACAAATGGGAGATTTGAATTAAGAAAACCCCTGTTTTGAAGTGTTCTTCCTCCAAATCTTCTCTTCACGTGTAGAGCTATGAGTTCTGTATCGGATGCAATAACTATCCTTCCCTTCACAAGCTTCTTTCTCTTCTAGAAAAATAAAAGACACAAAATAAATCCTAGTCTAAGCAATAAGTTCTCTATTGATATCTCTGATATCTGATGATGAATGCAGGCAGCTTCGCTTTCTATGTATACTTGTCCGCTCTTTCTCCTAGGTCATTAAAGACTCTTTACTGTTTGGGCACAGAGCTTCATGTACACTTTGACGAGCTTAAGCTTAACAAAGTTGCTGGGCACGAGAAGTATTTGAAGCGCCTAAACTTTCATTGGGCGCGCTAGTTTTCGTAGAGTTTCTCACTATCATTCGGTACAATGTACACATGAATCATTAATACTTAATGGCGTCGGGCACCACTTTGAAGAGGCTCAACAATGGCCAACAAGACGGCCGACTGTAAGTGTAACTCTTGGCCATGCAAGTGCCAATACAGGAAAAATATCCAAGAAAGCTGGAACAATCTGTAAAGCAAGCCTGTAGAGAACTTAAACTTAAATATAATATAATATATATATATATAAGTTAACTAAAAGCTTGAAAATAGGCAACAACTTAAGCAATAAAGGGACTAATTTGCGGGTATAAATTCCACTCATCAAATATCCCCAAACTTAAGCTTTTGCTTGTCCTCAAGCAAACTATCAGACATCCATACCCCTATAAAAGAAGATACAAATGAACACTAATACTAACAACTAAAATAAAAGCCACTAAGTGAAAACATAAACATCCTTTAAGAATAGGGCAAAAACGCATGCGAACGAGGGCATAAAGTCTAAAAATAAACAAGAGACTGTAATAGATCCGTTCAGTGTGTGTGTGAAGACCACAAATCTAAAATAGCCATAACCCAAATTAAGATCATACAATCGACCGTGATAACCAATAGGCAAATATGCAACTCACATACATAACAAGTGTTAATACAAGACGCAAAAACACGAAAGGCCCGAAAGTTCTAGGATAGCAAAGTAAAATCTGACTTAGACAGTGCTTGATTACTTTTAGGCAAAACTGAGCACTCATTAGCAAGATTTTGATCAATGACTCCTAAGCCAGAAGACTTTAGGGCACTAGGTGTAGAACACCCCTAAGAATCTAATAACTCAAGCACAAAGGCCACGTAATCAACATAAGTCCAAAATGGATTTTATGAGCCTGCGTTTATGGGCGAGTGCGTTTCCACGCTCCATCTCAACCCACCGTAGGACTGATTTTTTTTTTCAGAGAACAAAGAGCCAAAAATGCTAAAACATCTAAGTCTTTTAAAACTTGAAATCAACAAGTATATAACAGTGCAAACTATTTTCAACACGGTAAAAAGATAATCAGAAACTGGACAAAAACTAGAGATATAATAGGCCAGTGTCGCCAAATGAATGGATCCAAGACAGACTCGATTTATCTAAAACACACGCCCCAAATTCATATAGATTTGCCGCTAGTCTAAGAAATATGATATAATTATGTAACGCTCATCAAAGGCCACAACAAAACTTAACGCTAAACTATCCTAACCCAGCATATAGACAGTTAAGACAGGGGGTTGGAGTTAATCAAAATATAATAGGCAAAAACTATAAACTATAAAGTACCCTTAACAACCCAGGGCAAAGCCATTACACATGGCATCAAGTATACCAATTAATCAGTGTAAAACCCAAAAAATGAGGCTTTAGTCAAAACAATATCTGACTTAGTCAAGATAATCCCAAACAAAAGATATATAACCACAAGCATGTATTTATATAAAACTTAAAATACTACTAAGCAAAGACATGCATCCAAGATAAATTAAAGCATGCATCCATAAACCAAAAGCTTATCCACAATAATAAACACAATAGATAATATAACAATTAAACCATGAGTCTGGGGCTATCAAGCCTAAATACCATCCTAAAATCCTTACACAGTAGTTGAAATAGAAATATAATAAGACTGGCACAATTCATATAAAACTAAATAAATAAAAAGAAGTCTCCCCCAAGCATAAAATTTGGCCTGTGTCCTCACTGGCCGATAGTACAACATAAAAAATCAGTAGCATCCCCGCCGTCATCACCATCAAGCACAAAGTCTTCATCAGCACCAAACAATTCCAGATCATCATCATCCTCGCCATCATCGTCCTCCACATTGACTAGCTCATTCACGCGGGCCTCTTCAGTAGGCGGCGGAAGTTGCGGCAGATAAGGAGCATAAATTGGAAGCGCCAGGAATGGGAATGTCATGAAGTCTGTGTCCTCGCCACCGTGAGCAGCATGAATATTGGTTAGTGTGTCTGCGAACTCAGCATGGTAATGGTGGAACTGGCTCTGCCACTGGGTGACCGTGTCAACCTTGCAATGCAAAAAGTTGAGGCTATTCATAATCTGCGCAAGGGCTCCAGAATCAATTTCATCAGCAGAGGAGGGAAATGGCGCCTGTATAGAGGTTCCTGCCTCAGTGGATGGCTGTGGATCATCTGATGGAGGCGGCTGAGGTGCTGGTAAAAATTCTTCTCCTCGGAGATGCAATGGTGCGCCATCCCAGACAACATAATGACTAATTAACTGATGATCAATGACGGACATTGGCGGGAGGGTGACATCTTCTGCCTTCCACTGAACACCCGCCCTTTTGCAAAGACGGGTAATAAGAGATGAGTGGGGAAGGCCAGACATGACCTTGCTCTTGATAGCCTTTTTGATGGATTCATTGATCAAATCCCCCACATCAATCTTCAACCCCAACACAATGGCATAGAGAAGCGTCACCCTCTCCCGAGTGACATCACTCATTTGGCGCGTAGGCTGAATATTTAGCATAGATAAAGGCGTACCATGCCTTACCATAACGACTCAGCCCTTGTGAGGGAAATGATGTGCGTTCGCCAGTGTACTCATTCATTTTCCACACTGTTCCGGGCTTACAGAGCTTGTTAACAATGTCATCAAACTTGTAACTCCGAATCTTATTCTCCCTGTAGTCATGCTTGTTAAAATTTGGAGTTCCATACACTTCATTGATGGCTTTGTCATCGAATGGGATCAACTTCCCCTCACAGGTGCTGCCGGCAGGCCATCCGGAATGACATTAGCATAAAACTCCTTTACCACCGCTACCACAGCGGATTCCGACGGTTTGGTGAAGTGTACCCACTTCATGGCACTTATCATGGCATTCATCTGGCCATCCAGTTTGTCATCGGGCCTAAGGCCACGCTCAGGCATAAGACTTCGTAACTTGAAATTTTACGTGTAACGCTTATAAGCCTCCTCGGATGGGAACTTAACAGGGTCCCAAGGAGTAATCTGGTTTTGGGAGGAGGATGGAGGAGGGGGGCCAATGCTAGTCCTAGGGTGCTTTGAAGCCATAATTGATTTACAAAAGATAAACGGAAGGTATGCTCTGTAAGTATTTTTTCTGAAGTATCGTACCTTTTACTTGGCTCTGCTTGGCTTTTAAAGATGAGGAGAAAGCAACGGTCAGTAGACGATTGGGCACCCAAACGGTTGTAACTGATGTAGACGGTTGATGAACGATAAGAATTGAACGGTTGGCTAGCCAAAGAACGCAAACTTTGATTTGGTCTAACGGCTGGAGAACAACTGGCGTTGTTTGGAGAGAAGAAGATGAACTGATAAAAAAAGACTCTGTGATTTAAAACAAAAAAAATTGTTGGTCGCGCTGGGGCACCGAGCATGGCGCCGGGGCGCTGATACATACCCACTCTAGCACTGGGGCACGACTTACTTCTTACATGTCTTGCGCCGGGGTGCGAGTTAACAGTGTGCTCAAATATGCCATGGCACTGCGGCACCGACTATGGCGTCGGGGCGCGAATTAGCAGTGTATTTGGTCAATGGATGGTATTGCTATGGCCTGAATGATAGCTCAAAGATTTGGTCTTTGGGCGTCGGGTTCTGATAGCTTTACTCGCCCCGACGGCAAGGCGAAAAACATGGCGCCAGGGCGTGATATATGGAACCGGGGCGCGATACATGGCGCCGGGGCGCGACCTCAGAAAATCCTGCAGAAACCAAGCTTACATATCAGCAATTCACATCCGCAATCCAGACAGCTCAAACAGAAGAAACACATTATAGGCAAGTTCTAACTAAGGGTTGACAGATACTATCAACATGCACTATATAGACTGCATGAATAACAGAACACAGACAATGTACAAAATACAGACACTAACTAGACAACCAAAATTAGACTTCAGATAGTAAAGATAAAAACAATTTGTTTGATACTGAGATGGGGATGCCTCCCATCAAGCGCTTGAGTTAGAGTCGTCGGCTTAACTATTTTCCCGTCTTACACTGGGTCTCCCAATGTAATGAAGGTATTTTATCGGTCGACCTCGCCGCCCCAGTAGTGTTTTAACTTCTGCCTATTGACCTTAAAAGTTGTGTCAGAATTTGGGTCCTCAACCTCAATTTCCCCATATGGATAAACCTTAGCAACTGTGAAGGGGCCCAACCATCGGGACTTCAGTTTCCCACGAAATAACTTTAGCCGGGAATTGAAAAAAAGAACCTTTTGGCCCAGTTCAAAGTGTCTCTTGAGGATTTTTCTTGTCGTGCCACCTCTTGGTCTTCTCCTTGTACAATTTAGCGTTTTCATACGCTTGCAGACGAAACTCTTCTGATTCATTTAGTTGCAAAAGTCATTTTTCACCGGTTGCCTCAAGATCAAAGTTAAGCTTCTGAATAGCCCAGTAAGCGTTGTGCTCCAATTCAACTGGGAGATGACATGCCTTACCATAGACAAACCTATACGGAGACATTTAGATAGGCGTTTTATAAGCTGTGCGGTAGGCCCACAACGCATCATCGAGCTTCTTAGACCAGTCCTTACGATTTGGGTTAAAAATCTTTTCCAAGATTTGCTTCACTTCTCGATTTGATATTTCAGTTTGACCACTGGTCTGTGGGTGGTAGGCAGTGGCAATCTTATGAGTCACCCTATACTTGGATAAAAGGGCTTCAAAGTATTTATTACAAAAGTGCGACCCTTCATCGCTAATGATAGCCCGAGGTGTGCCAAAACGGGTGAAAATATTCTTCTTAAGGAACTGAAGCACCACTTTAGCATCATTAGTTGGCAAGGCAACTATTTCCACCCATTTTGAGACATAATCTACTACCACAAGGATGTAGAGATTGTTGAAAGAGGACGGGAATGGACCCATGAAGTCGATGCCCCATACAACAAATAATTCCACCTCCATGATATTTTGCAGTGGTAGCTCATGCCATCTTGATATGGTGCCCACCCTTTGGAATATGTCGCAGTGAAACACATATGTGTGTGCATCCTTGAATAGGGTGGGCCAATAAAATCCTAACTGAAGCACTTTAGCTGCAGTTCGTTGGCCTCCAAAATGACCTCCATAGTTTGAAAAGTGGCAGTGATGTAGCACACCTTCAATTTCCTCTTCCGGCAAACATCTTCGCAGAATCTGATCAGAACACTGCTTGAACAGGAAGTATTCATCCCACAGATATTGCTTGGTATCTTTTAGAAATTTCTTCCTTTGTTGATAGCTTAGATTTTGGGGAAGCACTTGGCAAGCGACGTAATTGGCGAAGTCTGCATACCACGAAACTTTTCCATTGATAACAAAAAGTTGCTCATCCGGGAAGAAATCATTTATGGCTTTGTCGGCATCACCCGAAGGCGTGGTGTTTTCCAATCTTGATAAGTGGTTGGCAACCTGATTTTCTGTCCCCTTCTTATATCGGATTTCTAAATCAAACTCCTGGAGAAGTAGAACCCACCGTATCAACCTCGGCTTAGCATCCTTGTTTTCAATCAAATACTTGATTGCCGAGTGATTGGTGTATATGATCACCTTCGTTCCAATGAGGTAGGAACAGAACTTATCAAAAGCATAGACTACTGCCAGCAGCTCCTTCTCAATGGTGGTATAATTTAACTGAGCATCAGTTAATGTCTTGTTGGCATAGTAAATGGTGTGGAAGACCTTCTCCCTTCTCTGGCCCAACACTGCCCCTATTGTGAAGTCACTAGCATCACACATTAGCTCAAAAGGGTAGGTCCAGTTTGAAGCTACCACAATAGGTACCGTGACAAGGCTTTTCTTTAATAACTCAAAGGCGCTCAGGCAGGCGACATCGAACTAGAAAGGCATTTCCTTTTCTAAAAGAGTGCACAACGGTTTGGTGATCCGCGAGAAGTCCTGAATAAACCTTCTGTCGAACCCGGCGTGCCCGAGAAAACTCCTTACCCCTTTCACTGAGGTGGGCGGTGGAAGGTTATTGATCACATCTATCTTTGCCTTATCAACCTCAATTCTGCCAACAGAAACCGATGACCCAAAATAATGCCCTCTTCAACCATGAAGTGACACTTCCCCCAATTTAGCACCAGGTTAGTTTCGACACATCGATGGAGAACGACAGTCAGATTTGTCAAGCAATTATCAAACGAGCTCCCAAATACTGAGAAGTCATCCATGAAGACCTCCAGGGTCTTTTCAACCATATCAGAGAAGATCAACATCATACATCGCTGAAATGTTGCGGGAGCATTACATAGCCCAAAAGACATTTTTCGGAAGGCAAAGGTCCCATATGGACATGTGAACGTCGTCTTCTCCTGATCTTCAAGAGCAATAAAAATCTGATTGTACCCCGAGTACCCATCTAGCAGACAATAATATTCATGCCCAGCCAACCAGTTAAGCATCTGATCAATGAATGGAAGGGGAAAGGGATCCTTACAGGTTGATTTGTTAAGTTTCCTATAATCCATGCACACTCTCCACCCGGTCACCGTCCTGGTGGGAATCAGTTCGTTGTTCTCATTGGACACAACTGTCATCCCACCTTTCTTGGGCACACACTGGATTGGACTAACCCAAGGACTATCCGAGATGGGGTAGATAATGCCCGCATCTAACAGTTTAATTATCTCCTTCCGGACGACCTCTTTCATAATGGGGTTTAACCTCCTTTGATGCTCAATAGATGGTTTTGACCCTTCCTCCAGTAATATCTTGTGCATGCATAGAGTCGGGCTGATCCCTTTTATATTGGCAATAGACCACCCCAGGGCCGTTTTGTATTTCTTGAGCACAAGGAGCAACTTTTCTTCCTGACACTTAGTTAGTGAAGCAAAAATTATCATAGGTAAAGAAGATGAATTCCCTAAATAAGCATACCTCAGGTGGTTAAGCAACAATTTAAGCTCAAAGATAGGAGGCTCGATGATTGACGGCTGAGCCTTGGAAGTAGATGCCTCATTATCATTCAGAGACTCGAACTATCGGGGGAATTGCTTTGATCTTTGGGGTTCATCGAGCCACTTGGCATATTCCACATGTGTGGGCTCTTCCGTAGTACTAGCCCCAGTTAATGTAGCTTCCAAAGAATATTGAATAAAAGTTTTTGAGAATACCCCCTTCACTGAATTATCAATTGTATTAATCTGGAAGCAATCTTCAGAGGTATTAGGATACTTCATTGATCGGAAGACATTAAACGTCACTTCCTAATCTTGTACTCTCATTGTTAACTCCCATTTTTGAACATTGATCAGGGTCCTCCCAGTTACCAAGAATGGCCTTCCCAATATTATCAGGACCTCCCTGTCCTCTTCAAAATCTAGGACTATGAAATCCGCCAGAAATATGAACTTGTCAACCTTCACAAGCACATCCTCTATAATTCCCTTCGGGTACGTCAGAGACCTGTCAGCCAATTGCAATGTGACGCTAGTAGGTTTGGCTTCATTAAGGCCCAGCTTCTTATAAATAGAGAGGGGCATCAAGTTGATACGAGCCCCTAGATCACACAGAGCCTTCCCAATAAACTGGTCCCCAATGGTGCACGAAATTGTAAAGCTCCCCAGATCTTTTAGCTTCGGTGGAAGCTTGTTTTGAAGGATGGCACTACACTCTTCTGTCAGTGCCACCGTCTCATAGTCCCCCATTTTGTGCTTCTTGGACAAGATGTCCTTCATGAACTTGACATAACTAGGCATTCCCTCCAATGCCTCCGCAAACGGGATATTTATATGCAGCCTCTTGAACACCTCCAAGAATTTGGAAAATGACTTGTCCAGCTTCTGTTTCTGCAACTGCTGGGGGAAAGGCAACTGAGGGAGAGGCTGATTTACCATACTCATTGAAGGAGATGGTGTTGGAGGGATTTCTTGACTACTTTCTTCACCCCTACATGTCTCAACATTCTCCTTCACTGGAGGTTCCTTTTCAGACACTACTTCATCTTCCACTGGAGCACTCTCTCCACTTTGTTCCTTAGTGGTTCTCCCACTTCTGAGGTTTACTGCTGTACACTGTTCCTTGCCTTCCCATTTTGGGTTGACATCAGTGTCACTAGAAAATGTGCCTTGTGAACGACTGTTTAACGCAGTAGCCAATTTATGACGCCCCCAAAATAGGTCCACACGACCCATTCTGAGTCGCCAGATATCATACTATAAAAATCAAATACAAACTTCATTTATACAACTGTTGAGCGTAAATGCGAAATACGACCACAGTTAAACTGTGAGTTTTAATTCAAATTTATGTAACTCTCATGGTGCCTCGACCACAACCTTACAATGGTACTTTACATAAAAGTATAGTCAAAAACGGTTTTAAAAATTAAAATCTTTGGGAAGTGCTCAAGGAAACCTTCGTACATAGGAGGCCATGAATCTAAGTTATGATAGATATCATATGTCCAGAGAATTATCCTTGGTTGATCCAATAGACCCCAAAGAAAAAACGAGAAGATTACTATCATGTTCCTTCCAATGGTGAGTCTTCTCTTGACATATAACTATCTCCATCGTCTGCAATTAAACATTATATTTCAACCAAACTCCAAGATCATATAGGTAGTGCTTGTAGATATAATCAGCAAGTGGATGTGCACAACCTTGTCTTATGATAACACGAGGTTGTATGTCATTAGACATCTTGTATGATAGTGGCAAAACACCCTTCCAAAATTGGGTTCACCTCACCCTATTCGGTTCACCAAAATTAAATATCAAATGATGTATATAATACGACACACTTATCTAAAGTTCTCAATAAAATTATTTCCATACTATTTAGGGAGAACCTCAACAGCTATAGACCACCGTTCTATTCTCCTGTTACCCCCGCTCGACCCAGCTACACTCTTATTACCTGAAAGGAATTGTGAAGCAAAAAGGGTGAACACAACTAGCCCAGTAAAGAATATCATGACTAAATATAATTTACATCATCAATAGCCTTCATCAGTAATAAATCAGAGATTTAGAACATATGGTAGATGATAAAACTTTTCAACCATAGTTGCAGCAGAACGAACAATCCATTAGAAGAGTCAAATAGACCATCAAGTCTATTATCTTCTCCATGTTAAAAGTCCACCAATAATGTTTTATCCCGTAACATCAATTAACAATTCCTATTCATAATCATATGAATAACTCATAATCATAATTGTGATTCTAAATTCCTCTTCGCACCCAGGATGAAGATAATTTTTATCACCTATCTTCACTGAAACATCAAAAATCATGGTTATACCAAATCACAATTCTCGCTTTCATAATCATACTAATAAATTCATCTTTCTGACTACTACCAAAGATATTCATTAACAATTCATCTTTTGCACTCTGTGCCAAAGACATACAATTGTATTTTGAAGAGTCAAGCGAGCATGATATCTACTATCTTTTACTTAATTAAAAGTGTATAATCAATATGTTATCATTTGAGACTTAGCTTAATAAATAATCCACATCATCGAATCATCCACGCACTACTACGACCGAGGATATTCATGTAATCATCAATGGTCATGATTATACTAGAAAAATCCACGGTTATAATCATACCAATAAGCATCCATCAATGCCTTTATGGGCCAATGAGGACTTTTACCACATCATCTATAACATTACGGGTTATGATTATATAAGAATAATCCTCGGTCATAATCATCCCAATAAGCAGTTCATCTATGCACATAAGCAAAGATACTCATCAATCAATAGTTCATCTTTTGCACGTAAGCCAAAGATATACAATTGTAAAACCAATAATCAACAGTCCATCCTTGCACGTAAGCCAAAGATATACAATTGTAAAACCAATAATCAACGGTCCATCTTTTTGACGTAAGCCAAAGATATACAATTGTAAAACTAATAATCAACGATCCATCTTTGCATGTAAGCAAAATATACAATTTGTAAAACCAATAATCAACGATCCATCATCTATACACGTAAGCCAAAGATGACTTTCATCACAATATAAGCATGAGGATGATGACAATGATGTAAGCATTAATCAAATGAAATCAAGGATAAATATTAAAAACTTTAAATTTATCCAGAGTTTAAAAATATCCAAATTGTCAACATGATACTTCTTTGTGGAGTAAAATTCAAGAATAATATTCATGTACCAAAAATAATTTGGACAGAAGAGAAATATATTTTTAGGGTAAATAGTACCCATAATAGTACCCTATGAATAGTACTTGAGAATAGTATACTCGTGAATAATAGTCCGACATAAAAAGTATCCCAAATACCCGAGTGAATAATATTCAGGTGAATAGTAATTTGGGTGAATAGTAACCCATGAATAGTAACTTGTGAATAGTACTCCGACACGAAAAGTTCCCCGAATACCCGAGTAAATAATACTAGAGTGAATAGTAACCGGGTGAATAGTAATTCGTAAAAAAAATACCAAAGAAAATGATATTCCATGACAAGTACAAAAGAAATGATATCTCATACAAGGATAATAGAATATATGAAACTGCAAATGGATTTTCACCCGTCATGCGGTAATCCACGTAGACAGATCATTTCCACAATTTAATAAAGAATGAATACGAAGGATCATTCACCATGCTCGCATGTAATCCACATAGACATGTTATTCCAACATAATAATAAAGAATGGAATAACAACGAATTCACCGTGCATGCGATAACCGCATGCATGAAAAGTTAATCCAATGTAATAATAAAGAATGAAACCAGTCATGCGTAATCCGCATGCATGAGGATATTCAACGAGAATAATAAAGAATGGAACGGTCATGCGTAATCACAGACAAAGATGAGCGGCGAGGATATTCCAATGTAATAATAAAGAATGGAACTGTGTCATGCGTAATCCGCATGTACGAGATATTCCAAATGAGAATAATAAAGAAGCGAAACCAGGTCATGCGTAATCCGCACAGACAGAATATTCCAACAGAATAATAAAGAATGGAACTAGGTCATGCGTAATCCGCACAGACAGGATATTCTAATAGAATAATAAAGAATGGAATAACAACAGAATTCGCCAGGCATGCGATAGACCATACAGACAGGTTATTCCAACAGAATAATAAAGAATGGAATCAGGTCATGCGTAATCCGCATAGACAGGTTATTCCAACAGAATAATAAAGAATAGAATAAAAGAAGAATTTCACCATGTATGCAGTACTTCGCATAGACATGTTATTCTAACATAATAATAAAGAATGGAATACAACCCTTACGAGTATTGAAAGAAAATAACTCTCTTCATGAATACGAAAGAATAATACCCCTTACCTTAGAAGAAACTGGATACTGGAATAGTGAGGTAGCAGACTTTTCTTCTTCTTTCTCTCTATAATTTTTCTCTATAATAATTCCTCTATAGCTTTAGTGAATTGGTGAAAAATAATGAAGGAATGAGCTTCTATTTATATAAAAATATAGTTTCCATAATTGAACATTTTGGGGCTCGAAATATTACAGTATAATACCTTTATCTTTTCCTTCATTTTTAATTTAGTCCTGTAAGTATTATCAAACTTGCACCACCTCCCCTAATAGTAAATCATGTGAATCAATAGTTCTAAACATGTGAAAAAATTAATTATAGTATAATACCTTCATCTATACCTCCATTTTTAACTTAGTCATGCAAGTATTATCAAACTTGCACCAACTCCCCTAATATTATATGAATGTGATTCAATAGTACACACATGTGAACAAATAGTTATAATCATGTGAATTAATAGCAATTAATTGCTCATTTATCCGGTTAATTACCCGATTGGTCAAAATAACTTCTACACATCAATTATTATCAAAATAAATGTCGATTTCCACTAACACTAATAATCCCAACACAATGGAACTATCAATTTCATCTTTAATCAACACGAACTTATTCATCATTAATATTATAACTCACAATATTTAACAATCAGGTCGTTCCCAGGAAGGAGGGGGCTTTCCGATAAGGATTTCTCCCTATTGGCGCGCAATTAGATTATCTAACATCTCCTTGATAGAACTTCTAGACATTGTCAATATTGCAAATAATAATATGAATAACTTTGTCCTCTCAATTATTAATTTAATAATATAACATATTATACAGATGATACCATGACAATAATCGAATCAATAATATGAGAGATATGATGTAGTAATTACTGCAGCAGTAATTGAGTATAACTGAGTGATTTCTCACGTAAGCATCAATAATCAATATCGTGTGCTACTATGCAACCACGCGTATTACTGTACTTTTACCACCGAGTAGTTCAACAGTTTTAACGGTAACACTTTCGCTGTTATTTTTATAAAAAGATAATTCTATCGTTTTCTTACTACGATAATACTTCTGTTGTGGGGTCCACCAATAATTGTGTCGTCCTACGGATATTCTCCGATAAAAAAATATTCTCCGACCAAACGAATATTTTATAACAACTTGCATACATTGAAAAAATTTCACATATCACCCTTAACTTTAACCTTTTATCAGTTTAACCATTTACTAAATAGAATAATTATAAGAAAATTGAATACTATCATTTCATAAAATTCGGGGTCTCACACAATTGTCCCATATATACTTTAAGATTCCTAATGGAGACTTCTTGATTGTTACTTCTAGTTTCTTTCTGGGCTATGTACCTGGACAGGAGATCTTCTAAACTGGGCTTCCTCTCCTGTTGAGGTGGTAGATGGTGGAACTGATTCTGAGTGCTTTGTGGCTGTGAGTTGAACTGAGTTTGAGATTAGAATCCAGGAGGGTTAGCATAATTATGCTTGGTAGATGAAGGTTGTGGTAGATTGGGGTTGTTACTGTTGTTGTTGTTGCCCCATAAAAATTTTGGATGATTTCTTAAACCTGGGTGGTAATGAGTGGGAAGACTAATGTTTTGTTACCGCCCATAGTTGGAAACAAATTGAACTGACTCAGGGCTTATCTCACACTGATCAGTAGGGTGGCCCCCATGACATAATTCACATTGAACCACGACACTCTGCACATTTTGAACCGCTGAAGGTCCTATAGTGTCTAGCCTTTTTACTAGCGTTGCTACCTGAGCTGCTAACGATGTGAAAGAGTCAACTTCATACACCCCCGCTGCTCTTCTCGGGGCTTGCCTATCACTTGGCCATTGGTAATTATTGGCCGCCATTGTCTCCACCAGCTCGTATCCCACTGTGTGATGTTTGGCCATGAATGCCCCTCCAGACGCGGCATTAATACTTGAACGAGTTGATCCGGACAACCCATTGTAAAAGGTCTGGATGGCAAGCTATTTTGGCAATCCATGGTGCGGGCATTTCCTCAGAAGATCCTTAAATCGCTCCCACAGGTCATATAAGGATTCGGATTCGAACTGAACAAAGGACGTGATGTCGTGCCTGAGCCTGGCTATTTTGGCGGGCAGAAAAAACTTCGCCACAAATTTCTGTGCCAAGTCAGCCCATGTGGTAATGGAGCCTGACGGTAATGAATGAACCAGCTCTTAGATTTGTCCCTTAATGTAAATGGAAACAACCGGAGTCTGATGGCATCGTCAGACACTCTGTTGCATTTTAATGTGTCACAGATCTCTACAAAGTTGATCAGGTGATCATTGGGATCATCATTCGGTTGCCCCCTAAACTGAATGTTGGTGCACATTTGAATGGTGCCCGGCTTGATCTTGAAATTATTGGCTTGGATGGCGGGCCTTATAATGCTCGCCTGAAGATCATCAATATGAGGAATAGCGTACTCCCTCAGAGATTTTTGAAGTTCCTCAGCCATAATGATAGGAGCAGGTATGTCCTCGGGTGTGTCCTCAGATTTTTCTCTCTGCAGTCGTCTGAATGTTCTATCAACCTCGGGATCGAAAGGTATTATATTTCGTCCCTTCCGAGGTGGCATAAACAATGAAGACTACCTGAAAAGAGAATTAAACAAAAAAATTGATTTAAAGTAAGATCGTAATAACTTAGTTTTAATATTGTAAAACAATTAATTCTAAGTCCCCGACAACGGCACCAAAAACTTATTGCTCAATTTCGCAATCGATAAACACGCACAAGTATACGCGGTCAATAAGTAATATAATGATAAGAGAGTTGTCGAACCCACGAGGACAAAGACTTAAAAGAAAATAAATATTAAGGCAAAGTCATTACTAAACTTATCTAAACGAGTAAAAACAAGTGGTTGGTCAAGCTATTTCATTAAGACTATAAAATTAAGAGAAGTAGTTGTGCTAGGAAGTCAAGAAAGGATTACAACTCCCCTAATGCGTCGCCTAATCTCCTAACTCTCCAAATTACAAAGGAATCAAGGAATGGTCAACCGAGAACATTAAATATGCATAAGCTTCTATCGAAGGTCAAATGCACATCCCTAACCAGCTAAATCATAATATGTCTATTGGTGACAATAACTAGGTCAAGGTCATTAAGCTAAGTCTCAAGGCCACACAAGGCAAATAGGGATATGTCTATCCTATTAGCATATTATGCACATATTCCAATGTCATGGTCACAACAGGTGTTGTTGTATTTAAAGACAGATAATAACATCCATTTATCAATTTCCATCACTATCAATACAAATTTCTTTATCAAGCAATCAGACATTAAATACGAAATACAACAACCCATTCCAAAATGATTCATTATATAAAAGAGGAGAGAAAGTTGATTATGCTAATCATAAGGTTACATTGCAATCCTAAAAATGGAGTTAGTTCATAACTATGGTACTAACACGCATTTTCAATACATTACACATTATCAGAAAAATACAAATAAATGGGAGATTTGGATTAAGAAAACCCCTGTTTTGAAGTGTTCTTCCTCCAAATATTCTCTTTACGTGCAGAGCTCTGAGTTCTGTGTCGGATGAAATAACTATCCTTCCCTTCACAAGCTTCTTTCTCTTCTAGAAAAATAGAAGACACAAAATAAATCCTAGTCTAAGCAATAAGTTCTCTGTTGATATCTCTGATATCTGATGATGAATGCAGGCGGCTTCGCTTTCTATATATACTTGTCCCCTCTTTCTTCTAGGTCATTAAAGACTCTTTACTGTTTGGGCACAGAGCTGCATACTGCTGGCTTGAGCTTAGCAAACTTAACAAGCTATTTGGGCACGACGAGTTAGAGCCTATGTACCTTGGCGCTAGAAGTACTGGGACACGAGTTTCAAAGAGCTCTCATTCACATTCGACCTTCATGGTAGCGGATCATTGACTTGCTTGATGGCGTCAGGAGCCACTTTACTGAAGGGCTCAACAATGGCCGTGACTGCAAGACGACTTCAAGTGTAACATCTTGGCGTTCTTGGCGCAAGATCTGAGGAAAAATGTCCAAGAAAGCTGGAACAATCTGTAAAGCAAGCCTGAAGAGAACTTAAACTTAAATATAATAATATATATATATATATAAAAGTTAATTAAAAGCTTGAAAACAGGCAACAACTTAAGCAACAAAGGGACTAATTCGCGGGTATAAATCCCACTCATCAGGTGTTTTTGGTGCAAGGAGTATGGCCATAACAAGTTAGGTTGTAAGTGGACAACACCAAGGACTGAAATTGGGACACAACCTACTGAAGAACCAAAGCAAAATACCCCACAATCTGTAGGTGCCCCAAGGCCTAATAAGCTGGGGGGGTAAGCTATTTTAAAACCAATTATGTATTACTAGTGTTTAATAGTTGATTGTAATTTATTTCACATGTGGTTCTATTCTATAGGTGAAAAGGAAAGAAAGGGGTCAAGGAAAAAAGTCTGGAATTGGAAATCAAACTGGGCAAAAAGAATTAAGCATCCTTACTTTAGAAGGTATTTCAATGCTTGTTGGCAGCCAAGCACTAATTGCAGTTGTCCATGTAGGTAAGGAAAAGTCCAAGACTTACGTGAAGTGAGGACCGGAGCGACAAGTTGAGGGAAGCAAAGAAAGGGATAATCTGCAACCTAGAAGAGCAGCAAGTGGACCAGGACCATCAACCAAGTGGAAAGTAAAGGCTAAAAGAAGACTAGACTAGGTTGTACTTTATTGTTCTGACTTGATCAAAGGGACCATATTAATGTAATATTTTGGTAACCAAATTCTGTATTGAATTGGTCTCAACATGTGGTTATGTTTTATGGTTAGAATGATTATGCTTATAGCAGTTGGCTTAATATACTTTATACTTATAATTATGGTTATGGTTATGCTTATAGCAGTTGGCTGCATTTGGTTGTAGTGTGGTTGTGTTCAATTTATGTTAGGATGTTGGCTCTGTTTTTGACATTTGAATGTTGGCTCTGTTTTTGACATTTGGATGAAGGCTCTGTTTTGGACATTTGGTGTTGGCTCTGTTTTTGTCAACTGTTTTTAGCAACAATTTTTGACAACTGATAACCAAGTTCATTACAATCAATACATAGGGATCAAAGAAACCACATCCATTACAATCATGTTCAATTTGTTAGTACCATGACCATTTACTGAATAAATAAACTACTAAAAATATTACTGACAATCAAACCACAATAATATTACACTTTCAACTACTAAAAATCTCATTTTCAATGGGGGTACCATTACAACCTATTACAATCCATAGAAATAAAAATCTTGACAACTTATAACCAAGTTCATTAGAATCAATACATTACCATTACAAAACACCACATCCATTACAATCAATACAATGCCTTTATCAGTGTGTAAATCCATGTCAAGATTAGAATTGTAGTGACAATCCATGAAACTACACAATTACATCTAAGTTTTGAGTTTGCCTCCTTAATTCTATCAACTTCCATTTCCTTTATCAGTGTTTCCTTCTTCAAAATTTTCAACTTCTGCTTCAGTTTAGCATTTTTTTCCATCACCAAGCTCACCTCTTCAACTGGCTTGCTCATCACACTCGTTGCTTCATCAACATTGGAAGGCACTTCAACCCATTGAAAATATCCACAATATCTCCCAGATTCCTATCAAATATATATAATTAACCAAACATTATTTAACAGAGATGGGGAAAACAGAGCCACATACCATATTAAACCAAAAATAGGAATGAAATAAGGATTACAAATATGACAGAGTAAACTAACCCCATAGTTGAGGTAGCCATAAAACCTTTTTTCTTTTGACCTATCTTTCTTCGAAATACAGATTCGAGCTGGTACATCACAAAAACACTTGTGCAGTTCTAAAGTAGTGGTTGACATTGAGTTTGTTTGGGATGAAGCCATATTAGATGCACAATACATTTGCACTTACCTCGAAACCAGTTTTCAAGCAAAAGCCCTAATTTTCGTGCACTTTACTTAGAAATGGGGAACCCTAGTTCTTTAATTCTTTAGTTCTTCACTCGACCCACTCGATTTCATTCGATCTTCAGTTCTTCAATCAACCCACTCATTTTCGCCTGACATACGATTAAGATCATCCCATACATTCTCTCTCTCAAGCAACACAATCGAGTTCGCCTAACATTAAGACCAACAATGGTCTCTTTGATATGGTTTCTGCTTATATCTTCGTCCCAATTAGCAAGTACACATCATTAGTATTTAAATTTTTAAAGCCACGTAGTAAAATCAGCCCAATTTTTTAACGCCCGTCTGCAAAATTGGACGGAATGGGTTGATTGAATATTTTTAAAAAGTATAGTGGGCTAATTGAATATTTTAAAAACATAGTGTCTAATTGGTTAAAACACTACAACCATAGTGGTGAAAAAGTGTTTTTTGCACTTCAATTAATGAATGGATACAATAATTTTTGTTTATTTAAAAATTGATAAAAATTGTCCAAAAAAGTGGAAAACATGATTTCTTAGGGGTATTCTAGGTATTTTCTTAGGGCATTTGGTGCAATCGAAAAGAAGAACAACCTTCACAAATATTTTTATTTTCACAACCAACTAAAAAAAATTTAGTTTAAATCATAAGCTTTGGAGAGAGATGCCATTTTCTCAATAAAAAAATTAATAGATGCGATCGAGTTAAATGCTGCTGACATTTAAAAAATTATGAGGTGTCATTTTAATTAAATACTATTCTCTCCATTACTTTTTTACTTGTATTTTTTGAGAGTGAAATTTATTTATTTTTATTTTCCGTTTATAGATTTTAAAAAATATTAATAACTTAGTTTATCATATTATTATTGCATTAAATATTAAATTATTTATCTTTCATCATTTTTAATAAATTTTGAATAGTAATATTAAGATTGTATACTCATTTTAATAAATCAAACAAAACATTATTTCTTTTTTTTCTTCTTCTTTTAAAATTCTAATTTTTTAGGAATATATAATATAATTTCATAATTTAAGTGCATCATCAAGGAAGAAATCCTTATCGGAAAGCCCTCTCTTTCCTGGGAACGGCCTGGTTGTCATTATTGTGATTCTGTAATATTATTTGTGAATAATTAATTATTAATTTATATGATAAGAAAATATTTATTTTATGTGGACATAAATGATGGATAGGAAAATATTTATTTTATGTGGTTATAAATGAAGGAATTAATGTGGAGGTATTTTATCAGTATTTTGTCGGATTGGAGGTATTTACAAAATCAAATCGGTGTTCTTAAGCTCTATTGCATGAGTCATAATTTTGATCTGACCGTTGAATCGTTGTGAATTTTGGATATGTTATACATATATAAGTTGAGTATATGTCCACAAATTTTGAACCGTTAAAAATTAACGTATGATTTGTTATGAATTTTAAGAGGTGTTAAAAATCATCCGTTTGTGGATTTCGGATATTTTCTATTTGGAATTTGGAAAAACATAAAGCTACAAAGTTGTAGAGAATTCGATTTCGTGTGGAATGGACATAAAATTCGTATTTTTCTGATAAAAGGGCTATTTATTATGAATTAATGAAGTTTCGGAAAAATAAAATATTTTTTATTAAAATCGGGTGGGACCCACTTTTGTTTTTCAAACTTGTGGGCTGAAATTTTTGTTCCAAGTTGGCTGCTCATTTTGTGGGTGGACGTAAAGATTGAAAAAAATAAAATAATAATATTATTTTACTATTTTAGTCTCCTATGGCGTTCTAGCATTTTCCTATAAATAGGCGCTTAAGTTAGAAATGAAAATCACACCAGAATCAGAGAATTCTTCTTTTATAATATTGAGCGTATTTCTTTAGAGTTTTAGAAAGCTTTGAGCGTAGAAAAGCGGTGAAAGTTTTCTTCAAGAATATCCCCATTATACCAGTTGGAATACTCTTCTTTTCAAGGTAAGGGATGTTATTTTTGTTCAATATTCGCTTGAAATAATATTTTCTTCCATACTCAGTAGTATGTAAGTAATATTATTTCGTTTCAGATTTCGAATTCTATACTCATTTTGTTAAAATTTTGGTTTCTATACTCCATGAAAATAGTAGAATATCCTTGATATTTGCGCTTAATCCAGTATCTTTTTATGGAAATATTATTCTGAGCAATATTGATAAGTTTTAACTTTTTCATGCCGGAGTACTATTCACGGGGTTACTATTCCTGAAGTACTATTCACTGGGTACTATTCACTCAAGTACTATTCACCCGGGGTACTATTCATGATAAAAATTGATTTGTTTTTGGTCCAAATTATTTTTGGTACAATATTATTCTTGAATTTTACTCCACAAAGCAGTATCATGTTGACAATTTTAACGTTATTGATTTCTGAATAAATTAAATTATAAATCTATAAAAATTTATCCTTGAACTTGTTTTATTGAATTCTTATATCATTGTCATCATCCTCATGTTTATATTATGTTGAAAGTCATTTGTGGCCTGTAGTGCATAGATGGACTTGGTATGATTATGACCAGGGATTATTCGGTATAATCATGACCGTAATGTTACAAATGATGTGGTAAAAGTCCTCATTGGCCCGTAGTGCATTGATGGACAGTTATTGGCATGATCATGACCATTGATGAATACACGAATATCCTTGGCCCGTAGTGCATAGATAATTTATGGTCGTGACACTAAATAATATCCTTGGCCGTATTGCAAGGGTGATTTGATGATGTGGATTATTTATTAAGCTGAGTCTCAGCGATAAAAGTGATGAAAAACCTTTTAAATCATAGAAGATAGTAGATTTTATGCTCTACTTGACTCTTCTAATGGATTGCTTGTTCCGCTGCAGTTAAACTTGATGTTTGTTATATTTTATCAGTTTAACACTGTTGAAGGCTAACGATAAATTATTCTGCATTATCTTAGTCATAATATTTCTTCTTTGGGCTAGTTGAGCTCACCCTTTTGCTTTCATTGTCCTCTTGAGAAATGAGAGCGTGGAAAAGGGACTAGTCGGGGAATGGAGTGATGGTCCAGATGATAGCATTAGTAGTCCTCACTATTCTATGAAATAGTGTGATAATAAATGTATTGAGGACTCTATTTGAGTTGAATACTATCTAGAAGACAATATTCGTATTAAAACTCTCAATTTATGTTTTATCGTATTTTACATGACAATTGTATTATTAAGTTGTATTTGAATTTTGTACCATGTATTTGGCAACTCAAGACGGGTGAGGTATACCTGTTTTGGGGGCGTCATAGTTAGAATCAAAGCTTAGGGATATGATCCCTGGCTAAGATGTGAGACTAGAACTAGGAGGGGAGAGGCGGGTAATTCCTTCGCTAGTATGACCTACCTAAATTTATTTGGTATTTAATTGGTCGGTCAGAGTATAGGGATAATATGTGACATGTTAATTAACCCTTGTTTTGTGGCAGTGTTTGAAAATGGCAGCAGAAAATGTTAACAATAGAGTGAATGAGACCGTTGAGACACCTTTAATCACCAACCAGGTTAATGTGATGTCAGACGAAGAAGAAATTGGAGATATCTACGTGGCGAGTGAAGAACTAATAGTTGGACCCGAGCTAGTCACAGAGGTAGCAACTTAAAGTGAGGAAGAAGAGGAAGAAGAAGAACCTGAGAAGAATTTATTAGAAGAATTTTATGATCAAAATTTAGAATTATAAAATCGTATTCATGAGTTAGAAGAGCAGGATGAAGAACGGCAGGCGGTCGTGGAGCAAAGAGATGCAACAATTCAAAATTGTGTTACCCGATGTGCGATAATTGAATAAAAGCACTTTTTGTCAGAGTATAAGATATTAGAGCTGGAATCTAATAATGCTATGATCAAAGTTCTGATGAAAGAAGAAACAACTTAACGAATAAGAATGGAGGATGCATGGGTAAAAGACGCATGACGCGTTGATATTGTAAAAAAAGACGTCCGGTCCAATAAGGCCAAAATAGATTAAATGGATTTCGCTTTTTGGACAGCAATTGGTAGAATCCAACATCGAGTTCGGAATTATCCTGTGCAGAGCGGTCAATCCCAATTCGATATGGATCAGAGAGTAATGATTCAAATTATGGATTCGGAATGCGACAAAGCAATTAAGGGTGGAATGTCCTTTATAGCAAAGTCAAGTCCAGCTGGGATGGTGACGGCAAAGGATGTCCCAGACAATTCAAAATCGGTAGTTTAAAGAGAACATTTTTCGTGATGAGGAACCCGAACGAAGTTATCACGGGTAAGCTAATCATAAACTCTTGCAAAGTTTATACCTTATTTGATACCGGTTCTACCCATTCTTTTATTTCTCCTACTTGCGCTCACCGTTTAAATTTGACTCCAGAGAAATTAGACTTTGACTTATCTGTTGAAACTTCTTTGGGAGAAATCTTTGTTACCTCCACTATTTATAAATCTTGTTTGATTAAAATCGGCACCCTCACTTTACCTGTCGATCTTATCTCTTTGAAAATACTTGCATTCGATGTGATTTTAGGGATTGATTGGTTAACCACTCATCATGCTAAAATTGATTATTTTTGTAAGGTTGTTAGCTTTCATATTCCTAACCAACCTATTATGCGAATTCAAGCAACCAAACCATTAAAGTCAATCACTGTCATCTCAAGCCATAAAATTATTCGTTTATTGAAAAACGGATGTCAAGCTTTCTTAGCTCATATCACAGATTTAAATAAAAATACGTCAGATTTGAATGATATTTCTATTGCTAATAAATTTCCTGACGTATTCCCTGAAGAATTTCCTAGCCTACCCCAAAGCGTGAAATCGAATTTTGTATCGACCTTGAACCTGATACAAAACCCTAAAATATTTTTTCACCTAACACGAATGAATTATGCGCCAAAGATGTTGGCTCGAGCTGTTGAAAGATTTCGTACGACCATACCATTCAATACCATCCTGGAAAAGCGAAAGTAGTAGCTAACGCGTTGAGTAGAATATCATATGCAGGAATGAGTGCGATATTGTCAATGCAAAGGCCCATTTTGTATGACTTGCAAAAGATGGGGATAGAGTTAAAGACTCCAAGAACCTAAGTGAAGATAGTGAATATACGAGTAGAACCGACTTTAATCGATAAAGTTAAAGCCGCTCAAGCTACAGACTCAGAGTCGATGAATGTGAAGAAGAAGGTTCAAGAGGGCGTTATTCTAGAAGCAAGAATCGATGAAGAGAAGAAATCTCAACCCTCGATTTTATTGGTCTATTTGAAATCCTCGATCAAGTAGGAGTTGTGCCCAATAGACTAGCTTTACCGTCAAGTATGTCGCGTGTTCATAATGTTTTTAACGTATCTATGTTACGTAAATATGTGGAACACCCGAACCACATTATTGAGTTAGAAGTGGATGAAATAGCGGAAGATTTAACGTATGAAGAGGTTCCTGTTAAAATCTTGGATAAGAAGGAACATATTCTACGCTCCAAGGTTATACCTCAAGTCAAAGTTTTGTAGAGAAACCACGATGTTGAGGAAATGACCTGTGAGTTAGAATCTGAAATGAAATCAAGGTATCCTTACCTCTTCGACATACCAGGTACGTACCCTAATTTCGAGGGCAAAATTTCATAAGGAGGGGAGATTGTAAGACCCCGAATTTTATGAAATGAAAGTATTCAATTTTCTTATAATTATTATTTTATTTAGTAAATGATTAAATTGATAAAAGGATTAAAGTTAAGGGTGATATGTGAAAATTTTACAAAGTAAAGCAAGTTGTTATAAAATATTCGTTTGGTTGTAGAATATTCTTATTGTCGGGGAATATTTGTATGACGGCGTAGCCATTTGTGGGCCCCATAACAGAATAACTATCGGATGAAAAAAATGACAAGTTTGAGTTTAATAAATAACGGTGTAGTTGTTACTATTAATACTGTTGGAATACCTAGTGGTTAAAATACAGTAATACGCGTTGTTGCACAGTAGCACACAGAATTGCACAGTATTTTTGAATTATTGATTCTTACGTAAGTTTATTGATTTAATAATTGTTGCGTTGATATTTTATATTATTGTTGTTTCAATAATTATCACTGCACAGTATTTCCTGTTATCAAATCAATAATTCATATTATTTGAATAATATTATTAAATAGCATTATTGGCAATGTCTAGAAAGTTCTATCAAGGAGGGGTTTAGTCACCTAATTCTGTGCCAGTAAGGAAAAATCCTTATCGGAAAGCCCCTTCTTTCCTAGGAACGGCCTTGTTGTCATTATTGTGATTATGTAATATTATTTATGAATAATTAATTATTAATTTATATGATAAGAAAATATTTATTTTATGTAGACATAAATGATGGATAGGAAAATATTTATTTTATGTGGTTATAAATGAAGGAATTAATGTTGAGGTATTTTATCAGTATTTTGTCGGATTGGAGGTATTTACAAAATCAAATCGGTGTTCTTAAGCTCTATTGCATGAGTTATAATTTTGATCCAACCGTTGGATCGTTGTGATTTTTGGATATGTTATACATATATAAGTTGAGTATATGTCCACAAATTTTGAACCGTTAAAAATTAACGTATGATTTGTTATGAATTTTAAGAGGTGTTAAAAATCATCCGTTTGTGGATTTTAGATATTTTCTGTCTGGAATTTGGAAAAACTTAAAGCTACAAAGTTGTAGAGAATTCGATTTCGTGTGGAATGGACATAAAATTCGTATTTTTCTGATAAAAGGGCTATTTATTATGAATTACTGAAGTTTCGGAAAATAAAATATTTTTTATGAATATCGGGTGGGACCCACTTTTATTTTTCAAACTTGTGGGCTGAAATTTTTGTTCCAAGTTGGCTGCTCATTTGGTGAGTGGATGTAAAAATTGAAAAAAATAAAATAATAATATTATTTTATTATTTTAGTCTCCTATGGCGTTCTAGCATTTTCCTATAAATAGGCGCTTAAGTTAGAATTGAAAATCACACCAGAATCAGAGAATTCTTCTTCTATAATATTGAGCGTATTTCTTTAGAGTTTTAGAAATTTTTGAGCATAGAAAATAGTAAAAGTTTTCTTCAAGAATATCCCCGCTATACCAGTTGGAATACTCTTCTTTTTAAGGTAAGGGATGTTATTTTTGTTCAATATTCGCTTGAAATAATATTTTCTTCCATACTCTGTAGTATGTAAGTAATATTATTTCATTTCAGATTTCGAATTCTATACTCATTTTGTTAAAATTTTGGCTTCTATGCTCCATGAAAATAGTAGAATATCCTTGATATTTGTGCTTAATCCAGTATCTTTTCATGGAAATATTATTCTGAGCATTCTTGATAAGTTTTAACTTTTTCATGTCGGAGTACTATTCATGGGGTTACTATTCCCAAAATACTATTCACGGGGTACTATTCACTCAAGTACTATTCACCTGGGGTACTATTCATGATAAAAATTAATTCGTTTTTGGTCCAAATTATTTTTGGTACAATATTATTCTTGAATTTTACTCCATAAAGCAGTATCATGTTGAAAATTTAGACGTTATTGATTTCTGGATAAATTAAATTATAAATTTAAAAAAATTTATCCTTGAACTTATTTTATTGAATTCTTATATCATTTGTCATCATCCTCATTGTTTATATTATGTTGAAAGAAAAGTCATCATGGCTGTAGTGCGTAGATGGACTTGGTATGATTATGACCGAGGGATTATTCGGTATAATCATGGTAGTAATGTTACAAATGATATGGTAAAAGTCCTCATTGGCCCGTAGTGCATTGATGGACAGTTGTTTGCATGATCATGACCATTGATGAATATACGAATATCCTTGGCCCGTAGTCATAGATAATTTATGGTCGTGACACTAAATAATATCCTTGGTAGTATTGCGAGGGTGATTTGATGATGTGGATTATTTATTAAAATTTGAGTCTCGATTGATAAAAGTGATGAAAACCTTTTAAATCATAGAAGATAGTAGATTTTATGCTCTCTTGACTCTTTAATGGATTGCTTGTTCATTGCAGATTAAACTTGATGTTTGTTATATTTTATCGGTTTAACTTTGTTGAAGGATAACTATAAATTAATTCGCATTATCTTAGTCATAATATTTCTTCTTGGGCTAGTTGAGCTCACCCTTTTGCTTTCATTTTCCTCATCGGAAATGAGAGCGTGGCCATGGGACTAGTCGGGGAACGGAGCGATGGTCCAGATGATAGCATTAGTAGTGCTCACTATTCTATGAAATAGTGTGATAATAAACGTATTGAGGACTCCATTTGAGTTGAATACTGTCTAGAAGATAATATTCGTATAAAAACTCTCAGTTTATGTTTTGTCGTATTTTACACGACAATTGTGACGCCCCCAAAATAGGTATACAACACTCATCTTGAGTCACCAAATACATGGTACAAAATTCAAATACAACTTAATTATACAACAGTCGTGTAAAATATGACAAAAATATGCTGTGAGTTTTAATACAAATATTGTCATCAAGACAATATCCTCACTCAATTGAGTCCTCATTATATTTATTATCACACTATTTAACAGAATAGTGAGGACTACTAATGCTATTATCACGGACCGCCACCCGTTCCCGACTAGTCCATCTTTGCGTTCTCATTTCTCAAGAGAACAATGAAAGTAAAAGGGTGAGCTCAACTAGCCCAGTAAAAAATATTATGACTAAGATAATACAGAATATATTATCGTTAGCCTTCAACAGTGTTAAACTGATACAATATAACAAACATCAAGTTTAACTGCAGCGAAATAAATAATCCATTAAAAGAGTCAAGTAAAGAATAAAATCTACTATCTTTTATTATTTTAAAGGTTTTTCATCACTCTTATCGCTGGGACTCAGCTTAATAAATAATCCACATCATCCCTGCACTACGGCCAAGGATATTCATTAGTATCACAACTACAAATTATCCATGCACTACGGGCCAAGGATATTCGTGTATTCATCAATGGTCATGATCATGCCAACAACTGTCCATCAATGCACTACGGGCCAATGAGGACTTTTACCACATCATTTGTAACATTACGGTCATGATTATACCGATTAATCCTCGTCATAATCATACCAAGTCCATCTATGCACCATGTGCCACGATGATGACTTTCAATATAATATAAACATGAGGATGATGACAATGATATAAGAATTCAATAAAACAAGTTTAAGAATTAATTTATCCAGGAACTAATAACGTCCAAATTGTCAACATGATACTTCTTTGTAGAGTAAAATTCAAGAATTCTCGAAGAATATATCCATGAAAAGATCTTTGGATGAAGCGCAAATATCGAGGATATTCCACTAATTTCATGGAGTATAGAAGTCAAAACTTTAACCAACTAAGTATAATAAAGAATGGAATAACAAAAGAAATCACGAGGCATGCGATAGACCGCACAAACAGGTTATTCCAACAGAATAATAAATAATAGAACCAGATCATGCGTAAACGCACAGACAGGATATTCCTGTTAGGTTTGTAATATTCATGAACGCAATCAAATTGCATAAAAGTGCAGAAACGTGAAAAATCAGAGTTTAAAAATTTATTACAAACCATATACCCGGATCACCCTTTATGCACAATTATTAATTAAACGAAAAGATAAAGAATAAAATCATACCCTTGAAGATCGAGCTTCCTCAGGTACAAGTTCACCTCCAAATCCTTTCGCGTTCAACTTGAATCCACCGGGTTTGGTTCCTTCCTTTGATCAACGTTAGCCACCCATGTGTTTGGCCTCTAGAGGTGATCCACCAAGGAAGAATAGGAGTTCAAGAAGATGGGTATTTTTGGCTCAAACCCTAGTTTTCTATCTCTATAGAAAAGGACGTACTCTCAAACAAATTAGAATTATTACGTATGTTATAAAAGTCAACAACAACCCACCACCCATAATAAGACTCCTCTTATTTATAGATGTGGGCAACCCACCTTAACAATTAAGGAATTGGGTTTTTATTTAATTAATTAAATTCTTTTAATTAATTAAGCTCCCTAATCTTATTAGGGATAATTAATTAAACTCCTTTAACTAATTTTCCTTCCTAATCCAATTAGGAATAAATGAGAGTACTTATATTAAATTAATTCCTAAACTCTTTTAGAAATTAAAATAATAATAATTGTAATAATATTAATAAGACTCCTCTTATTAATTTATATTTAATATTTCTAAAATATTAAATAATAAATATTAAGCTATTTAATTTATTCTATCACCATAGATTAAATTAAATATACTTAACATATTATTACGATTATGCCATTAACTTCTTAAATAATTATTCTTCCTTTTATGGTGTGACCCTTTAGGTTCTCCATATTAAATAGGTTGTGAATAAATCAATTAGAACAATTCTAATCTTATTTAAATAAATAAATTAAATAATTAATTTATTTAAATAAATAATATTTATTCTACAATAGGGATAAGTCTCCCAGCGATCAACGACTTTCCGGATAATATAGATTTCAACATTAATCATAAAAGAACCTTTGAATAAATAGTTACAAATACAATTCAATCCTTCCACCATATAATGTCCCAATTAAATATAAGACATAGAATTCTTTGTCAAGTCTTATTTTATTTAATTATATATATTTCGACTCTTAAATGCCTGACTCCAAATAATGCAAATTAGAAACTCCTTTCTAATTTCATTCTGCCTTGGCCAAGGACTACTGGGTTGTCATATATCGAATCACATAGGACATTTCTCTTCTTTTATTAGAAGTGGTAGATTCTTTATTGATCATACATTATCTCCATGTACAACTTATTATACCCAAGCATACCCTTTGATATACCCTAAGGGTCTTAAGGAATAAGTCAAAGTATAACTCATCATACACAAGATACTATGATGATCTCAAGTCCAAGGATTACTTGTACTACTATCACTCTGAGAATTTCTATTGACAGCAAATAAAACTCCATTAGGTATTCCTTAGCGAGCCACGTTCGGTGAACTTATTCTCTAATAAGCACCTACATACTTGCTTTAGTGTCTCCACACAAATGATCATGAGATCAATCATCCTCATCCAATGAGCAAACAGCGTATGTACCAATCTATCCGGATTTACTAATCCCCAATTTAGTAATCAACGATTGGGAACTATTTTAGTTTTAAGCTTTCTAAGAATTTAGATCTCATTAGAATGATCATCATCATTATTCTAAAAGCATTGCTTAAAACTATGGGTTTATCACATATTATAAAACAAGATCATCGTGTAGATAATTAAAAGCCTTTAATAAATTAATACTTTTTATTAATAAATGAATAAGATTGTTACAAAGTATATGCTTTATCATCAAACATGATTGGCTTGTGTGCATACTACTTTCAATCTCCCACTTTCACTAAAGCCAATCGTCATGGTAACTCATATTCTTCTTCTCTAAGTGACGATTATCCTGCTGTTGGATAAGTTTTAATTAATGGATATGTAATGTTGTTCATGAGAGTCCACTATCTCTATAGTGATTTCCCATCTTTCAATGATTCTAATAATCAAATGAAAGTGCCACAACACATGTTTAGATCCAAGATGAGACTTAGGAACTATTCCTAGTTCTGTAATGGACTTTTAATCCAAACAATCAACTTGCAGCTTCATTTATAGCTATATACTTTGTCTTTATCACTAAACCAGTAACTCTTTGATATTTGGAACCTTTCAATTCAATCGCACCACTTGTTCAAGATAACCCTTTACCTTAAAGTGGATTTTTACATCATCTTAGTGCATGTCGAAAAAACTTGAGTCTATTAAGCCCTCTAAATTTAATTTAGACCCACCATGAATATGATCACATCCTTAGTGCTTGGGTTAAGCACTTTAAGATGTTTTCAACGACTCATAGTGAACTTCTCCATAATATGGTGATGATAAATCATCGGTCTCGTACATTTCATTGCATGCATGATTGTCACTCATGCGACCTCTCTTTTCGAGGAGTGCTGTGGGGACTATTAAAGAGATACACTCTATAGCTCATCGACATGAGACATCTCTTGAGTTTGCCATGCTAAGCGACTTTAGCATCAAATGAATATATCGTTCCTTTGCGTTAAGTTGAGCATCCTTTTAAATCTATCTATATAGATTTGCATCCCCAATTATGATACTCTTCCCAAATCATTCATAGAGGAATGTTTAGACAACTTTATCTTTACTGATTGTAGCATTGGTATGTCATTCCTTATCCGTAGTATATCAACATATAGTACTAGGAATGTCACGATGCTCCCACTGACCCTTTTGTACACACTAGGTTCATTCTTATTTTTGATAAAATCAAACTCTTTTGATTGCCTCATCAAAACGAATGTTCCATATTTGAGAAACTTGCTTTGATCCATTTCTGCGAGTGTCTACAACACTTACCTCATCGTATATAATTTGGATCATCATCTTCATGATGTGTACCTCATCATCATCATCTATGATGAATCCATACCTCCTAGGTATCTTGGTACTTATTCGATTTACTGATTAGGTTGTGGTACAACAGTCTATCTCTATAGGTTCCTCTTATTTGACTTATAGTGTTTTGTGGTTCTTGAACTTTTCAAGATCTATTATCCTCCCACTAGCCCCTTCATTGATAAACACCTTTATCTTAGAAGGGCGTGTTTCATAATAAACACCTTTTGCTAAGTAGAATTATAGAACATTTACCTAAACTTACTTTAGGATGTCCCACAAATCTGATTTGTCAAATCTTGTCCCAAGCTTATCCTTTGAAAGCGTTTCACATAAGTTGGACAACCCTTATCTTAACATACTTAAGTTAGGAATCCTCCCATCCATAACTTTTATGGAGTCTTGGTAGGATTTAGAGATTACCCTTTCATAGATATGCGACCATTTCTAGGACATGACCCTAGAAGGATCTTTGGAATGTCGGTAAAATCATTATGGATCGCACCATGTTCAACAAGGTATGATTTTTCCTTTTAGATACATTAATCAATTATTGCGTATCAAGATGTGTCCATTATGAGAAAACCATTTGAGATGATCTAGAAACTTATTGCACAAGTATTTATTCCTTGATCTAATCAAAGAATCTTAATACTTTGTCAATTTGTTTCACTTTGAATTCTTTGAACCTTTCAAATAATTCATACTTGTATTCAACAAATACACACATTCAACTCTTTGAATGATCATCTCCTTTTCTTATACTAATTTGTTCGATATGCAAAATTATTTTCATGTAAGTCAGTATACAAAATTTATTAAGTAATATTCGATTCTATACAAAACATTATTATTATAAATAGAACAACAATTGTTCTTAATTATAATACCAAAGATTTCATTGTCCAACAATAAAATAGAAATAATATTTTTAACAAGAATTGGAATACAATAACAACTTATTGACTTAATAGATTTGCCCGTAGGCAGTGCTAAACTATAAGTTTCTATAGCTAATGAAGCAACCTTTGCTTCATTTCCCACACATATGATTACTTATATTTGTTTAGCTTTCCACTTCTGCTTGGTCCCTTCATAAATCTATATTTATGATAACCAAAGTCGGTATCCAATACCCAAGTAGAACCTTAACTTAAAGAAAAAATTATTTTAAATCATGAACAAATTTGTATTTGTAACCAAAACTTCACTAAGCTTCTTTGGTTAGCCTCTGCAAGATGCTTCTTTCCGTTACTTTCCGATTGTGTCGGGCTTATTGCGGTGGAAGCAAACTCTTTTTTTATCCGTGTCGATTTTGTTCTTATTATCCTTTGTTTATGCCTTTCTATTTACCTTCTTTGAATCGTTCTTCTTTTAGGAAGATCCTTTGGCCCCTACCAGTAAGACATGGTCTTTCTTGGTTGGAAAGTGACTCTCAATATTTTTCAATATGTTAAGCAAATCGTGAAGGCGATATCTAGCTTGTTTATATGAAAAATTCACAACAATTAATGAAAGAGTCGGGAGTGAGTGCAAGATCAAATCTTGGCTCAACTCTCCATCCATGACAAAACCCGTTGTCTAATTGATCAATCAAATTGATTATGTTAAGAACTTTTGTCTGTATTATAGTGCCATTGGCCATTCTAGATCGAAAGAGCTCCTTAGATATCTGATATCTATCAGTCCTACTTTCTTCACCATCAACTACTTGATGTGCAAGAATATAGTAGGAGCATCCATAGTTTCATCTTTGTATTTGAAGCTCGTTACTCATGGATCGAGCATGATGCATTGAGCCAATTTGTGCATCATCTTGCCACTTTCTAAAAGCAGCAATCTCTTCCTCGAGGCATTATGCGCAACCATTGAGGATAGGCGTATTAAGGACATAAGATAGCTTTTTCGACCATGAGAACTATTCTCAAATTCCTTAACCAATCCATTTAATTTGGTGCGGTTAATTTAGCATCTAATATGCTTCGCATGATGATAGTAATTTTAGACATTGTAAAATTACGTAAATGAATTTGTAATTAACAACATTTTAACATACATTCTTTTATTAATTACCAAAATAATTTAGGTCTTGTTTTAAATTGGTATCTCCCACTATTTTCTTCAAACTATATTACCCTCAATATATATAGTTCGGCAAAATCTAATTAAAGATTTGCTAGTGAGAATAAGGATCCCATTTCAAATGTATATAGCCTTGTGGTGACACAACAAACTATATATAAATAAATAGGTAGACAACTTTTGTCAATTACATCAACTATGCAACCCCTTTCTTTTGCCTCTTAGATTATTTTGATCAAGTGGTGGCACATCCAGAATTAAAATTATCCAAGTTAAGTCAGACCTAGCACTCCATATATTCAAAAAAGAAAAATATCATCCTTGTGGTGACCACAACAAAACAATATTGTTCAATTTTCTTTATAAGCATCAAATGTGATAAATTAACATCTTAAATACTTAATACTTGCCTTGTGGTGACACAACAAACTCATATTAAATATTTAATACTCTATTAATTTTATCATGCTAGAAGCTGACGTTCGATATTCCAAATATTTTTGAGCGCTTAGGACTTAATATAAAAATTGAGGGGTTTGTTATTAATTTGTCTCATCTTGTTTTAGCGCGCATGCATATATATATATAAAATACGCGTCATATTAATGAACATGCAAAGCATGTTTGCATAATATATAATATATATAGTATAAGCATGCACATATAGAATACTATATTCTACACGGATTGATTATGGACTTTTATTCTAGTTTGGTTCACTAGAGCCACCAAGTGAACCAAAAGGTCAAACTCCCCAAGGGTGCAAGAAATAATATTTAAATATAACTATTACATTTTAAACCGGTCTCCATTACAAACGGGTCTTCAAGCGCTCCTTACTCCTTTGCTCTCTAATTTTCTAAAACTAATTCTAACTATTCCTATTACACAACTATTTAAAATAAATAGAAACCTTGATCGTGATCGAGGGGAAATACATAGGAGGAGATAGAATTTACATTGAGAAAAAATAGAGAAAGGCAATCTGTGAGACCCATTTAATAAAACCCATACATTCGTGCATCCAACTAAAATAAAATCCAATCGCATTGGTCGATAGTCCATAATCAATCCCATTTATTATCATACACATCATCATATGCATCGATAAATAACATTCATCTTATGAATAATAAACATTTAATATATATATTGATATCATTTAATGGGCAAATTTAGTTAGTATAAAATCTAATTTTGAATCAAAATAAACTCCTTTATTTTAATCCAAATTTAAATCAAAATAAAACTATTTTATTTTAATTTATCTAATTTTTGAATAAAATAAACTATTTTATTTTAATCAAAATTTTAATCAAAATAAACTCCTTTATTTTAATTAATTATGGAATCAATTCCATATATATAAAAAAATCTTTAATTAGAATAAACTCTTTTATTTTAATTAATTATGGAATCAATTCCATGTTAAAAAAAAAATCTTTATTAAAGGAAACACGGATTATCTTTCCTATTCACAAATAAACTCCTTTATTTTGAATAATATGAAATCTTATTCCATATCTAAATAAACTCCTTTATTTAAGGAAATACGGATTTTCTTTCCTATTCACAAATAAACTCTTTTATTTTGAATAATATGAAATCTATTTCATATCTAAATAAACTCCTTTATTTAAGGAAACATGGATTCACTTTCCTATTCACAAATAAACTCCTTTATTTTAGAAAACATAGAATCCAATTTCAACTCCAATTAGTTATTATGGAATCTAATTTCAACTCTAATTAGTTAGCATGAAATTTTAATTTTAAAATTAAAATAAATTTTATATTTTAATATTAAAATAAACTTTTATTTTAGAATTAAAATAAACTTTTATTTTAATAATAAAATTATTAATATTATATATTATATATATAATATATAACTATTATATATATATATATATAATAATAGTATATATATATTTATTATTAAAATATATATATATATAACAATAATCATATATAATAGTAATATATATATATATAATAATCGTGATATATATATTATATATAATAGTAATATATAAATCGAGTTAGTAAAAGAGGTCAACCCTTTTTTTTTAAAAAGATGTATTAAAAAGTTCCTGAATCTCTAATTAAAAAACAACTCCTGCCGAATCCCTTTGATTTTCACGTGAATGGTTTGCAAAATGAGATTTTTGGTATGACACGTGATTAAAAAAAATCAGGCCGAATTCGCGTTTTTTTTTTTTTAAATTTTATACAATTAAATTATGCCCAATTAAATTGTTCTAAACACATATCAATATACATATCAAATTAAAATAATTAATAATTTGCATAAAGGTTTGGCTCGATGCCCATGTTAGGTTTGTAATATTCATGAAACGCAATCAAATTGCATAAAAGTGCGGAAACGTGAAAATCGAGTTTAAAATTTATTACAAACCATATACCGGGATCACCCTTTATGCACAATTATTAATTAAGCGAAAAAAGATAAAGAATAAAATCATACCTTGAAGATCGAGCTTCCTCGTGTACAAGTTCACCTCTCAAATCCTTTCGCATTCAACTTGAATCCATAGGGTTTGGTTCCTTCCTTTGATCAGCGTTAGCCACCCATGTGTTTGGCCTCAGAGGTGATCCACCGAGGAAGAATAGGAATTCAAGAATATGGGTATTTTTGGCTCAAACCCTAGTTTTCTATCTCTATAGAAAAGGACGTACTCTCCAACAAATTGGAATTATTACGTATGTTGTAAAAGTCAACAACAACCCACCACCCATAATAAGACTCCTCTTATTTATAGATGTGGGCAACCCACCTTAACAATTAAGGAATTGGGTTTTTATTTAATTAATTAAATTCTTTTTATTAATTAAGCTCTCTAATCTTATTAGGGATAATTAATTAAACTCCTTTAACTAATTTTCCTTCCTAATCCAATTAGGAATAAATGAGAGTACTTATATTAAATTAATTCCTAAACTCTTTTAGAAATTAAAATAATAATAATTGTAATAATATTAATAAGACTCCTCTTATTAATTTATATTTAATATTTCTAAAATATTAAATAATAAATATTAAGCTATTTAATTTATTCTATCACCATAGATTAAATTAAATATAATTAACTTATATTATTACGATTATGCCATTAACTTCTTAAATAATTATTCTTCCTTTTATGGTGTGACCCTTTAGGTTCTCCATATTAAACCGATTGTGAATAAATCAATTAGAACAATTCTAATCTTATTTAAATAAATAAATTAAATAATTAATTTATTTAAATAAATAATATTTATTCTACAATAGGGATAAGCCTCTCCCAGCGATCAACGACTTTTTAGGATAATATAGATTTCAACATTAATCATAAAAGAACCTTTGAGTAAATAGTTACCGTACAATTCAATCCTTCCACCATCTGATGTCCCAATTAAATATAAGACATGGAATTCTTTGTCAAGTCTTATTTTATTTAATTATATATATTTCGACTCTTAAATGCACAACTCAAATAATGCAAATTAGAAACTCCTTTCTAATTTCATTACGCCTTGGCCAAGGACTCTTTGGGTTGTCATTTATCGAATCACATAGGACATTTCTCTTCTTTTATTAGAAGTGGTAGATTCTTTATTGATCATACATTATCTCCATGTACAACTTATTATACCCAAGCATACCCTTTGATATACCCTAAGGGTCTTAAGGAATAAGTCAAAGTATAACTCATCATACACAAGATACTATGATGATCTCAAGTCCAAGGATTACTTGTCTTACTATCACTACTGAGAATTCTATTGACAGCAAATAAAACTCCATTAGGTATTCCTTAGCGAGCCAACGTTCGGTGAACTTATTCTCTAATAAGCACCTACATACTTGCTTTAGTGTCTCCACACAAATGATCATGAGATCAATCATCCTCATCCAATGAGCAAGTAACGTATGTACCAATCTATCCGGATTTACTAATCCCCAATTTAGTAATCCAACGATTGGGAACTATTTTAGTTTTAAGCTTTCTAAGAATTTAGATCTCATTAGAATGATCATCATCATTATTCTAAAAGCATTGCTTAAAACTATGGGTTTATCACATATTATAAAACCGCATCATGTAGATAATTAAAAGCCTTTAATAAATTAATACTTTTTATTAATAAATGAATAAGATTGTTACAAAGTATATGCTTTATCATCAAACATGATTGGCTTGTGTGCATACTACTTTCAATTCCAACAGAATAATAAATAACGGAACCAGGTCAGACAAAATTCACACCAACAGGATGTTCCAACAGAATAATAAATAATGGAACCAGGTCATGCGTAAACGCACAGACAGGATGTTCCAACAGAATAATAAAGAATGGAGTAACAGAAGAATTTCACCATGTATGCGTACTTGCCATATGGCGAGTTATTCAACATAATGATAACGAATGGAATAATAGAATAATTTCACCAAGTATAGGGTGAGATAGCGTATCTGAGTTATTCCAACAAGATAAAAAATGGAATAATGAAGTTCTCTTCATGAATCTGAAAAGAAATAATACCCTTACCTTAGAACAAACTGGATATAGGAGTAGTGAAGTAGCAAAATACTTTTCTTCTTTCTCGCTATAGTTTCTCTCTCTAAAGTTTCAGTGAATTCGTAAGAAATAATGAAGGAATGAGCTTCTATTTATAGGAGAATGGGTGAATAGTAACTAATTCTGAGCGGTCCAAATTGATTTACTTTTAAGCAGACGATCCAGTTGGTTTACTATAAAATATTCTAATAAAATAAAATCTTTTAAATAAAATATAATATATTCTATTTATAATCTTTATAAAATTATTCTATTTTATATAAAAAGATTTTACTATGCAAACACTATGCATGCACTATGCAAACACTATGCATAATAAAATATAATATATTCTATTTATAGTTTAATAAAACGAATAACTTTATAAAAGTATTACATTTTATATAAAAAGATTTTACTACATAAAATACTATGCATAATAGAATATAATATATTCTATTTATAGTCTAATAAAGCGAATAACTTTATAAAAGTATTACATTTTTATATAAAAGTTTTTCTTTTTATTACATTAATAATACTAATAAAACAAAACTTCATCATCATTATTATAATTCACACTATTAATCGACCGAATTGTGTCGTTCTATAGGAAAGAGGGGCTTTCGATGGGTGACCAAACCTCTCTTTGGCGAACTTCTGAACATCGTTAATATTGCAAATAATAATATTAATAACTCTGTCATATCAATTATTGATTTAACAATATATAAAATATCAACAATAATTGAATCAATTAACGTGAGATCTGATGCAACAATTCTTTGAAGCAATAATTGAACAAAAGCGAGTGACTTCTCACGTAAGCATCAATAATCAATACCGTGTACTATTATGCAACCACGCGTATTCACATTACTTTTTAACGGGTGTTTTAACGATTAACGATAAAACTTACTGTAGTTATTTTCATAAAATATTTTTGTCATTTTCTCGATCCGGCAATAATTACATTGTGGAGTCCACCAATGATTGTGTCATCGCATAAATATTCCCTGTTAAAAGCGATTATTCTGACCAATCGAATATTATATAACAACTTGCGTACTTTACAAAATTTATAAATATTACCCACAACTATAACATTATATCAAATTCATTCCATAATATTCAAAAATGATAATTATAAAAATTTCATCTTTATTTATAAAAGTTGGGGTCTTACAATCTCCCCTTCTTATGAAATTTCGCCCTCGAAATTAGGGTACGTACCTGGTATGTCGAAGAGGTAAGGATACCTTGATTTTATTTCAGATTCTAACTCCCAGGTCATTTCCTCAACATCGTGGTTCCTCCATAAAACTTTGACTTGAGGTATAACCTTGGAGCGTAGAATATGATCCTTCTTATCCAAGATTTGAACAGGATGTGACGCCCCCAAAAATAGGTATACATCACCCATCTTGAGTTGCCAAATATATGGTACAGAATATAAATACAAACTTAATTATACAACCGTCGTATAATATACGACAATACATAAACTGAGAGTTTTAATAGGAATATTGTCATCTAGAAAATATCCACACTCAAAGGAGTCCTCATTATATTTATTGTCACACTATTTAACAGAATAGTGAGGACTACTAATGCTATCATCTAGACCGTCACTCCTTTCCCGACTCGGCTCGTCCGCCTATATTCTCATTTCAAGAGAAACGGTGAAAAAGAAAGGGTGAGCTCAACTAGCCCAGTAAAGAATATCATGACTAAAGATAATGCAGAATAAATTATCAATAGTCTTCAACAATGTTAAACTGATAAAATACAATAGACATCAAGTTTAACTACAGCGGAACAAGCAATCCATTAGAAGAGTCAAATAGAGAATAAAATCTATTATCTTCTATTTTTTAAAATGTTTTCATCAATTTTCATCGCTGAGACTCAACTTAATAAATAAACCACATCATCGAATCATCCCTGCACTACGGGCCAAGGATATTCATTAAATCATCAATGGCCATGACTATACCGAATAATCCCTGGTCATAATCATACCAAAAACTGTCCATCAATGCACTACAGGCCATTGAGGATTTTTACCACATCATTCGTCACATTACGGTCATGACTATACTGAATAATCCCTGGTCATAATCACACCAAGTCCATCTACGCACGTAAGCCAAAGATGACTTTTATCACAATATAAACATGAGAATGATGACAATGATATAAGCATTAATCAAACGAAAACAAGGATAAATATTAAAGACTTTAAATTTATCCAAATATTATCAATCACTTAATAAACTCATAATCTAATATTATTAATATTATAACAATATTTTAATCACTTCTTAAACTTATAAATAATTTATTTCAATTATTTACACTTTACCAAATAATGCATTTAATCATTCAAGAATGTCATACTCATAAGATTTCATCACCACTGATCAAATCCCTCATCAAAAATTTGCATATACCCTATATAGGATTTTCAAGCCATAAAATCCTATTTTCCAATTTTGTTACTTCATATAACATATTTAACTCATTTACTCATAATTAGATTATTTTCATGAAAAATACCAAATCAGTGCCAAAAATAATTCTTTTCTGAGATTTAGCAGAATATAGTCCCATATTGAACATATATTTTTCTCGGAATTTTAAAAATTCATTTACTATTTTTCAAAAATCAATTTCTAATTAATTCCTTAAGAAATTAGCTACCTCAAGTTTAACTCCAGAAATTCCCAAATCTTGGCAGAATCTTACACATGTTAACGTAAGCTTCCAGTTTAAATTTCATGGTCATCGGAGTTATAGAACTCCGATTATAACATTTTTCGTCAGAAAAACCTAAATATTGAAATAGTCATAACTTGCTCATTTTAAGTCGGAATGAGCTCATTTTTAGACAGGAGGTACTTTATACCATATATTTTCATGTCCCAAAAGCCTGGAATTTTTCTCACAAATTTAGTGGACGAAACAGCCCTTTTAAATTTTTGGGCAGTAGTTTTTTGGTATTTTGCAGTTTTTGACTCCTTTGCTAAAATCAGTCCACACGAAAAATCTACAACACCTTTTCCAGGGATTCCACTTGGATAAGTTAGAAAACTCATAGATCTAACTCTAGAACTTAACCACACTCAAAAATTCGAAATATAATAGTAGATATGGTCAATTGAATTTCATATTCCATTTTCACCAAAATCTGATTTTCAACACTTTGTGATTTCTAAGAAACTTTCATGTTTTCACATAATAACCAACATAACTCATCATAACACTTGATAATACTACATATACCCATGAACAGATACTGGATGAAGCGCAAATATCAAGGATATTCCACTAATTTTATGGAGTATAGAAGCCAAAACTTTAACCAACTGAGTATAATAGAATATATGAAACTGCAAATGGATTTTCATCCGCCATGCGGTAATCCACGAATACAGATCATTTTCACAATTTAATAAGGAATGAATAAAAGGATCATTCACCATGCATGTGGTAATCCACATAGACAAAAGTTATTCCAACGAGAATAATAAAGAATAGAATAATGAAGGATTCACCGTGCGCGATATGATAGGCGCATGCACAGGTGTTATTCTCAACGAATAATAAATAATGGAACCAGTCCGGCGTAAATGCACGAATGTGATATTAAAACGAATAATAAAGAATAGAATAACAACAGAAATCACCATGCATGCGATAAAACTTACATGCAGGTTATTCCAATGAATAATAAATAATGGAACCAGTCCCGGCGTAAATGCACGCATGCATGACAGGATATTCCGATAGAATAATAAAGAACGGAATAACAATGTAAATCACCATGCATGCGATAGACCGCATGCAGAAAAGTTATTCCAAATGAATAATAAATAATGGAACCAGTCCCAGGTAAACGCGCAGACTTATGTGATATTCTAACGAGAATAATAAAGAATGGAATAACAACGAAATCACCATGCACGATACGATGTAGACCGCATGCATGAGTTATTCCAATAGAATAATAAATAATGGAACTAGGTCCAATTGTAAACGCATGACGGGATATTCCGGCGAATAATAATGAGCGGAATAATAGAAGAATTTCACCATGTATGCGGATTGTGATTTAACAAAGTTATTCCAACATAATAATAAAGAATGGAATAACAGAAGAATTTCACCAAGAATAGGAGAGTCGGCGTATACAGGTTATTCCAATAGAATAATAAAGAATGGAATAACAAAAGTTCTCTTCATGAATACAAAAGAAATAATACCCCTTACCTTAAAAGAACTGGATATTAGAAAAGTGAGGTAGCAGACTTCTCTTCTTCTTTCTCTCTATAATTTTTCTCTCAAGAGTTTTAGTGAATTCATAAGAAATAATGAAGGAATGAGCTTCTATTTATAGGAGAATGGAATGAATAGTAACTAATTAATGAATGGTCCAGATTGATTTACTTTTAAACGAACGGTCCATATTGATTCACTATTATAACTTTCTACTAGCAGTCCATATTGATTCACTATTATAACTTTCCACCAGTGGTCCATATTGATTCACTATTATAACTTCAACCAACGGTATGAAAAATTAGCACATCTCCTCATGGAATAATATTGTACCCAAAAATAATTTGGACCAAAAAGAAATATATTTTACGGGTGAATAGTACCCCATAAATAGTAACTCATGAATAGTAATTCGTGAATAGTAACTCGTAAATAGTACTCCGACACAAAAAGTGCCCCGAATACCTGATTGAACAATATAACCTCCAAACATCAATTATTATCGACATAAATATCGATTTCTACTAACACTAATAATTTTCACACAATGGAACTATCAATTTTATCTTTAATCAACATGAGCTTATTCATCATCAATATTATAACTCACAATATTTAACAACCAGGTCGTTCCCAGGAAGAGGGGGATTTCCAATAAGGATTTCTCCCTATTGGCGCGCAATTAGGTGACCAAACCTCTCCTTGACAGAACTTCTAGACATTGTAAATATTGCAATTTAATAATATGAATAACTTTGTCGTCTCAATTATTGATTTAATAATATATCATATTATGCAGATGATACCGTGATAATAATCGAATCAATAATATGAGAGATACGATGCAGCAATTACTGTAGTAATAATTGAGTATAATTGAGTGACTTTTCACGTAAGCATCAATAACCAATACCGTGTGCTACTATGCAACCACGCGTATTACTGTACTTTTACTACTGGGTAGTTCAACAGTTTTAACGGTAAAACTTCCGCCATTATTTTTATAAAAATATTTTTGTCGTTTTCTCAATTCGACAATGATTCCGTTGTGGGGTCCACCAATGATTGTACCGTCGTACGGATATTCCCCGACAAAAAGAATATTCCCCGACCAATCGAATATTATACAACAACTTGTATACATTTCAAAATTTATAAATATTACCCATAACTATAACATTATATCAAATCCACACCATAATATTAAAAAAATATTTCGAGAAATTTAAATCTTTATTCATAAAATTTGGGATCTCACAATCTCCCCTCCTTATGAAATTTTGCCCTCAAAATTTACGTACGTACCTGGTATGCCGAAGGGATGAGGATACCTTCACTTTATTTCAGATTCTAACTCTTGAGGTATAACCTTAGAGTGTTGAATACGATCCTTCTTATCCAAGATTTGAACATGTATCTCCTCATACATTAAATCTTCTGCTATCTCGTCTAGTTCTAATTTAATAACGTGGTTCGGGTCATCCACATATTTACGTAACATCGATACGTGAAAAATGTTAATAACACGCGACATACTTGGCGGTAAAACGAGTCTATAGGCCACAGTTTCTGCTTGATCAAGGATTTCAAATGGGCCAATAAAATCGAGGGTTGAGATTTCCTCTCTTCAGCAACTCTTGCTTTTAAAATAACGCCCTCTTGAACCTTTTTCGTATTCATCAGCTCCGAGTATGTAGCTTGAGCGGCTTTAACTTTATCGATTAAAGTCGATTCTACTCGTATATTCACTATCTTCACGTGGGTCCCTAGAGTCTTTAACTCTATCTTCATCATTTATAAGTTATACGAAATGGGTTTTTGTGTTAACAACATCGCACTCGTAAACGCATACGATCTTTTTCTCAACTCGTCAGCTACCACGTTCGCTTTTCCACTATGGTATTAAATGGTATGATCGTAATCTTCAATAGCTCAAGCCAACGTCTTTGGCGTATGTTACGTTCGTTTTAGTTAAAGAAATATTTAAGGGTTTTGTACTGGGGTCAATACAAAATTCAATTTCACGCTCTGGGGTAGACCAAGAAGTCTTCAGAAATACGTCAAGAAATTTATTAACAATAGAAATATCATTCAAAACTGTGGCTCTCATCCAAGACTTAGATAGCACATGTAATGAAGGTTTCTCCTAACAGAGCTTCAACCGATAAGTCAAAGTCTAACTTCTCTGGGGTCAAATTTAAACGTTGAGCGCAAGTAAGAGATATAAAAGAATGGGTAGAACCGGTATCTAATAAGGTATAGACTTCATAAAAATTTATAATTAACTAACTCGTGCTAACTTCGTTCGGGTTACTCGCTTTTTGAGAAGTCACAAGAAATGCTCTTCCTGAAACCACCAACTTTATTTTGTCTGTATTCGCCCTTGGTGCCACCGTCCCAGCTGGTCTTGACTTTGGTGCACGAAAAAATCGGGCTAGGTGACCTTCTCTTCTCGAAATTTTCACTTCTATTATCTTGGCCATGATTACCACCGAAGTGGATACCATTCTTGGCATGATAATTTCCCCCACGATGGTTATCATTGTTCCGATGGTCGTTGCCATCGTTATGATTATTATCGTGTTGTTGCTCGTTGCCTTTTGGTTGGGCTGACTCATTATCGCGCTCCAATAACTGAGCCCTATTCACAACATCTGAATACAAACACTATCACAAAACAAGGGTTAATTGACATATCACATATTATCCCTATACTCTGACCGACCAATTAAATACCAAAAAAACTTAGGTAGGTCATACTAGCGAAGGAATTCGTCTCTCCCTCCTAGTTCTTATCTCACATCTCGGCCGGGGATCATATCCCTAAGCTTTGATACTGTTGTGACGCCCCAAAAATAGGTATACATCACCCATCTTGAGTCGCCAAATACATGGTACAGAATACAAATACAAACTTAATTATACAACAGTCGTGTAATATACGACAATACATAAACTGAGAGTTTTAATAGGAATATTGTCATCTAGACAATATCCACACTCAAAGGAGTCCTCATTAAGAACTGGATATTGGAAAAGTGAGGTATAAGACTTCTCTTCTTCTTTCTCTCTATAATTTCTCTCTCAAGAGTTTCAGTGAATTCGTAAGAAATAATGAAGGAATGAGCTTCTATTTATAGGAGAATAGAATGAATAGTAACTAATTCATGAACGGTCCAGATTGATTTACTTTTAAACAGACGGTCCATATTGATTTACTATTAAAACTTAAAGCAACGGTCCATACTGATTTACTATTAAAACTTTAAACCAGCGATCCATATTGATTCACTATTATAACTTTCCACCAGCGGTCTATATTGATTCACTAGTATAACTTTCCACCAGCGGTCCATATTGATTCACTATTATAACTTCAAGCAACGGTCTGAAAAATTAGCACATCTCCTCATGGAATAATATTGTACCCAAAAATAATTTGGACCGAAAAGAAATATATTTTACGTGTGAATAGTATCCCGTGAATAGTAACTCATGAATAGTAACTCGTGAATAGTATTCGTCCACAAAAAGTGCCCCGAATACCCGATTGAACAATATAACCTCCAGAAATCAATTATTATCGACATAAATATCGATTTCTACTAACACTAATAATTTCCACACAATGGAACTATCCATTTCATCTTTAATCAACATGGGCTTATTCATCATCAATATTATAACTTACAATATTTAACAATCAGGTCATTCCCAGGAAAGAGGGGGCTTTCCAATAAGGATTTCTCCCTATTGGCGCGCAATTAGGTGACCAAACCTCTCCTTGACAGAACTTCTAGACATTGTAAATATTGCAATTTAATAATATGAATAACTTTGTCGTCTCAATTATTGATTTAATAATATATCATATTATGCAGATGATACCGTGATAATAATCGAATCAATAATATGAGAGATATGATGCAGCAATTACTGTAGTAATAATTGAGTATAATTGAGTGACTTTTCACGTAAGCATCAATAACCAATACTGGTAGTGCTCTTATGCAACCACGCCAGACGTATTCGTACTTTTTACTACTAGGTAGTTCAACAGTTTTAACGGTAAAACTTCCGCCATTATTTTCATAAAAATATTTTTGTCGTTTTCTCAATTCGACAATAATTCCATTGTGGGGTCCACCAATGATTGTACCGTCGTACGGATATTCCCCGACAAAAAGAATATTCCCCAACCAATCGAATATTATACAACAACTTGTATACATTTCAAAATTTATAAATATTACCCACAAATATAACATTATATCAAATCCACACCATAATATTAAAAAAATATTTCGAGAAATTTAAATCTTTATTCATAAAATTTGGGGTCTCACATAGGAACCTCTTCATACGTTAAATCTTCTGCTATTTCGTCTGGTTTTAACTCAATAATGTGGTTCGGGTCTTTCACCTATTTACGTAACATGGATATATGAAAAATATTATGAACACGAGACATACTTGGCGGTAAAGCGAGTCTATAGGCTACAGTCCCTACTCGATCGAGGATTGAGCTTTCCTCTATTTCCAAATCTCGTAATTCCTTTCCATGGAGCAACACGTAACAACACATGATCTCCAATATCAAATTCCACGTCCTTTAGATGAAGATCAGCATAACTCTTTTGTCGGTCTTGTGAGGTTTTTATACGTTGTCGGATCATTTGAATCTTTTCTGTAGTCATGCGTACCAACTCCGGTCCCAACAACGTTGCTTCACCCACCTCATCCCAGTATACTAGAGAACGACACTTTCTTCCATAAAACGCCTCGAATGGAGCCATGCCAATACTTGTTTGATAACTGTTGTTGTAAGAAAAATCCACCAATGGTAAGAACTTGTCCCAACTTCTCTTGAAGTCAAGGACACAGAGTATTAATAAATCTTCAAGAGTTTGAATAGTCATCTCTGATTGTTCGTCCGTCTGAGGATGATATGCTGAACTAAATCGTAAATCCGTGCCCATAGCTTTTTGTAAACTAACCCAAAATTGTGAAGTGAATCTTGGGTCTCGATCAGAAACTATGGATACTGGCATACCATGCAGTCTTACAATCTCGTTTATGTACATACGAGCAAGACATTCAAGTGTATAAGTTTCTCGTATTGGTAAGAAATGATCAGACTTGGTCAATCTATCAATAATGACCCAAATTGCATCTATGCCTTGAGAAACCTTGGGAAGACCAGTAACGAAATCCATGGTAATGTGCTCCCACTTCCATTCTGGAATTTCAAGTGGTTGCAATGGACCTTTTGGTACATAATGTTCTGCCTTAACTCGTTGATAAGTTAGACACCTTGAGATAAACAGCGCTATCTCTCTCTTCATATTGCCCCACCAAAATGTATGTCGAAGATCATGATACATTTTGGTAATCCCAGGATGGATTGCAAACGGTGTGTTGTGTGCCTCCATCATGATTTTATACTTTAACTCAGGGTCGTTAGGAACACAAAGTCTAGAGTTGACTCGAAGTATTCCTTCTTCATCGATTCTTGCTTCCGGCATAGCCCCTTCTTGTACTTTTTTCCTCATACATATCAACTCCAGGTCTGTAGCTTGAGCAGCTCTAACTTTATTGATTAAAGTCGATTCTACTCGTATATTCGCCATAATCATATGGGTCCCTGGAGTCTTTATCTCTATCTTCATCCTTTGTAAGTCATACAAAATGGGCCTTTGCGTTGACAATATCGCACTTGTACCCGCATATGATCTTCTACTCAATGCGTCAGCTACCACGTTTGTTTTTCCAGGATAGTATTGGATGGTATGATCATAATCTTTCAACAGTTTAAGCCAACGTTGATGTCGCATGTTGAGTTCCTTTTGAGTGAAGAAATATTTGAGGCTTTTATGATCCGTAAAGATCTCCACTTTCTCCCCATACAAGTAATGCCTCCAAATTTTAAGTGCGAAAACAACAGCTGCCAACTCTAGATCATGAGTAGGATAATTCCTCTCATATTCTTTGAGTTATCGAGAGGCATAGGCTATGACCTTCCCATGTTACATGAGAACACATCCTAACCCTTTGCCTGAAGCATCACTATAGATGACAAATCCCTCCGAGCCAGATGGTATTATCAGAACAGGTGCTAAAATGAGTCTTCTCTTGAGTTCTTGAAAACTCTTCTCACATTCCTCGTTCCAACCGAATTTTATATCTTTCTGAGTCAGCTGAGTTAAGGGAGTAGCGATTCGAGAAAACCCTTCTACGAATCTCCGATAACAACCAGCTAAGCCGAGAAAGCTACGTACTTTGGTCACTGATTTAGGTTGCTCCCAGCTTGGAATAGCTTCAATCTTTGCTGGGTCAACAGATATTCCATGACTTGATACCACGTGCCCAAGGAATACTACTTCCTCAAGCCAGAACTCGCATTTCTTCAACTTGGCATAAAGCTTATATTCACGAAGCTTTTCGAGTATCAGCCTCAAGTGTTGCTCATGATCTTCACGGCTTTTGGAATAAATAAGGATGTCATCAATAAAGACGACCACAAAGTGATCCAAATATTCCTTGAATATTCGGTTCATCATATCCATGAAGACAGCAAGAGCATTAGTCAATCCAAAAGACATGACTAGGAATTCATAATGCTCGTACCGAGTTCTAAAAGTCATCTTTGGAATGTCATCGGTTCTAATCTTCAATTGGTGATATCCGGAACAAAGATCAATCTTTGAAAAAAATTTGGCGCCTTGCAACTGGTCAAATAAGTCATCAATACGAGGCAATGGATATCTATTTTTGATAGTGACATGGTTCAACTCCCGATAATCAATACAAAGTCGCATACTCCCATCTTTCTTCTTCACGAATAGAACAGGAGCACCCTAAGGAGACGTACTCGGACGAATGAAACCGATGTCTAACAATTCCTGTAGTTGGGTCTTTAACTCCTGAAGTTCAATAGGAGCCATTCGATATGGGGCTTTGGAAATGGGTTTTATACCGGGTTCAAGGTCGATACAAAATTTAATTTCACGTTCTGGGGGTAGGCCAGGAAGTTCTTCAGGGAATACGTCAGAAAATTTATTAACAATAGAAATATCACTCAAAACTGACGTATTTTTGTTTAGATCTGTGACATGAGCTAAGAAAGCTTGACATCTATTTTTCAATAAACGAATAGCTTTATGGCTTGAGATGACAGTGATTGATTTTAATGGTTTGGTTGCTTGAATTTGCATAATAGGTTTGTTAGGAATATGAAAGCTAACAACCTTACGAAAACAATCAATTTTTGTATGATGAATAGTTAACCAATCAATCCCTAGAATTACGTCAAATGCAGGTATTTTCAATGAAATAAGATCGATGGGTAATGTGAGGGTACCGATTTGAACCAAACAAGACATATAAACAGTCGATGTAATGAAGGTTTCTCCCAACGGAGTTTCCACAAATAAGTCAAAGTCTAATTTCTTTGGAGTCAAATTTAAACGTTGAGCGCAAGTAAGAGAAATAAAAGAATGGGTAGAACTGGTATCAAATAAGGTATATACTTTGCTAGAGTTTATGATAAGCTTACCCGTGATGATTTCGTTCGGGTTCCTTGCTTTCTAGGAGGTCACGACAAACGCTCTCCCTTGAACTACCGGTTTTGTCTTGTCTAGGATGGCCTTTGATGCCTCCATCCCAGCTGGACTTATCTTCGGTGCATGATAAAATTGGGCCAGGTGGTCTTCTCTTCCACAATTGTAACATGCTTTGGATGGCATCGCGCAGTTTGGACTGATGTGTCCCTCCCCTCCACATTTGAAGCATATGATAGGTGGTCGTTTCTCCTTCCTTAACGATGGTCTGCGATCTTTGACGTCTTTCCATCATTTTTGAATCTCCTCTTCTTGAAATGTCCACTCTTATTATTTTGACCATGATTACCACCGAAGTGGTTACCATTTCTGGCATGTTGATTCCCTTCACACTTGTTGTCACCGCTTCTATGACTGCTATCACTGGTATTATCATTTTGCCAGTTGCTCTCTTTTGGTTGGGTTGACTCATTATCGCACTCCAATAACTGAGCCCTATTAACAAAATCTGAATACAAGCAAAGTTTATGAGAAATGAGGTATTGACGTATCTCGGGTTTCAAACCTCTTAGAAACATCCGTGTCATTCTCTCCTCATTATCAACCAAATGGGGACTTAAATCGATGATTTCGACAAACTTGGCTTCAGATCGCGACACGACCATGTTGTTTTTTCCAATTTAATGAACTCTACCTTTTTTCATGTGATGAATACTTTCGGGAAAGTACTTGTCGTTGAACAGTTCTTGGAACTTCTCCCAAGACATCTTCATGCGGCGGAGTTGAGTCGCTTACTGATTCCCCACCAAGAATCGCCTCCTGCCGTAACATGAAGGTGGCAAAGGTAACCTTTTGCTCCTCAGAACATCCCAAGACATCAAATATCTTGTTGATCTGCTTTATCCACGTCTCTGCATTAAGTGGTTTTGGCTTTCCAAAAAATATCGGTGGTCCCAGTTCCTTAAACTGCTTAGCGGAGACCGCCCGAGAGTTTCCAGTGTTTCTACCTGCATTTTGTACAGGAGCCGCTCTTGCCTGATGTTGTATAAATTTTATAAAGCCTCTAAACATTTCATCGTTCATCATCTGGTCAGTGTTGTTGTTTGCCTGAGGATTGTCGACTTCCTGATGCACATTATCCTGATTATTAATCTGTGGAGACTCAACGGTCTCCTGTGCTCCATTGCTAATCTCAACATTCTCGGATGCCATTTTCAAATACTGCCACAAAACAAAGGTTAATTAACATGCAATATATTATCCCTATACTCTGACCGATCAATTAAATGCCAAATAAACTTAGGTAGGTTATGTAGCAAAAGAATTCCCCATTTCTCCCCTCCTAGTTCTTGTCTCACATCTCAGCCAGGGATCATATCCCTAAGCTTTGATACCAATTGTGACGCCCCCAAAATAGGTATACATCACCCATCTTGAGTTGCCAAATACATGGTACAAAATTCAAATACAACTTAATTATACAATAGTCGTGTAAAATACGATAAACATATGTTGTGAGTTTTAATACAAATATTGTCATCTAGACAATATCCACACTCAATTGAGTCCTCATTACATTTATTATCACACTATTTAACATAATAGTGAAGACTACTAATGCTATTATCTGGACCGTCACTCCGTTCCCCGACTAGTCCCTGTTACGTTCTCATTTCCTAAAGAGAACAATGAAAGTAAAAGAGTGAGCTCAACTAGCCCAGTAAGAAATATTATTACTAAGATAATATAGAATAAATTATCGTTAGCCTTCAACAGTGTTAAACTGATACAATATAACAAACATCAAGTTTAACTGCAGCGGAACAAGCAATCCATTAAAAGAGTGAAGTAGAGAATAAAATATACTATCTTTTATAATTTAAAAGGTTTTTCATCACTTTTATCGCTTGGACTCAGCTTAATAAATAATCCACATCATCCCTGAACTATGGCCAAGGATATTCATTAGTATCACAACCACAAATTATCCATGCACTACGGGCCAAGGATATTCGTGTATTCATCAATGGTCATGATCATGCCAACAACTGTACATCAATGCACTACAGGCCAATGAGGACTTTTACCACATCATTTGTAACATTACGGTCATGATTATACCGATTAATCCCTAGTCATAATCATACCAAGTCCATTTATGCACTACAGGCCACAAATGACTTTCAACATAATATAAACATGAGGATGATGACAATGATATAAGAATTCAATAAAACAAGTTCAAGAATTAATTTATCCAGGAACTAATAACGTCCAAATTGTCAACATGATACTTCTTTGTAGAGTAAAATTGAAGAATGCTCAGAAGAATATTTCCATGAAAAGATACTGAATGAAGCGCAAATATCAAGGATATTCCACTAATTTCATGGAGTATATAAGTCAAAACTTTAACCAACTGAGTATAATAAAAAATGAAATAACAAAAGAAATCACCAGGCATACGATAGACCGCACAGACAAGTTATTCCTATGAGACCCCAAATTTTATGAATAAAGATTCAAATTTCTCGAAATATTTTTTTAATATTATGGTGTGGATTTGATATAATGTTATAGTTGTGGGTAATATTTATAAATTTTGAAATGTATGCAAGTTGTTGTATAATATTCGATTGGTGGGGAATATTCTTTTGTGGGGAATATCCATGACAGACAATCATTAGTGGATCCCATTAACGGAATTATTCATCGAATTGAGAAAGCGACAAAAATATTTTTATGAAAATAACGGCGGAAGTTTTACCGTTAAACCGTTAAACTACCCAATAGTAAAATACTGATGTCTGGCGTGGTTGCATAAGAAAGCACACCAGTATTGGTTATTGATCTTACGTGAGAAGTCACTTAGTTATACTCAATTATTGCTACAATAATTGTTGATCATATCTCTCATATTATTGATTCGATTATTGTCACGGTATCATCCGCATAATATGATATATTATTAAATCAATAATTGAGACAACAAAGTTATTCATATTATTAAATTGCAATATTTATAATGTTCAGAAGTTACATCGAGGATAGGTTTGGTCACCTAATTCATTGCGCTAATAGGGAGAAATCCTTATTGGAAAGCCCTCTTTCACAGGAACGACACGGTTGTTAAATATTGTGAGTTATAATATTGATGATGAATAAGCTCGTGTTGATTAAAGATGAAATTGATAGTTCCATTGTGTGGAAATTATTAGTGTTAGTAGAAATCGATATTTATGTCGATAATAATTGATGTCTGGAGGTTATATTGTGCAATCGGGTATTCGGGGAACTTTTCGTGTCGGAGTACTATTCATGAGTTACTATTCACGAGTTACTATTCATGAGTTACTATTCACGAGTTACTTATCACAAGTTACTATTCACAGCGTACTATTCACCCGAAAAATATATTTCTTTTCGGTCCAAATCATTTTTGGGTACAATATTATTCCATGAGGAGATGTGCTAATTTTTCAGACCGTTGGTTGAAGTTATAATAGTGAATCAATATGGACCGCTAGTGGAAAGTTATAATAGTGAATCAATATGGACCGCTGATTTAAAGTTTTAATAGTAAATCAGTATGGACCGTTGCTTTAAGTTTTAATATTAAATCAATATGGACCGTTGCTTTAAATTTTAATAGTAAATCAATATGGATCGTCCATTTAAAAGTAAATCAATCTGGACCATTCATGAATTAATTACTATTCATTCCATTCTCCTATAAATAGAAGTTCATTCCTTAATTATTTCTTACGAATTCACTGAAACTCTTGAGAGAGAAATTATAGAGAGAAAGAAGAAGAGAAGTCTGCTATCGCATGCATGGTGATTTCTGTTGTTATTCCATTCTTTATTATTCTGTTGGAATATCCTCGCATCGGTGCAATAATTTCTCCCGACACGGTTTCGTTTTTTTATTATTCTATCGGAATATCCTGTTTGTGCGTTTACGCATGACCTGGTTCCATTATTTATTATTCTGTTGGGAATAACCTATCTGTGCGATCTATCGCATGCATGGTGAATCCTTCTGTTATTCCATTCTTTATTATTCTGTTGGAATAACCTGTCTGTGTTGATTAACACATGCATGGTGAATGATCCTTTGTATTCATTTCTAATTAAATTATGGAAATGATCTGGCTACGTGGATTACCACATGGCGGGCAAAAATCCATTTGTAGTTTCATATATTCTATTATACACAGTTGGTTAAAGCTTTGGCTTCTATATTCCTTGAAATTAGTAGAATATCCTGGATATTTGCGCTTCATCCAGTATCTTTTCGTGGAAATATTCTTCTGAGCATTCTTGAATTTTTCTCCACAAAGCAGTATCATGTTGACAATTTGGTCATTATTGAGTTCAGAATAAATTAACTTATAAATCTTTAAAATTTATTCTTGAACTTGTTTTATTGAATTATTATGTCATTATCATGATGAGTATGTTGGTTATTATGTGAAAACATGAAAGTTTCTTAGAAATCACAAAGGGTTGAAAATCAAATTTTGGTGAAAATAGAATATAAAATTCAATTGACCATATCTCCTATTATATTTTGAATTTTTGAGTGTGGTCTAGTTCTAGAGTTAGATCTATGAGTTTTCTAACTTATCCAAGTGGAATCACCGGAAAAGGTGTTGTAGATTTTCGTGTGGACTGATTTTAGCAAAGGAGTCAAAAACTGCAAAGTACCAAAAAGACTACTGTCTAGATATTTAAAAGGGTATTTTCAGCCACTTAGTTTGTGAGAAGAATTTCGACCTTTTGGGACATGAAAATATATGGTATAAAGTACCTCCTGTCCAAAAATGAGCCCATTCCGACTTAAAATGAACAAGTTATGACTATTTCAATATTTAGGTTTTTTCGACGAAAAATGTTATAACCGGAGTTCTATAACTCCGATGACCATGCTGGAAGCTCACGTTAACATTTGTAAGATCCTGCCAAGATTTGGGAATTTCTGAAGTTAAACTTGAGGTAGCTAATTTCTTAAGGAATTAATTATAAATTGATTTTTGAAAAATACTTAAGGGAGTTGAAAAATAAAAAAATACTTGTTGTGTATGAAATATATGTATATATGTTTGGGCAAAGGATAGAAAAATAACAAGTTGATTTGGTAATTTTTCATGAAAATGGTTTAGTTACGAACATATGAGTTGAATATGTTATGTGAAGTAACGAAATTAGTAAATAGGATTTTATGGCTTGGGAATCCTATATAGGCTATATGCAGATTTTTGATAAGGGATTTGATCATTGGTGATGAAATCTTATGAGTATTGCATTTTTGAATGATTAAATGCATTATTTGGTAAAGTATAAACAATTGAAATAAATTGTTTATAAGTTTAAGAAGTGATTAAAATATTATTATATATTAATAATATTAGATTATGAGTTTATTAAGTGATTGATAATATTTGGATAAATTTAAAGTCTTTAAAATTTATCCTTATTTTTGTTTGATTAATGCTTATATCATTGTCATCATTCTCATGTTTATATTGTGATAAAAGTCATCTTTGGCTTACGTGCATAGATGGACTTGGTGTGTGTAAGACCCCAACTTTTATGAATAAAGATGAATTTTCTATAATTATCATTTTTTGAATATTATGAAATGAATTTGATATAATGTTATAGTTGTGGGTAATATTTATAAATTTTGCAAAGTACGCAAGTTGTTATATAATATTCGATTGGTCTGGGAATATTCGTTTTAACAGGAATATTAAATGCGACGAGGGCACAATCATTGGTGGACCCCACAACGGAATTATTATCGGATTGAGAAAAGCGACAAAAAATATTTTTAAGAAAATAACTTCATGCGGAAGTTTTATCGTTAATATCTTTGTTGAACTACTCGGTAGGAAAAATACTGATGAATACACGTGGTTGCATAGTAGCACACGGTATTAATTATTAATGCTTACGTGAGAAGTCATCTCAGTTTTATTTTATTACTTATATATATATAAGAGTTATATATATATATATAAGGTATGTATTTATATATATATATATATATGTAAGTTGTCAAGTTGTCAAGTGGGTGGGGGAGAAAATTTGATATTCACGTGGGGGAGCACAATTATTATTATTATTATTATTATTATTATTATTATTATTATTATTATTATTATTATTATTATTATTATTATTATTATATATATGTCTAGCTTTGTTGACAATTTGGTGAAGGAAGGAAATTATTGATCACGGAAGTGTATTCTGTGATTTTTTTGGCACATGTTATATATATATTTAATATATATAATATATATATATATAATAAATTTTATTTAAAAGATTTTTCTTTAAGTATGGACCGTCCGTTTAAAAGTAAATCAATTTGGACCGTTCAGGAATTAGTTACTATTCAGTCCATTCTTCTATAAATAGAAGCTCATTCCTTCATTATTTCTTACGAATTCATTGAAACTCTAGAGAGAAGCTATAGAGAGAAAAAAGAAAAGTATTCTGCTACTTCACTACTCCAATATCAAGTTTCTTTTACGGTAAGTGGTATTATTTCTTTTGTATTCATGAAGAGAACTTCTGTTATTCCATCTTTATTATTCTGTTGGAATAACCTGTATACGTGGTCTACCCTATACTTGGTGAAATTCTTCTGTTATTCCATTATTTATTATTCGTTAGAATATCCCGTTCATGCATGCGTTTTACGCTTGTAGGACCGGTTAAAATCTTTATTATTCCGTTGGAATATCACTGCATGCGTTTCTGTTTTGGTTTAAATCTTTATTATTCTCATTGGAACATTCTGCTTTGTACGCTTTTTACGTGGGACTGGTTCCGCTTTTTATTATTTTGTTGGAACATCCCGTCAAGTGTAATTTCGCACCGAATTCTGGTTCCGTTATTTATTATTCTGTTAAAATAACCTGTCTATGCGAAGTACCGCATGCATGGTGATTTCTTTTGTTATTCCATTCTTTATTATGCTCAGTTAGTTAAAATTTTAACTTCTATACTCCATGAAATTAGTGGAATATCCTTGATATTTGCGCTTCATCCAGTATCTTTTCATGAAAATATTCTTCTGAGCATTCTTGAATTTTACTTTACAAAGAAGTATCATGTTGACAATTTGGACGTTATTTGTTCCTGAATAAATTAATTCTTGAACTTGTTTTATTGAATTCTTATATCATTGTCATCATCCTCATGTTTATATTTTTTTTAAAAGTCATATGTGGCCTGTAGTGCATAGATGGACTTGGTATGATTATGACCAGGGAATATTCGGTATAATCATGACCGTAATGTTACAAATGATGTGGTAAAAGTCCTCATTGGTAGTAGTGCATTGATGGGATGATTGTTGGCATGATCATGACCATTGATGAATACACGAATATCCTTGGCCCGTAGTGTGAGAACCCAGATTTTATGAATAAATATTTAATTTTCTCGAAATATCTTTTTTTTTTTAATATTATGGTGTGGAATTGATATAATGTTATAGTTGTGGGTATTATTTATAAATTTTACAAAGTATGCAAGTTGTTATATAATATTCGTTTGGCCGGGGAATATTCTTTTTGTCGGGGAATATTCGTACAATGGCATAATCATTGGTGGACCCCACAACGAAAGTACTGTCGTAGTTAGAAAACGAGAAAAATATTTTATGAAAATAACAAATGGAAGTTTTACTGATTAATCTTGTTGAACTACTTTCGGTAGTAAAAGTACAAAGAATGTCGCGTGGTCACAAGTAGTAGTAACTACGATATTGATTATTGATGCTTACGTAAGAAGTCACTCAGTTATACTCAATTATTGCTACAGTAATTACTGCATCATATCTCTCATATTATTGATCCAATTATTGTCACAGTATCATGTGCATAATATGTATATTATTAAATCAATAATTGAGATGACAAAGTTATTCATATTATTAAATTGCAATATTTACAATGTCTAGAAGTTCTGTCAATGAGAGGTTCGGTCACCTAATTGCGAGCCAATAGGGAGAAATCCTTATTGGAAAGCCCCCTCTTTTCTGAGAACGACCTGGTTGTTAAATATTGTGAGTTATAATATTGATGATGAATAAGCTCATGTCCAAAAAGTTGCTGCCACATTTTTGTAAGGGCTGTTTCAGCCACTTAATTAGTGAGAAAAATTCAGGCCTTTTGGAAAATGAAAGTATATGGTATAAAGAACATCCTGTCCAAAAATGAGTTCATTCCGACTTAAAATGAGCAAGTTATGACCATTTCAATATTTAGGTTTTTCTGACGAAAAATGCTATAACCGGAGTTCTATAACTCCGATGACCATGAAATTTAAATTGGAGGCTCACATTAACATGTGTAAGGTCCTGCTAAGATTTGGGAATTTTTGGAGTTAAACTTGAGGTAGCTAATTTCTTAAGGAATTAATTGGAAATTGATTTTTGAAAAATAGTAAATGAATTTTAAAAATTCTGAGAAAAATATATGTTCATTAGGGGACTATATTATGCTTAATCCCAGAAAAGAAATATTTTTGGAACTGATTTGCTATTTTTCATAAAAATGGTTTAGTTACGAACATATGAGTTAAATATGTTATGTGAAGTAACAAAATTGGAAAATAGGATTTTATGGCTAGGGAATCCTATATAGGGTATATGCATATTTTATATGGGTGATTTGATCATTAGTGATGATATCTTATGAGTATAGCATTTTTGAATGATTAAATGCATTATGTGGTAAAGTGTAAACAATTGAAATAAATTGTTTATAAGTTTAAGAAATGATTAAAATATTGTTATAATATTAATGATATTAGATTATGAGATTATTAAGTGATTGATAACATTGGGATATTCTTGAACCCTGGATAAATTATATTATGTTTAATATTTATCCTTTATCTCATTTGATTGATTCTTATATCATTATCCTCATGCTTATATGTGTTGAAAGTCATATGTGGCTTACGTTAGTAGATGGACTTGGTATGATTATGACCGAGGATTGTTTGAAGATAATCATGACCGTAATTGAAAATACAATTATCTTTGGCACGTAGTGCATGGATAATTCGTGGTCGTGATACTAAAGAATATCCTTGGCCTATAGTGCAGGGATGATTCGACGATGTGGATTAATTATTGAGCTGAGTCTCAGCAATGAAATATTAATTCATGGATGTGGTAAAAGTCATCTTTGGCCGTAGTGCATAGATGGATTTGGTATGATTATGACCAGGGATTATTCGGTATAATCATGACCGTAATTGAAAACACGAATATCCTTGGCCCGTAGTGCATGGATAATTCATGGTCGTGATATTATTAAGCTGAGTCTCAGCATTATTAGTTTTATATTTGTATATCTTTTGCCTGTAGTGCAAAGATGAACTGTTGAGTATTGGTTATACAGTTGGTATGTGGTGCAAAGATGAATTGATAATGAATATCTTTGGTCGTATTGCAAAGAGGAATTTAATGTTTTCGACGATAAAGGTATCCTCCTCACCTCTTCGTCATACCAGGTACGTACGTAAATTTTGAGGGCGAAATTCCATAAGGAGGGGAGATTGTGAGAATCCAGATTTTATGAATAAATATTTAATTTTCTCGAAATATTTTTTTTTTTAATATTATGGTGTGGAATTGATATAATGTTATAGTTGTGGGTAGTATTTATAAATTTTGCAAAGTATGCAAGTTGTTATATAATATTCGTTTGGCCGGGGAATATTCTTTTTGTCGGGGAATATTCGTACGACGACATAATCATTGGTGGACCCCACAACGGAAGTACTGTCGTAGTTAGAAAACGACAAAAATATTTTATGAAAATAACGGCGAAAGTTTTACCGTTAATACTGTTGAACTACTCGGAAGTAAAAGAACAATAATACGCATGGTTACGTAGTAGCACACGGTATTGATTATTGATACTTACGTGAGAAGTCACTCAGTTATATTGCATTATTGCTACAGTAATTACTGCATCATATCTCTCATATTATTGTCACAGTATCATGTGCATAATATGTATATTATTAAATCAATAATTGAGATGACAAAGTTATTCATATTATTAAATTGCAATATTTACAATGTCACAGAAGTTACATCGAGAGAGGTTTGGTCACCTAATTGCGCGCCAATAGGGAGAAATCCTTATTGGAAAGCCCCCTCTTTCCTGGGAACGACCTGGTTGATAAATATTATGAGTTATAATATTAATGATGAATATTGTTCGGAGTTGAATTTGGAGACGCGGACGTGATATTTGAGTCCGGAACGTCGAAATTAGTAAAAATAGTCTATAAACACAAAATTTTTCGGAATTCACTATTTGGTTAAAAAGTCAACAATTGATTTTTTTGGGAAAAGTCAAACTTTGAAATTTCAAAATTTATATTTTTGATAAAAATGGTTTCATTATGTTGGAATTGTTTGTGTTAGTGAAAATCGACATTTATTTCGATAATAATTGATGTCTGGAGGTTATATTGACCAATCGGGTATTTAACCGGATAAATGAACAATTGATTGTTATTATTTCACATGATTATAACTATTTGTTCACATGATATACTATTGATTCACATTCTTGTTACTATTAGGGGAGTTGATGCAAGATTGATAATACTTGCATGACTAAGTTAAAAATGGAGGTATAGAGGGAGGTACTATATTGTAATTAATTTTTCACATGTCTAGAACTATTGAGTCACATGATTTACTATTGAGTCACATGATTTTACTATTGATTCACATGATTTACTATTAGGAGAGTTGGTGCAAGTTTGATAATACTTGGATGACTAAATTAAAAATGAAAGAAAAGTTGGAGGTATTGTACTGTAATATTTCGAGCCCCAAAACGTGCAATTATCGAAACTATGTTTTTCTATAAATAGAAGCTCATTCTTCTTCATTTCTCACCAATTCACTAAAGTCTTAGAGCCATTATTATAGAGAGAAATTATAGAGAGAAGCTATAGAGAGAAAATCTATAGAAGAAGAGAAGTTTGCTCCCTCACTACTCCTATATCTAGTTTCTTTCAAAGGTAAGGGGTGTTATTCTTTCTTATTCATGAAAAGAACTTATGTTATTCCATTCTTTATTATTCTATTGGAATAACCTGTAAAAGTGGCATACCCTATACATAACCTGTATAAGCGACATACCCTATACTTGGTGAAATCCTTATGTTATTCCATTCTTTATTATTCTGTTGGAATAACCTGTATGCGTGGTTTACCCTATACTTGGTGGAATGACCTGTATATGTGGTTTACCCAATACTTGGTGATCTTCTTCTGTTATTCCATTCTTTATTATTATGTTGGAATAACCTGTTTATGCGAAGTACCGCATACTTGGTGAAATTCTTTTATTATTTCGTTCTTTATTATTCTGTCGGAATATCCTGTCTGTGCTTTACATCGGACCTGGTTCCATTACTTATTATTCTGCATTTATTATTCTGTCGGAATATCCTGTCGGTGTGAATTTCACCTGACCTGGTTCCATATTTATTATTTCGCATTTATTATTCTGTTGGGAATAACCTGTCTGTGCGGTCTCTATCGCATGCATGGTGAATCCTTCTGTTATTCCATTCTTTATTATTCTGTTGGGAATAACCTATCTATGTGGATTGCCACATGCATGGTGAATGATCCTTTGTATTCATTCCTTATTAAATTGTGGAAATGATCAGATATCGTGGATTCTGCGTATGGCGGGTGAAAATCCATTTCATAGCTTCATATATTCTTTATTATACTCAGTTGGTTAAATTTTTGATTTCTATACTCCATGAAATTAGTGGAATATCCTTGATATTTGCGCTTCATCCAGTATCTTTTCATGGAAATATTCTTCTGAGCATTCTTGACTTTTATTTTACAAAGAAGTATCATGTTGACAATTTGGATATTATTAGTTCCTGGATAAATTAATTCTTGAACTTGTTTAATTGAATTCCTATAACATTGTCATCATCCTCATGTTTATATTATGTTGAAAGTCATCTTTGGATTACGTGCATAGATGGACTTAGTATGATTATAACCAGGGATCATTCGGTATAATCATGAATTGTGATGTTATAAGTGGTGTGGTAAAAGTCTTCAGTGGACTGTAATGCATTGATGGATAGTTTTTGGTATGATTATGACCCGAGATTTTTCGGTATAATCATGACCATTGATGATTTAATGAATATCCTTGGCCCGTAATACAGGGATGATTAGAAGATGTGGTTTATTTATTGTCGAGTCTCAAATGATAAAAGTTGATGAAAACATTTTTAAATCATAGAAGATAGTAGGTTTTATTCTCTACTTGACTCTTCTAATGGATTGCTTATTCCGCTGCAGTTAAACTTGATGTCTATTGTATTTTATCAGTTTAACATTGTTGAAGACTATTGATAATTTATTCTGCATTATCTTAGTCATAATATTTCTTATCTTGGGCTAGTTGAGCTCACCCTTTCTTTTTCTTCACCGTTTCTCTGTGAAATGAGAATATAATGGGAGACAGTCGGGGAACGGAGTGATGGTCCAGATGATAGCATTAGTAGTCCTCACTATTCTGTTAAATAGTATGACAATAAATGTAACGAGGACCGAATTTGAGTTTGTATACTATCTATGAGGACTCCATTGAGAATGGATATTGTCTAGCAGGTAGTATTCTTGTTTAAACTCTCAGTTTATGTAATGTCGTATGTTATACGACATTTGTATAATTAAGTTTGTATTTGTATTTTGTACCATGTATTTGGCGACTCAAAATGGGTGATGAATACTTAATTTTGGGGGTGTCACAGTTGGTATCAAAGCTTAGGGATATGATCCCTGGCTAAGATGTGAGATAAGAACTAGGAGGGGAGAGACAGGGAATTCCTTCGCTAGTATGACCTACCTAAGTTTATTTGGTATTTAATTGGTCGGTCAATGTATAGGGATAATATGTGACATGTTAATTAACCCTTGTTTTGTGGCAGTATTTGAAAATGTCATCCGAAAATGTTGAGATAAGCAATGGAGCACAGGAGACCGTTGAGTCTCCATAGATCAATAATCGAGATAATGTATGACATGGATGGCGATAATCCTCCGTAAACAACAACACCGATCAAATGATTTAAGCATGATGCGCCTCTGCTCATATATACGTAAAATAATGGCAACCCACGGTCGGTCACCGCTAAGCAGTTCAAGTAGCTGGGACCACCGGAGTTTTTTGCAAAGCTAGAACCACTTAAGGCGGAAATGTGGTTAAAGCATATGACTAAGATATTTGATGTCTTTGGATGCTCCGAGGAGCAAAAGTTTTCCTTTGCCACCTTTATGTTGCGTGAAGAGGCAGATTACTAGTGGGAATCTGTAAAACGTACCCAGCCTGATGCACTCAAGATGTCTTGGGATAAGTTCCAAGAGCTGTTCAACGACAAGTACTTTCCCAAAAGTATTATTCACATGAAGGAGGTGGAGTTCATCAAGCTGGAGCAAAATAATATGACCGTGTCGCAGTACGAGGCTAAGTTTGCTGAGTTATCTCGGTTTGCATCCCATTTGGTCGATAATGAGGAGCGAATGACGTGAATGTTTCTAAGAGGTTTGAAACCCAATATACGTGAATACCTCATTTCTCACAAACTTTGTTTATATTCAGATGTTGTGAATAGGGCTCAGTTATTGGAGCGCGATAATGAGTCAGCACAACCAAAAGGCAACGACCAACAACACGATAATAATCATACCGGTGGCAACAGTCATCAGAACAATGATAACCGTCGTGGGGGAAATTATCATGCCAAGAATGGTAACCATTTCGGTGGTAATCATGGCCAAGATAATAGGAATGGGAAATTCAAGAAGAGGAAATTCAACAATGATGGAAAGATGTCAGCACCAGCACCTGTTGTTAAGGAAGGAGAACGACCACCTATCATATATTTCAAATGCGGAGGGGAGGGACATATCAGTCTAAACTGCGCGATGCCATCCAAAGCATGTTATAATTGTGGAAAAGAAGGTCACTTAGCCCAATTTTGTCGTTCACCAAAGACAAGTTCAGCTAGGATGGAGGCACCAAAGACCGTTCCAGAAAAGTCAAAATCGGTAGTGTAAGGGAGAGCGTTTTTCTTGACTTCTCAAAAAGCGAGTAACCCGAACGAAGTTAGCACGGGTTAGTTAATTATAAATTGCGAAGTCTATACCTTATAAGATACCGGTTCTATCCATTATTTTATCTCTCTTGCTTGCGTTAAACGTTTAAATTTGACTCCGGAGAAGTTAGACTTTGACTTATTGGTTGAAACTTCGTTAGTAGGAGCCTTCGTTACCTCTACTGTTTTTAAATCTTGTTTGATTCAAATAAATACTTTCATGTTACCTGTCGATCTTATCTTTTTGAAAATACTTGCCTTTGATGTGATTTTAGGAATCAATTGGTTAACTACTCATCATGTTTTTCGTAAGGTTGTTAGCTTTTATATTCATAACCAACCTGTTGTGCGAATTCAAGTAACCAAACCACTAAAGTCAATCATTGTCATATCAAGCCATAAGTAAAGAGCCCCGAACCTTTCGTTGTTGACTTCCTTGTGTGGAATGCACTGAGGCCAGACTTTCTGTAGGCGACATCATGAATGAAGATGGCAAGTTGATAGGTATCATTGTGAGGTGCTATCTAGGTTAAGGGATAAAAGTCACGTTTGGTATCAATGTGACGTACTATCCAAGTTTTGGATGAGAGTCACAGTTTTGAATGATATTTCTATTATTAATAAATTTCCTGGCGTATTCTTGAAGACTTCTTAGCCTACCTAGAGCATGAAATCGAATTTTGTATTGACCCCAGTACAAAACCCATTTCTAAAACCCTCAAATATTTCTTCAACTAAAAGGATCTGTTTACGTGGATTATGATGAAAGTCATAATAAAAGCATTGAACTAATGAAAATCATGGGTATACGTGGTATTAGTAAGTGTTATGATGAGTTATGTTGGTTATTGTGTGCAAACATGAAAGTTTCTTAGAAATCACTAAGAGTTGAAAAATCAGATTTTGGTAAGAACGTAACATGAAATTCAATTGACCATATCTCCTATTATATTTTGAATTTTTGAGTGTGGTCAAGTCCTAGAGTTAGATCTATGAGTTACCTAACTAATACAAGTGGAATCACTGAAAAAGGTGTTGTAAATTTTTGTATGGACTGATTTTAGCAAAGGAGTCAAAACTGCAAAATGTCCAAAAAGCTGCTACCACGTTTTTGTAAGGGCTGTTTCGGCCACTTAATTAGTGAGAAAAATTCAGGCCTTTTGGAAAATGAAATTATATGGTATAAAGAACATCCTGTCCAAAAATAAGCTCATTCTGACTTAAAAATGAGCAAGTTATGACCATTTCAATATTTAGGTTTTTCTGACGAAAAATGCTATAACCGGAGTTCTACAACTCCGATGACCATGAAATTTAAATTGGAGGCTCACATTAACATGTGTAAGGTCCTGCCAAGATTTGGGAATTTTTGGAGTTAAACTTGAGGTAGCTAATTTCTTAAGGAATTAATTGGAAATTGATTTTTGAAAAATAGTAAATGAATTTTAAAAATTCCGAGAAAAATATATGTTCATTAGGGGATTATATTATGCTTAATCCCAGAAAAAAAATATTTTTCGAACTGATTTGGTATTTTTCATAAAAATAGTTTAGTTACGAACATATGAGTTAAATATGTTATGTGAAGTAACAAAATTGAAAAATTGGATTTTATGGCTAGGGAATCCTATATAAGGCATATGCATATTTTATATGGGTGATTTGATCATTAGTGATGATATATTATGAGTATAGCATTTTTGAATGATTAAATGCATTATGTGGTAAAGTGTAAACAATTGAAATAAATTGTTTATAAGTTTAAGAAGTGATTAAAATATTGTTATAATATTAATGATATTAGATTATGAGATTATTAAGTGATTGATAACATTGGGATATTCTTGAATCCTGGATAAATTATATTATGTTTAATATTTATCCTTTATCTCATTTGATTGATTCTTATATCATTATCCGCATGCTTATATTGTGTTGAAAGTCATATGTGGCTTACGTGCATAGATGGACTTGGTATGATTATGACCAGGGATTGTTTGGAATAATCATGACCGTAATTGAAAACACGATTATCTTTGGCACGTAGTGCATGGATAATTTGTGGTCATGATACTAAAGAATATCCTTGGACTGTAGTGCAGGGATGATTCGACGATGCGGATTAATTATTGAGCTGAGTCTCAGCAATGAAATATTAATTCATGGATGTGGTAAAAGTCATCTTTGGTCATAGTGCATAGATGGACTTGGTATGATTATGACCAGAGATTATTCGGTATAATCATGACCGTAATTGAAAACAAGAATATCCTTGGCCCGTAGTGCATGGATAATTCATGGTGATGATATTATTGTCGAAGTCTTAGCATTATTAGTTTTATAGTTGTATATCTTTTGCCTGTAGTGCAAAGATGAACTGTTGATTATTGGTTATACAGTTGGTATGTGGTGCAAAGATGAATTGATAATGAATATCTTTGGTCGTATTGCAAAGAGGAATTTAATGTTTTCGACGATAAAGGTATCCTCACCTCTTCGTCATACCAGGTACGTACGTAAATTTTGAGGGCGAAATTCCATAAGGAGGGGAGATTGTGAGAATCCAGATTTTATGAATAAATATTTAATTTTCTCGAAATATTTTTTTTGTTTTAATATTATGGTGTGGAATTGATATAATGTTATAGTTGTGGGTAGTATTTATAAATTTTTCAAAGTATGCAAGTTGTTATATAATATTGGTTTGGTCGGGGAATATTCGTACAACGGCATAATCATTGGTGGACCCCACAATGTAAGTAATCTTTGTCGTAGTTAGAAAAATCCACAAAAATATTTTATGAAAATAACTACGAAAGTTTTACCGTTAATCATTGTTGAACTACTCAGGTAGTAAAAAGCACAAAGAATGTCTGGCGTGGTTACGTAGTAGCAGTTACGGTATTGATTATCGATGCTTACGAAGAAGTCACCCGGTTATACTCAATTATTACTACAGATAATTCTTGCATCATATCTCTCATATTATTGATCCAATTATTGTCACGAAGATCGTATGCATAATATGTATATTATTAAATCAATAATTGAGATGACAAAGTTATTCATATTATTAAATTGCAATATTTACTGATGTCTCAGAAGTTACATCGAGGAGAGGTTTGGTCACCTAATGCGCACTGAACAGGGAGAAATCCTTATTGGAAAGCCCTCTTCTCTGAGGAGCGACGGTTGATAAATATTGTGAGTTATAATATTAATGATGAATGTTGTTCGGAGTTGAATTTGGAGACGCGGACGTGATATTTGAGTCCGGAACGTCGAAATTAGTAAAAATAGTCTATTAACACAAAATTTTCTGGAATTCACTATTTGGTCAAAAAGTCAACAGTGGACTTTTTCGGGAAAAGTCAAACTTCGAAATTTCAAAATTTATATTTTTGATAAAAATGGTTTCATTATGTTGGAATTGTTTGTGTTAGTGAAAATCGACATTTATTTCGATAATAATTGATGTCTGGAGGTTATATTGACCAATCGGATATTTAACCGGATAAATGAGCAATTGATTGCTATTATTTCACATGATTATAACTATTTGTTCACATGATATACTATTGATTCACATTCTTGTTACTATTAGGGGAGTTGGTGCAAGATTGATAATACTTGCATGACTAAGTTAAAAATGGAGGTATAGAGGGAGGTACTATATTGTAATTAATTTTTCACATGTCTAGAACTATTGAGTCACATGATTTACTATTGAGTCACATGATTTTACTATTGATTCACATGATTTACTATTAGGAGAGTTGGTGCAAGTTTGATAATACTTGGATGACTGAATCAAAAATGAAAGAAAAGTTGGAGGTATTGTACTGTAATATTTCGATCCCCAAAACGTGCAATTATTGAAACTATGTTTTTCTATAAATAGAAGCTCATTCTTCTTCATTTCTCACCAATTCACTAAAGCCTTAGAGCCATTATTATAGAGAGAAATTATAAAGAGAAGCTATAGAGAGAAAATCTATAGAAGAAGAGAAGTCTGCTCCCTCACTACTCCTATATCTAGTTTCTTTCAAAGGTAAGGGGTGTTATTCTTTCTTATTCATGAAAAGAACTTCATTATTCCATTTTTATTATTCATTTGAATAACTTTTGAAAAGTGGCATGCCCTATACATAACCTGTATAAGCGACATACCCTATACTTGGTGAAATCCTTATGGTATTCCATTCTTTATTATTCTGTTGGAATATCCTGTATGCGTGGTTTACCCTATACTTGGTGGAATGACCTGTATATGCGGTTTACCCAATACTTGGTGATCTTCTTCTGTTATTCCATTCTTTATTATTATGTTGGAATAACCTGTTTATGCGAAGTACCGCATACTTGGTGAAATTCTTTTATTATTCCATTCTTTATTATTCTGTCGGAATATCCTGTCGGTGTGAATTTCACCTGACCTGGTTCCATATTTATTATTCTGAATTTAATATTCTGTCGGAATATCCTGTTTGTGCTTTACATCGGACCTGGTTCCATTACTTATTATTCTACATTTATTATTCTGTCGGAATATCCTGTCGGTGTGAATTTCACCTGACCTGGTTCCATATTTATTATTCCGCATTTATTATTCTATTGGGAATAACCTGTCTGTGCGGTCTCTATCGCATGCATGGTGAATCCTTCTGTTATTCCATTCTTTATTATTCTGTTGGGAATAACCTATCTATGTGGATTGCCACATGCATGGTGAATGATCCTTTGTATTCATTCCTTATTAAATTGTGGAAATGATCTGTATACGTGGATTACCGCATGGCGGTGAAAATCCATTTGCGATTTCATATATTCTTTATTATACTCGGTTGGTTAAAGTTTTGATTTCTATACTCCATGAAATTAGTGGAATATCCTTGATATTCAAGCGCTTCATCCAAAGATCTTTTCATGGAAATATTCTTCTGAGCATTCTTGACTTTTATTTTACAAAGAAGTATCATATTAACAATTTGGATATTATTAGTTCCTGGATAAATTAATTCTTGAACTTGTTTAATTGAATTCCTATAACATTGTCATCATCCTTATGTTTATATTATGTTGAAAGTTATCTTTGGCTTACGTGCATAGATGGACTTAGTATGATTATGACGAGGATCATTCTAAGTATAATCATGAATTGTGATGTTATAAGTGGTGTGGTAAAAGTCTTCATGGCATTCTGTAATGCATTGATGGATAGCTTTTGGTATGATTATGACCAAGATTTTTTTCGGTATAATCATGATCATTGATGATTTAATGAATATCCTTGGCCTAAATGTGAGGATGATTAGAAGATGTGGTTTATTTATTGTCGAGTCTCGGCCGATAAAAGTTGATGAAAATATTTTTAATCATAGAAGATAGTAGGTTTTATTCTCTACTTGACTCTTCTAATGGATTGCTTTATTCACCGCAGTTAAACTTGATGTCTATTATATTTTATCGGTTTAACATTGTTGAAGACTATTGATAATTTATTTCGCATTATCTTAGTCATAATATTTCTTCTCGGGCTAGTTGAGCTCACCCTTTCTTTCACTTTATTTTCTTCGTGAAATGAGAATATATAATGGGACTAGTCGAGGAACCGGAGTGATCGGTCCAGATGATAAAGATTAGTAGTCCTCACTATTCGTTAAATAGTATGACAATAAATGTAACGAGGACTGAATTTGAGTTTGTATATCGTTCATGAGGACTCCATTGAGAATGGATATTGTCTAGCGGTGTAGTATTCTTGTTTAAACTCTCAGTTTATGTAATGTCGTATGTTATACGACATTTGTATAATTAAGTTTGTATTTGTATTTTGTACCATGTATTTGGCGACTCAAAATGGGTGATGAATACCTAATTTTGGGGGTGTCACACGTAGTGCATGGATAATTTATGGTCGTGACCCTAATGAATATCCTCGTCAGTAAAGCTTGGGGGATGATGTGGATTATTTATTGTCGAGTCTCAAATGATAAAAGTGATGAAAACCTTTTTAAATCATAAAAGATAGTAGATTTTATTCTCTACTTGACTCTTTTAATGGATTGCATGTTCCGTTGTAGTTAAACTTGATGTCTATTGTATTTTATCAGTTTAACACTGTTGAGGACTAATGATAATTTATTCTGCATTATCTTAGTCATAATATTTCTTACTGGGCTAGTTGAGCTCACCCTTTCTTTCACTGTTTTCTTTAGGAAATGAGAACGTAGCCGGGACTAGTCGGGGAACGGAGTGACGGTCCGAGATGGTATCTTAGTAGTCCTCACAATTCTATAAAATAGTGTGATAATAAATGTGATGAGGACTTGTTCTGAGAGTGGGTATTGTCTAGAAGACAATATTTGTATTAAAACTCACAGCATGTATTTTGTCTTATTTTACACGACTGTTGTATAACTAAGTTGTATTTGAATTTTGTACCATGTATTTGGCGACTCAAGATGGGTGATGTATACCTATTTTGGGGGCGTCACAGTTGGTATCAAAGCTTAGGGATATGATCCTGGCTAAGATGTGAGATAAGAACTAGGAGGAGAGACGGAAATTCCTTCATTGTATGACCTACCTAAGTTTATTTGGTATTTAATTAGTCACAAAGTATAGGGATAATATGTGATATGTTAATTAACCCTTATTTTATGGCGGTGTTTGAGAATGGCATCCGAGAATGTTGAGAACATGAACATCAATGGAGCATGTGAGAGACCGTTGAGTCTCCATGAGATCAATAACAGTGACAATGTGCATGTGAAGGCGATAATCCTCATGCAAACAACAACACTGACCAAATGATGAACGAAGGAATGTTTCAAGGATTCATGAAATTCATGCAACATCAGGCGAGAGCGGTTCCTGTCCAAAATGCAGGTGGAAACACTGGAAACTCTCGGACGGTCACCGCTAAGGATTTCAAGGAACTGGGACCACCGGAGTTTTTTGGAGAGCCAAAACCACTTAAGGCGGAGACGTGGATAAAGCAGATCTGTAAGATATTTGATGTCTTGGGATGCTCTGAGGAGCAAAAGGTTCTCTTTGCCACCTTCATGTTGCGTGCAGAGGCAGATTACTGGTGGGAATCTGTAAAGCATACTCAACCTGCTGCACTGAAGATGACTTGGGAGAAGTTTCAAGAACTGTTCAACGACAAGTACTTTCCCAAAAGTATTTGTCACATGAAAGAGTTAGAGTTCATTAAACTGGAACAAAACAACATGACCGTGTCGCAGTACGAAGCCAAGTTTGTCGAGTTATCCCGGTTTGCGTCCCATTTGGTTGATAATGAGGAGAGAATGACGTGAATGTTTCTAAGAGGTTTGAAACCCGAGATACGTCAATATCTTATCTCTCATAAACTTTATTTGTATTCAGATGTTGTTAATAGGGCTCAGTTATTGGAGCGCGATAATGAGTCAACCCAACCAAAGGAGAGCAGCCGATAAAATGATAATACTAGTGATAACTTGATCATCAAGAGCGGTGATGAGAAGCGTGGAGGGAATCAACATGCCAGAAATGTTAACCACTTCGGTGGTAATCATGGCCAAAACCATAAGAATGGACATTTTAAGAAAAGAAGATTCAACAATGATGGAAAGACGTCAGCATTAGCATCTGTCGTTAAGGAAGGAAAATGACCACCTATCATATGCTTAAATATGGAGGGGAGGGACACATCAGTCCAAACTGCGCGATGCCCTCCAAAGCATGTTACAATTGTGGAAGAGAAGGACACCTGACCCGATTTTGTTGTTCACTGAAGACAAGTTCAGCTAGGATGGAGGCACCAAAGGACACCCCAGAAAAGTCAAAGCCGGTAGTGCAAGGGAGAGCGTTTGTCGTGACCTCCCAGAAAGTAAGGAACCCGAATGAGGTCATCACGGGTAAGCTTATCATAAACTCTAGCGAAGTATATACCTTATTTGATACCGGTTCTACCCATTCTTTTATTTCTTCTACTTGCGCTCAACGTTTAAATTTGACTCCAGAGAAATTGGACTTTAACTTATCTGTTGAAACTCCATTGGGAGGAACCTTCATTACATCCACTGTTTATAAGTCTTGTTTGGTTCAAATCGGTACCCACACATTACCTGTCGACCTTATTTCATTAAAAATACTTGCATTTGACGTAATTCTAGGGATTGATTGGTTAACTACTCATCATGCAAAAATTGATTATTTTCGTAAGGTTGTTAGCTTTCATATTCCTAATCAACCTATTATATGAATTCAAGCAACCAAACCATTAAAATCAATCACTGTCATCTCAAGCCATAAAGCTATTCATTTATTGAAAAATGGATGTCAAGCTTTCTTAGCTCATGTCACGGATCTAAACAAAAATACGTTAGTTTTGAATGATATTTCTATTGTTAATGAATTTCCTGACGTATTCCCTGAAGAACTTCCTGGCCTAGCCCCAGAGCGTGAAATTGAATTTTGTATCGACCTTGAACCTGGTACAAAACCTATTTCCAATTCCCCATATTGAATGGCTCCTATTAAACTTCAGGAGTTAAAGACCCAACTGCAGGAATTGTTAGACATTGGCTTTATTCGTCCTAGTACTTCTCCTTGGGGTGCTCCTGTTCTATTGGTAAAAAAAAAGATGGGAGTATACAATTTTGTATTGATTATCGGGAATTGAATCATGTCACCATCAAAAATAGGTACCCATTGCCACGTATTGATGACATGTTTGACCAATTGCAAGGTGCCAAATTCTTTTCAAAGATTGATCTTCGTTCCGGGTATCACCAATTGAAGATTAGAACCGATGACATTCCAAAGACGGCTTTCAGAACTCGGTACGGGCATTATGAATTCCTAGTCATGTCTTTTGGATTGATTAATGCTCCTGCTACCTTCATGGATATGATGAACCGAGTATTCAAGGAATATTTGGATCGCTTTGTGGTCGTCTTTATTGATGACATCCTTATTTATTCCAAAAGCCGTGAAGATCATGAGCAACACTTGAGGCTGATACTCCAAAAGCTTCGTGAATATAAGCTTTATGCCAAGTTAAAGAAATGTGAGTTCTGGCTTGAGGAAGTAGCATTCTTTGGGCACGTGGTATCAAGTCATGGAATATCTGTTGACCCGGCAAAGATCGAAGCCATTCAAAACTGGGAACAACCTAAATCAGTGACCGAAGTACGTAGCTTTCTCGGCTTAGCTAGTTATTATCGAAGATTTGTAGAAGGGTTTTCTCAAATCGCTACTCCATTAACTCAGCTGACTCGAAAAGATACAAAATTTGGTTGGAGTGAAAAATGTGAGAAAAGTTTTCAAGAACTCAAGAGGAGACTTATTTCAAAGACTGCTCGACAATACCATCCTGCTCGAGGGATTTTTCATCTACAGTGATGCTTCGGGCAAAGGGTTAGGTTGTGTTCTCATGCAACATGGGAAAGTCATAGCCTATGCCTCACGACAACTCAAAGAATATGAGAGGAATTATCATACTCATGATCTAGAGTTGGCAGCAGTCGTTTTTGCACTAAAGATTTGGAGGCATTACTTGTATGGGGAGAAAGTGGAGATCTTTACGGATCATAAAAGCCTCAAATATTTCTTCACTCAAAAGGAACTCAACATGCGACAACAACGTTGGCTTGAACTGTTGAAAGATTATGATCATACCATCCAATATCATCCAGGAAAAGTAAACGTGGTAGCTGATGCATTGAGTAGAAGATCATATGCGGGTACAAGTGCGATATTGTCAACGCAAAGGCCCATCTTGTATGACTTGCAAATGATGGAAATAGAGATAAAGACTCCAAGGACCCACGTGATGATGGCGAATATACGAGTAGAACCGACTTTAATCGATAAAATTAAAGCTGCTCAAGCTACAGACCTGGAGCTGATGCGTATGAGGAAGAAAGTGCAAAAAGGTGCTATGCCGGAAGCAAGAATCGATGAAGAAGTAATACTTTGAGTCAACTCCAGACTTTATATTCCTAACGACCCTGATTTAAAGTATAAAATCATGATGGAGGCGCACAACACACCATTTGTAAACCATCCTGGGAGTACTAAAATGTATCGTGATCTTATACATACATTTTGGTGGAGAAATATGAAGAGAGAGATAACGTTGTTTATCTCAAGGTGTCTACCTTGTCAATGAGTCAAGGCGGAACATCAGGTACCAAAAGGTCCATTGCAACCACTTGAAATTCCAGAATGGAAGTGGGAGCACATTGCCATGGATTTCATTACTGGTCTTCCCAGGGTTTCTCAAGGCATAGATGCAATTTGGGTCATTGTTGATAGATTGACCAAGTCTGCTCATTTCTTGCCAATTCGAGAAACTTATACACTTGAACGTCTTGCTCGTATGTACATAAACGAGATTATAAGACTACATGGTATGCCTGTATCCATAGTTTCTGATCGAGACCCAAGATTCACTTCACGATTTTGGGTTAGTTTGCAAAAATCTATGGGCACGGATTTACGATTTAGTTTGGCTTATCATCCTCAGGCGGACGGACAATCAGAGAGGACTATTCAAACTCTTGAAGATTTATTAAGACTCTGTGTCCTTGACTTCAAGGGAAGTTGGGACAAGTTCTTACCATTGGTGGATTTTTCCTACAACAACAGCTTATCAAGCAAGTATTGGCATGGCTCCATTCGAGGCGCCAGTATGGAAGAAAGTGTCATTCTCAAATATCTTTGGGATGAGGTGGGTGAAGCAACGTTGTTGGGACCGGAGTTAGTACGTATGACTACGGAAAAGATTCAAACGATCCGACAACGATAAAAAACCTCATGCTAATCAATTAAAAGAGTTATTTCGATCTTCATCAAAAGGACGTGGAATTGATATTCGAGATCATGTGTTGTTACGTGTTGCTCCATGGAAAGGAGTTACGAGATTTGGAAAGAAAGGAAAGCTCAATCCTTGATTCATTGGCCCATTTTAATCCTCGATCGAGTAGGGATTTGTAGCCTATAGACTTGCTTTACCGCCAAGTATGTCTCGTGTTCATAACATTTTCATATATCCATGTTACGTAAATATGTGAAAGACCGAACCACATTATCGAAAGTTAGAACCGGATGAAATAGCGGAAGATTTAACGTATGAAGAGGTTCTGTTCAAATCTTGGATAAGAAGGAACATATTCTACGCTCCAAGGTTATACCTCAAGTCAAAGTGTTATGGAGGAACCACGATGTTGAGGAAATGACCTGGGAGTTAGAATCTGAAATAAAATCAAGGTATCCTTACCTCTTCGACATACCAGGTACGTACCCTAATTTTGAGGGCGAAATTTCATACGAAGAGGAGATTGTAAGACCCCAACTTTTATGAATAAAGATGAATTTTCTATAATTATCATTTTTGAATATTATTAAATGAATATGATATAATGTTATAGTTGTGGGTAATATTTATAAATTTTGCAAAGTACGCAAGTTGTTATATAATATTCGATTGGTCGGGGAATATTCGTTTTAACAGGAATATTAAATACGATGGCACAATCATTAGTGGACCCCACAACGGAATTATCATTTGATTGAGAAAATGACAAAAATATTTTTATGAAAATAACAAATGAAAGTTTTATTGTTAATAATTGTTGAACTACTCGAAAGTAAAAGTACGATGAATGGCATTAGTTGCGTACAAGTAGCACGGTATTAATTATTAATGCTTACGTGAGAAGTCATCTCGCTTTTATTTTATTACTTATATATATATAAGAGTTATATATATATATATATATATATATATATATATATATATATGTCTAGCTTTGTTGACAATTTTGTGAAGGAAGGAAATTATTGATCACGGAAGTGTATTCTGTGATTATTTTTTTTGGCACATGTTATATATATATTTAATATATATAATATATATATATATATAATATATTTTATTTAAAAGATTTTGCTTTAAGTATGGACCATCCGCTTAAAAGTAAATCAATCGGACCGTTTCAGAATCATTACTATTCACCCATTCTTCATAAATAGAAGCTCATTCCTTCATTATTTTTACGAATTCATTGAAACTCTAGAGAGAAACTATAGAGAGAAAGAAGAAAAGTATTCGCTACTTCACTATCTCGATATCAAGTTTCTTTTACTAGAAGGGTATTATTTCTTTTGTATTCATGAAGAGAACTTACATTATTCCATCTTTATTATTCTCGTTGGAATAACTCAGTATACGATCTATACATTGGCGTAAATTCTTCATTATTCCATTATTTATTATTTCATTGGAATATCTTGTTCATGCGTGCTTTTCTTGGGACACAGTTCCGCTCTTTATTATTACGTTAGAATATCCGTCTCGTGCATTTTACGTCGGACCGATTTCGTCTTTTTTATTATTACATTGGAACATCCTATCTCAGACGCGTTTTACGTAGAACTCGGTTCGTTTTTTATTATTCTGTTGGAACATCCTCGCTTGCAAGTAATTTCTCCTGACCTGGTTCCGTTATTTATTATTCTGTTGGAATAACCTGTCTATGTGAAGTACCGCATGCATGGTGATTTCTTTTGTTATTTCATTCTTTATTATGCTCAGTTGGTTAAAAATTTAACTTCTATACTCCATGAAATTAGTGGAATATCCTTGATATTTGCGCTTCATCCAGTATCTTTTCATGGAAATATTCTTCTGAGCATTCTTGAATTTTACTTTACAAAGAAGTATCATGTTGACAATTTGGACGTTATTAGTTTCTGAATAAACTAATTCTTGAACTTGTTTTATTGAATTCTTATATCATTGTCATCATCCTCATGTTTATATTTTTTTTAAAAGTCATCGTATCAGTAGTGCATAGATGGACTTGGTATGATTATGATTGTGGAATATTCAAGATAATCATGACCGTAATATTACAAATGATGTGATAAAAGTCCTCATTGGCCCGTAGTGCATTGATGGGATGATTGTTGGCATGATCATGACCATTGATGAATACACGAATATCCTCGATTCGTAGTGCATGGATAATTTGTGGTCGTCACCCTAATGAATATCCTTGGCCAGTAGTGCGGGGATGATGTGGATTATTTATTGTCGAGTCTCGGCGATAAAAGTGATGAAAACCTTTTAAATCATAAAAGATAGTAGATTTTATTCTCTACTTGACTCTTTTAATGGATTGCATGTTCATTGCAGTTAAACTTGATGTCTATTGTATTTTATCGGTTTAACATTGTTGAGGACTAATGATAATTTATTCTCGCATTATCTTAGTCATAATATTTCTTCTTTGGGCTAGTTGAGCTCACCCTTTCTTTTTTGTTCTCTTTAGGAAATGAGAACGTAGGCGGGACTAGTCGAGGAACGGAGTGACGGTCCGAGATGGTGTCTTAGTAGTCCTCACTATTCTATAAAATAGTGTGATAATAAATGTAATGAGGACTTGTTCTGAGAGTGGATATTGTCTAGAAGACAATATTTGTATTAAAACTCACAGCATGTATTTTGTCGTATTTTACACGACTGTTGTATAATTAAGTTGTATTTGAATTTTGTACCATGTATTTGGCGACTCAAGATGGGTGATGTATACCTATTTTGGGGGCGTCACAGTGTGATTATGACCAGGGATTATTCGGTATAGTCATGACCGTAATGTGACGGATGATGTGGTAAAAATTCTCAGTGGCCTGTAGTGCATTGATGGACAGTTTTTGGTATGATTATGACCAGGGATTATTCGGTATAGTCATGACCATTGATGATTTAATGAATATCCTTGGCCCGTAGTGTAAGGATGATTCGATGATGTGGTTTATTTATTAAGCTGAGTTTCAGCGATTGAGTTGATGAAAAACTTTTTAAATCATAGAAGATAGTAGATTTTATTCTCTACCTGACTCTTTTAATGGATTGCTTGTTCCGCTGCAGTTAAACTTGATGTCTTTTGTATTTTATCAGTTTAACATTGTTGAAAGCTAATGATAATTTATTCTGCATTATCTTAGTCATAATATTTTTTACTGGGCTAGTTGAGCTCAACCTTTCTTTCACAGTTCTCTTCAGGAAATGAGAATATAGCTAGGACGAGTCAGGGAACAGAGTGACAGTCTAGATGATAGCATTAGTAGTCCTCACTATTCTGTTGAATAGTGTGACAATAAATGTAATGAGGACTCCTTTGAGTGTGGATATTGTCTAGATGACAATATTCTTATTAAAACTCGGTACTATGTTTTGTCGTATTTTTTACGGACTTGAATAATTAAGTTGTATTTGTATTTTGTACCATGTATCTGGCGACTCAAGATGGGTGATGTATACCTATTTTTGGGGGCGTCACAGTTCCAACAGAATAATAAATAACGGAACCAGGTCAAGCGTAAACGCACAGACAGGATATTCCAACAGAATAATAAATAACGGAACCAAGTCAGGCAAAATTCGCACCGACAGGATGTTCCAACAGAATAATAAATAACGGAACCAGGTCATGCGTAAACGCACAGACAAGATGTTTCAACAGAATAATAAAGAATGGAATAACAGAAGAATTTCACCATGTATGCGATACTTTGCATAGACAGGTTATAACAACATAATGATAAAGAATGGAATAACAGAATAATTTCACCAAGTATAGGGTAGACCGCGTATACATGTTATTCCAACAGAATAAAAAAAATAGAATAACAGAAGTTCTCTTCATGAATATGAAAGAAATAATACCCCTTAACTTAGAATAAACTGGATATAGGAGTAGTGAAGTAGCAGAATACTTTTCTTCTTTCTCTCTATAGTTTCTCTATCTAGAGTTTCAGTGAATTCGTAAGAAATAATGAAGGAATGAGCTTCTATTTATAGGAGAATGGACTGAATAATAACTAATTCCTGAACGGTCCAGATTAATTTACTTTTAAACAGACGGTCCAGATTGGTTTACTATAAAATATTCTAATAAAACAAAATCTTTTAAATAAAATATAATATATTCTATTTATAATCTAATAAAACGAATAACTTTATAAAAGTATTCTGTTTTATATAAAAAGATTTTACTATGCAAACACTATGCAGGCACTATGCAAACACTATGCATAATAAAATATAATATATTCTATTTATAGTCTAATTAAACGAGTAACTTTATAAAAGTATTCTCGCTTTTATATAAAAGATTTTACTATACAAAATACTATCATAATGAATAGAATATATTCTATTTATAGTCTAATAAAACGAATTAACTTTATAAAAGTATTCTATTTTATATAAAAAGCTTTTACGCTTTTATTACATTAATAATACTAATAAAACAAAACTTCATCATCATTATTATAATTCATACTATTAATCGTGACTGTGTCGTTAAAAGGAAGAGGGCTTTCCAATAAGGATTTCTCCCTATTATGCCGCATGAATTAGGTGACCAAACCTCTCTCTGGCGTAACTTACAGACATCGTTAATATTGCAAATGATAATATTAATAACTCGTCATCTCAATTATTGATTTAATAATATATAAAATATCGATAATAATTGAATCAATTAACGTGAGATACTATGCAACAATTCATCAAGCAATAATTGAACAAAACCGAGTGACTTCTCACGTAAGCATGAATAATAAATACCTGGTGCTACTATGCAACCACGCAGTATATCGCATTTCTTTTAACACCGGTATTTCAACGAGTTAACGATAAAACTTACCACGTTATTTTCATAAAATATTTTTGTCGTTTTCTCAATCCGACAATAATTCCGTTGTAGGGTCCACTAATGATTGTGTCATCGCATTGAATATTCCCTGTTAAAACGTAATATTCCCCACCAATCGAATATTATATAACAACTTGCAGACTTTTACAAAATTTATAAATATTACCCTCAACTATAACATTATATCAAATTCATTCCATAATATTCAAAAATGATAATTATAGAAAATTCATCTTTATTCATAAAAGTTGGGGTCTTACAACAGTTGTATTATTAATTAGTTGTATTTGAATTTTGTACCATGTATTTGGCGACTCGAGATGGGTGAGGTATACCTGTTTTGAGGGCGTCACACCTGAAACCTAAATATCACAGTATCTTAGTGGTTAGACCTCATCAGCCATTAATTACATTAGAGATACAATTTAACTTTTGAGATCAAACGAAAGACATACATTTATTTATATGACTAATAAAAGTTTAGAATGAAATAAATTTTACGATTAATAGTTTTTACTATATACTCCCTCGTCCTCAAAATAATAACAAACATATATTTTTCGCACAAATTAAAAAAAATAAAATAGAGAAAAGTGGGTAAATTTTTTTTTTTATTTATCCTGTGAGCTCACATTAAAAAAAAAGTAAAATAGAGAAATGCCATGTCATTTATTTGTGCCAATTTTTTAGTAAAAATGCCACCTCTTACTTTTTTTAAAAATAGAATAGGGTTGACTTACCTTTGCTAATTTTTATTAGGAAAATGGAATCTCTCTCTTGAGCTAATAGTTTAAATTGGACAAAAAATAAAAGTGTTAAAGCAAATTTTAAAAATTTTATGTAGTCTCAATACTAGGGGTATAAGTGTTGATTTTTAAAGTTCAAGTGATGATGAGTAAATTTATGTAAACCTTAAGTTGTTATGCTATTACTCTCCGTAAAAAGTCCACTTCAGAAGTTATCAAACTTAAAATTGACTTCTTTAATTTTAATCACTATAGTAATCAATATTATAAATTATTTAAAAAATACTACTATTGTAAATTTTATTGTTTCATATTTTTTTATAATTCATCTCAATTTTAAATTTAAAATATTTTAAATTGACTTTTAAAATTATAATTTAAAATAGATGTAATATTAATTAGAGAAATACTTTAAAACGATAACTCTTCAGAAATTTTTATTTTTTCAAGCATGTCCTTAAAATTTATTAGAAAAATATAGTAATAATAACATTCTAATAAAATATAAATAACAACTTGTTAAGAAATTTATATTAGTTTATTAAAATTACCAGAGATAATTTTTACTTAAATTTATCGACATATATATGGTAACACATTAATAAAAATAAATATACATGAAATCCCTCTTAAGAATAAAGTTTGTATACAAAATATCCATTTAATTTAAGAATACCTAGTTGAAATTAAGTTATTTATGAATTTTTGTTTTAGTCTTCTTTTTATATAAAAATTTTTCCAATTATTGTATAATGCATATAAAAGTAAACATTTAATATTTGCAGTAAAAGGGAACATTTTAAATTATTTAGACAACTAGGGTAAGCAATTTTTGATTAATTTTTTTTAGTAAAAGAAATCAATCAGTAATCTTGTACTCCCTCAGTTCCTAAAAGATTGTCGTTTTAGAAGAAAAAAATTATTTCAAAATGTTTGTCGTTTACAACTTTGGAGGAGAATAAATTATTTACTTTCCTATATTACTCCTACCTTCTCTCGTTGTCCCAAGAAATTCTCTTCCTTATATTAATAGTTTTTAATT